>VXAA01001102.1:154894-333964 GCA_013399115.1 Anseranas semipalmata
GACACCCTCCGTGGGGAGAATATATATATATATATATACACACACATATATATATATATATATATATATATATATACAAGCACATATATATATATATATATATACTGTAGAGCCTTGAGTAAGAGTTGGCTTATTGTTGACAATGTCAGAGACTGTCTGATCCTTTTCGGTAACATCTGTGGGTTGTGTCCTCAGCATTCACCTGGGGCGAGAAAACCTCTTCACAGTCCCTCCTCGGGACGGGCGCACGCACACACACACCACGCGTGACACACACCTCTGCTACAGTTCCCTTCTCCTCACCTCCCCCCAAAAACTAGAACAGGAACCAAAACAAGGAAAAAAAAAAAAAACACAAAAGAAATAACAACAACGAAAAGAAAACAAAATCACAGCTGGACCCTGTCCTACACGAGGTGTTAGAAAACAGGAGCCATGACAACACATTCATTTCCACTAAGGGTGTGTGAAGCAGATACTGCCCCTTCTGTAGCTCTCAAAAAACCTAGTCACTGACAAACACTTGTGGAAAAACATATGCACCAGTCTCCTGCATAATACCAGCTGCAACTATAACAACAAGGTTATAACATAAACCTAAAATAAGATGATAACATGTAAATACTGGGTTATTTAGTCTACAGTACAGTAATCTGGATAAAAATGACAAGGGATAGCCTAATTTCCTTTCCCCAAACAACTTTTACTTTCCTACATTGGATCGACCTTCAATGCAAATCTTAACCTCCTGAGGAATAAAAGAAGGCTTGGGAAGAGTCAAAGGTGGCTCCTCTTCTGATTTCTCTAGTTTTCGTGTTTCGGGGGCTGACCACCTCCTCTTCCTCGTTGCCGGGGGCTTGCTGGGTTCTGTTTTGGTGAGCAAAGGTGCTGCAGGCAATCCTATTTTGTCCGGAAACTTCAGTTCACCATTCTCAGCTAACATCTGTGCACTTCCCTGATTAATCCCATTTTCCTGCTCCGCATACCTGTGTCTACTTCCAGCTAGACTGTCATTCTTTGAATGCTTCAGCAAGATACTAGCTGAGTCCATGGGCTGGCCCTTTTTAATAGAGCCGTTCTTCAGGTTCTTGAGCGTAAGCGATATGCAGACGTCCCCCACAGAGAGTTTGGAGCATGGCAAATCAAAGAGCTGGCTGGTTCTCTCGGGGCAGCAGGATGACCAGCCTTGTCCAAATACAAAAAAAGGGTATTCTACCAAGACCTCCACGCTGACCTGCAGAAAGAGAGGAGACAACAGAAAGAGAGGGAGGGAGAGGAGAGCATGAGACCATGCCTTCGCCTTGGTGCACGAGCGCAGCACCCAGCAGCCGCTGCTGGCGAGAGCAATAAGGCAGGAATCGTACAAGTGCCATTCGGTTTCCGTGAAATCTGTACATCGAGCACCAGACTTCACGCTTGTCCTTGTCAAACGGGTGTTAACAGACTCTCTGAGCTCAGCACTTCTTAGCACAAAACCTCAACAGGAATCGACCTTTACCTCTACCCAGCTGCTCAGAGACACCTAACAGGCAAAACAGCTTTGGCATCTGACAAACTCTGTTTCCCGCCGTACCCTTGTGTTACCTCGAGCCTGCCATCCAAGCCTGAAGACACTTTCCAACCAGAGGACGGCTCCCTGAGGCTGGAAGAGGCTCTGGCTTCCACTCCCAGTTCTGACACACGATTTCCTAAATGACCATGGGAATGTCATCTTGCCTTCCCAACCTCCTCCCGTGTAACTGCATACTTACCAGAATTAAATGGTCGAAGACGTCGATTTACAGGGGAAGGCCACGGGTACGTACAGCGCTGTAACAGCAGCAGGCATAAACCCACCTTCCCCGAGCAGTCCTGTGACCAGTACCGTTTGTCCCCTTCTCACACCTACTCTTCCAGAAGCCTACCTCTCTGATTATTTACCTGCAAAACGTGCCTTTTCTGATTTCGCTGCCCAGCCAGGCACCCAAGCCCTTGTGGCTTCTATTATTCAGCTTTCTCTGCCAATGTCGCTTAAACTCTGCCACCGAGTTCATCTTCTGCGCTCCCCCAGGGAGAGGACCACTTCTCCTCCTCCTTCTGCAGTTTCTGCTTTCTATCTCCTTTTCCTGTCAGTCCCCACTTCACCCCACTTCAAAAACACATATGGTTATGAATCATATCTGTTCATCTTACAGGGAGCTGCAATACCCAGAACAGACCAGCAACAGGTGCCTTCTGCTCCTTGACATTGCAAATGGTGGGCCTTGAGGACCGAACACTATAAAGCACCTAAATACCTGCTTATCTGCGTAGTGCCCATCTGCAGGCTCAAACAGTGGATGTGGGCTCGTGACTCACAACCTACAAGACTGAGCCCTTCATGCACAGCACCGTGAGGGCAGGAAATTCTGACTAATACTTTCAAAAAATTTGGCAAACGTTTTTAACGTGCTGTGTGTAACTCCAGTGAGATCTGCAACTCTAAGAGGAAGGCTTACACTTAAGCCAGATATCCGCTTTCCATGCCCAAGAGCCCCGTGTCCTCTGGAGTTCTTCTCAGGCATGGGCAGGATCCTGCTCTGATTGTTGAACACCTACATGGTGAGGCTAAAGGGCAAGAGAACACCCACATGACACAACACGTTCCCATCTCCTTTCCAAGCCACTCAGCATGCGCAGAGCATACCAGCTGTCTGGAGAGCCCTCCCTCTGTAGAAGCACAGATTCATTTGAAAGGAACATCACAGTGGGCATGCAAAATCATCTCTCACCCTTGGAAGTGAATAATGAGGTCATACCAAGCATGGCTTTCTACTGTTAAAAATGCATTTCAACATTAAGGAATAGAAGTGGCTGAAGACACGTGTTGTGTACTCCTGTGTTCAAACACCTTTGTTCATAATGTTAAGAGTGTGAACCTTGGGATGAAGTTGCATGGCCTGGCTGGCAGAAGAGGCTGGACTCAATGACCACCACAAAGGCTCCTTCTGGAAGTACCTTAGTTTCTGATATGGATATTAATTCCTTTACAACGCATGTTTCGTCCTGCTACGGCATCCTGAGGACTCCTGGTTAGCAGTGGGCAGTATGGCAGCACCCAGTAGTAGCCCTGCTGCTTTCCCCACAAGTGCTGCTCACCTCGGAAGCACCCTCCCTGCAAGAGGGCCCCAGGCACCTCCCTTTGGACCGCACCAGTTCCACATCCACCTGGGGCAGGAGGAGTGGATTAGGGATGTCCCACAGCACAGGGACAGAGGCTCCAGAACTAGTAAGCCAAAGATACACAGCAGATTTTGACTGCCCTTTCAACTGGTTAAACCCATGCCGTGTCCTAGCAGACAACTGCAGCTCCTTAGCTGAAAAAAAAACTCTTAAAACATCTACAAATATATGCTACATACTTATATGATTAGGCCAGTGAATAGCACTTCGCATATTCTTTTGACACTCCGCCTGCCCAACAAGTAAGCCACTATATGACGAAATTCAAAAGCAGTAGTTTAAAGGCACAAGATACCCTCCTGCTCCCCCCAGTAAATCAATTTCTGCCATATTAAACCTTTTCTGACCAGAACTGTCTGCCAACAGTCAATTACATACACAGCAATATTGGACAGGAACCCGACTCTAGGCCTGGTTTATGCCCTGAACTATGGAGAAAGTGGGGCAAGGTAACTGTAACAGTCCCATCACTTCATATTGCTGGAGGATCACTTTAAATCCTCCAGTGCCAGGATCTGCAGAAACATCTGCCCTGGGTTTGTGACCCTATTCCATATATACTCACCTCAGTAAGGGGTCTGACTAGGAGAAGTGGTGAATACGCAGTATCTCTTATGGACTGAAATGGAAACTACTGTCTACTCAGAGCTGTAGGCTCTTCTCTAGACATGGGTCATCTGGTGGGCATGGATTTCTCATTTATACTGCTGTGGCTCGCCCCTTTCTCTCTTCCTTCCTGCTTGCTATAATGTTTTTTCTTTCTTTTTATACTTTCCCACCCCCATCAAAAGCTATTTGTACCTCTGGGAATCATACATGCTTGTGTGTGCTATCCTCACTGACACACAAGTTTCTCTTGATGTTAACACGCTTCCATAGCACATTAAACTTTTGTTTTACATGGCATATAAAACACTTGCTTGAACTGTCAGTCACTGGAACAAATTGCTGGTGGTGATCATGAATAATACCAAATAACAAAGATAGTGAAATGCCAGATTTCCACAACCCAGTCACAGTCTTCATGGACAAAGAATCACAGAATCACAGAATGGGTTGGGTTGGAAGGGACCTTAAAGACCATCTGGTTCCAAGTCCCCTATAACATGGGCAGGGACACCTCCCACTACACTAGGTTGCCCAAAGCCCCATCCAACCTGCCCTTGAACACTTCCAGGGATGGGGCATCCACAGCTGCTCTGGGCAGCCTGTTCCAGTGCCTCACCACCCTCATAGTCTATCAATTTGAAATGGGTTCCCTCACTGATTATCAAGCACTGTTTTAGCTAGCCACTTCTGGATTCTGCTAATTTGGGATTTTAATGTAAATATTCTCTACAAGCAACAGTAGTCAAAGACCTTGTAAGTGTGAAAGTTCAGTAGAAACACACCTGCATCATTTTCTCCTGACCACTGCATTAAAACAAGAAAAATTAATTTTAAAAGCTCCCTCCCCCAGTATCTTGACATGATTATTGTAGGAGACAAAGAAATTTGGAACTTGTTTCTGTGCCTTTCCAACTATTAAGATAGTAAAGCAAGAAACCAAAATGCTGGTCCCTCTTCAAGCACACTCTACTGCAAAGTTACTGCTTTATTTCCATTTTTAAACAATGACTGATGAAAACACCTAAAACTTTTCACTGCAGTCACTGAATATCTGCAATTTTCTATATCCCTTTATCATTTTATTTCTCAGCCAAACTCAGCAGGTAAGGAAGGCAACTCAGATTGCTCAGGAAATGCATGCTGGAGCTGGAACACCTATGATACATGCTGGAAGAGCTGGTGCACAAGAAATACTATTCCCACCCTTCAGACTACAGAGCTTTCACAGAGAAACATGGAAACTTTTGCCATGAGGCCCACTGCAGCAACCAACGTGACAAGCACTAAAGCAAAAGGTGCCTAGAAGCAGTAGTTAGTGTGAAGTACATTTTAACAAAGGTAAACATACATTTCCCATATAAGTGTTTTTGTCTCTGATAGTACTAAAATGTGATGACACTGGGAGTGAGAGGCAGGTTGAGAACAAACTATAGGAAGCGGTTCATGGAAACGATGTGGAATGAAGCAGTGGCACTCTGCTGAAGAAGGCCTTGTTGTGGGTGCCAAGAGGTTCCTCAAGTCCAAAAAAACACTGGACAGATTTGTGCAATAAAAACCCATCAAATTGTTTTAAGTAGAGGGATGAGCCCTCTGGCTTAGGAAGTCCAGGGCCCACAAACGTACATGCTGGGAGGGAGACAGCACATGCATGTCCTGTCCTTCGCCCTCCCCTGAGCATTTACCATTAGCCACCGTCAGATACTGGGTCAGACAAAACCGTCCTCCAGCCTGGCATGGCTCTTACTAAAACACATCCCCTGGTATTTTAACTGCTTTTACAAGCACCCAGGGCAGCCCTCTTCTGAACGCAGAGAACAGAGATGCAAGAACAGAAACCAGTGCTGCTTTGCACCCTCCTCCTCTTCGCCTCCCACTGAAGTCAACAGCAGGAAAGAGGAACAGTAAGATATTTGATGACTTACTTAAGGGTTTAATTCGCTGAGATCAAGAGCCAGTGCTGGACAGCCTGTGTCACCAAAGACAGTGACCAGGCCCTCCACTGAGCTGGGGAGCTCTGAACAGCCTCCAGTGACTGTTTTGGGGGTGAACAGGAAGGGGCAGAGGCAAGGCAGTTGTATTTCACATATTGTAATTATCCTCCCCTTTTCTGAGAGGTAACATATCCAGGACAGGAGACCCTGGGAAGAGCCTGACAGCACAGCCCCAACAGGAGGTGTGCAAGCGGCTGCAGGGAACCACCAACCTGCATAGAGACACCTCTGACTCTGTCCTTCCAGCAAGGACAGAGATTGCGGTGGTTTTAAAGGGTAAACGACCCTTCCTCCTTCGCTGAGGCATGAATGCCTCCTGACACAGGGCAGTTAGGGAGGAGCCTTCTGAGATTTATGGCACTTGGTGTCCACCATGGGAGAAAACTTTGCTCAGGAAGAGTATACGCCTCTGTATGTACCCCTGACCGGTATAGAGACGACAGCTCCCAACTTTCCCACCACTCCAAACAACACCTGCCCTCACAGGAGTGGGTCTCCTTTGAGACATCTACAGTGGGAAGCCTTCAGCATCCCACCAGGGCTGCATCTAGCCCAGCTTCAGTGCACTGTTACTGCAAAAAAGGGGTGCTTGAAGGTTAGCAGCCACAGCTCTGCCCAGCTACGTGATCCCACCGCTGGGAAACCCTGTTTCTCAAGGGATGCCATCTCTGCCTGCCAGACCACCGGCCGGAGAGTTTATTGCGTGAGCCCTTATCTGCTTACTGCATTCCCAGAATTCAGTAACACACACTTGAACACAGGATACAGCTTCCCTGTCATTCAGAGGAATAAGGACTTACTGCCCTCATGACCAGGGAACATCGATACGGAGATCACGAGGGGAAGGCAGGGAGAGGTCTCCATCTGCAACAGTGAACACAGTCAACATCTCTCTTTCTGTGTCTGTTACGGTGCCAAAGGTAATGAAAAGGAGAGAGCTGAGCAAAATAAAAAGTGACTGGTTTGTGTGTGTGCAGAGATATAAATGGAAAACTAGACGTTGGTCTAAAAAACATATGCACTAAACTGGCAGGGCTGCTAACTAGATGGTCTAACAGAATCTGCATCTCTAATGTCTATGGTTCTGTTTTTAAAAGAAAAAGAAAGCTATGACCTGTATGTTCATCTTTTCTTTTAAAGCTGTACTTTAGAAATTATTAGAAGCTGAAACTCAGGGATGAAAGCAAGCATTTCAGAGAACTTCCTTTGCATCTCTTGTGGGTTTTGACCTTAACATAAATGGACGTGAATTGCCGGCTTCCGCTTGTTCCTGGCAGCAAAAGAAAGGACAGGTAATAACGATGTACGTGTTATTACAAGAATAATATGTTGAATTACAAAGAGATTCAGATCCATAGGTTTTTTTCAGGCAACTTGAATCCAGAGGAATAACCGCTGGACTTTAGGTTCTCGTCCATTTGATCCTTGTTTCGCTTCTTACTCATCCACAGCAGGGATACCGTGAAATGGAAACCTAGCTTCCCTCAGGGGCTAAGGGCAATTATTTCACTGAAAAGGCACATAGCTTTAGGTGGGTTAATGTTCTTCTAGGTTTACATACCTGGAAGAGAGCTGGATTTGCAAGGTGACTGGAAGAAGGGGGAAGGTGGGAGGATGACCTCTTTCTGCCTCAGTACTGTGCCGGGGAGGAGCAGCTGTGGGCTTGCACTTATGTGATACAATAGCAGCTGCATGGTGCCTCCCCATGTACGAGCTGTATACGCTCAGCTAAAAATAATCCCCTACTTCTGTCCCTCAGTTGGTGTGGAAATTAGCTAATGTTTGCATAGAGTCTGAAAATATGAATTCATCAATATTATAATGACTTCCCAGAGATCACTGGGAGGAGTGTATAAGCGAACTGAAGCTAATGATAACAATGCTATTTTTGTATGGCACCTAACTCGTTACAACTCACGCTCCCTTCGCAGTATCATACTAAAAGTTCCCTCCTTCCAGAAGCATATCTGCAACTGAAACTTAGTTATGACAAAATATTTGACTACACATCCATGTATATTCCCTCTGTACTTGGGAGTCAGTATGTATCTAAGTGAGCAGTACCGCAGAGCCACTGCCCTAAACAGCGAGACTAAATACCGTTCTTTTAATGGGGAGACTAGGCCCTCTTCACACGGGCAATTTTCTAACGAGTAATGACTGCCACATGCCTGCTAACATGGCTAAATGCTTTCATACAGCCATGCTGGGCCGAGGGTGAGGTCATCGGTGACCTCACACATGCAGAGATGATCTCCCTCTCTCTAACCAGGCAAGGGAAAACCGGCACAGCAGTCCCTGCCATGCAGGCACACAGCTGATCCGGGAAGAGACCCAAGTCCTGGAATCCGCAGGAAACCGAAATTAAACCCTCGTGCTAATCATATCTCTACGTGACTCTCCCTCGATTCTGGAAGCATCCCCTGTGGGAAACACAGCTGGGGAGTATTTCGGCTGCGATGATGTCAGCCTGCTTCTGATAGGCTTCTGCGTAAGGTGACACTTTGCTGGATGAGGCCGGTGTGCGGGTTTGTGCAGCCTCGGACTCGGCACGCTTTCTGCCAGAGGATGGCACTCCACCCCTTGCAAAGGCGCTCTTCCCAGCGCGCAGTACTACAGCACCTCGGCTGCGCTGACAGATCTGCCAACAAGACACAACACAAATGCTACCTACTAATTTGTACCTCTTTTGCTGGTGCAGAGACCGCTGCTCTGGCTGCAGAGAGAGAAACGAGAGCAAGGTGAAAATTGCAGAGGGAAGATTGCTACTTTTGAAATCTCATTCTTCAAGGCACTGGGGCAAATTGTAGTAACTGGTTCTGACCCAAGGATAGTTTGTCTAATCATGGGGCCTGTGATGCACAAGCTCTCACTGAGAGCACCAAAATACAGTTCAGTGGTGGAAAAAAATCACGTCTTTACCCTGAAAACACTAGAGGCCCAACATCTATCTGTCTGTCCGTCTGTCTATCTATCTGTTGTGTAAATGACACATGCACATCTATGAACAAAACCACACAGGGAATTTGCACATTTAGCATGAGAAAGAGAATGTGTCACATGTAGTCATGACATATATGTGCAGTTTGGGAAGGATGGGACACAGACTGCTGTGACTGTAAGAATTTTGTGTGTGTGATTTGCTCCTCGGTACCATGCCTGTCTGTTTTTCTTCTCCAAACTGTCAGCCTAAGGTGCTTTACTAAATCTGTCAAATCCAGCTCCTCTCTCCCTCTCTCTCACTCTGGTTCTCCATCACTGAGGGTGCAGCATCACGGTTGCAAATGCTGCAGTTTGCAACACTCGTATTTCAAACCAAACTGAAAACACTTGCAACGAGGTTATTTCAAATGAGTACCTCTAGGAACCACACTGCTATCTAGAATATCTAATCTGCTCCTGCCTCAGTAGAGCAGAATCTAAATTGCTCAGAGAATGGACAGTATTAAGATAATGCTTTATGATCAGTACGGTCTTAAAAGTATCTTTGGAAAGTTACGGGATTTTTTCCTACAGTGAGAAACAAAGGTCAAAAGTACAGCCTGCCCAGCCACCTAGATGGTTGTTCTTTCCAAATTTCCCTTGAACAGACAGTTTATGTGAGCTGCGCAGTGTTTAAACCACCTGCAACTGAAGCCTCAGTAAAACTCTGTCATGTTCTGGTAACTTACGTGTGTGAGTGGAAGCATTCCCAGACAGCTCCAAGCTGTCTCCAAGCCATGGAAATTCACAACCTTGCGCCCTACCTATCGCTCAAGGGTAGGATTTGTGCTGAATCTAGCCCGAGGTTTCTGGAGTGGAAGGTCAAAATCACCTATGAGAATGCAAAGTATATCCTCTCATGCAGCTTAACCTGTTTTGTATTTTAATAAAAAAGCACGAAGGTCACGTAGTTTCTCCTACGGGTTCTCCAGCTATAAAGCACAGCGGGATTTATACTAAAATGCAAAATCTTAACCAGGCAATGAAGACCTTCGGCTAGGCCAACAGGGGGAAGAATATCCAGCTTTTTGCATTGGCTCTGACAATAACATGCTGCATGACCTTACTTCAGCAAATCTCTTTGCTGCCCAGCGTCTCAGGCTGTTTTTGCACGATGCCAGGACTGTTTTTTTTCCATTGTGTGTTTCTACAGCGCTGGATACAGACAGGCTGGGGCCTCAGGGTGCTAGCACAGTGCAGGCAAGAAATAGTGGTGTTGCCTTGAGTTGAGTACTGCAATACGGGTCTGTGCTAAACATTCCCAGTGAGTATGGAAATGTTTCCCCTGTACTGATGAGGGCACTGAATGCAGTCCTGCAGCAGTTTAACCTGGGCATAAGAAAAGAGGGCAGCCTGGTCCCCCAGAAAGACCTGTCTTACCTCCAGGAGGCTACGTTTGTCGTCAGTGTGACCCTGATGGCTCCACTGACGCTGCAAGAAGACGGGTGTTTTTTGGACCAAAGTCAGTCTCACGGGTGGGTGTGAACGATGAAAAACTAACCCAGATCCGAAGCAACCGGGATGCACTGAGGCACCCCCCACTACCCCCCACTACCCCGTGTCGCTGTTACCTGTGCGCGATGCTCTCCAACCGCAAACTGTATCACAGCAATGCCTGGGTTATGGCTGTCTTCGATCCTCTCCACAGTGCTGGAGTCTATTTTCAGGTCATTGCTAATTTCCGCGCTCTGTATGAAGTCTTCTGTTTTTAAGTCCTCTACTTTCTTCAGCTCCCCGTTGGCCAGCTGAATGATCGACCCCTTCATGAAGTAGGGGGGCAGCGTGGGGGGAGCCGCAGCGGGGGACGCGATGGACTGCACCACGGGCAGGTGGATCTGCGCCTGCACCATGGTGGCCTGGTAGGCGGGCTGGGTGGTGTGGGGCTCGGCGCTGAAAGCCTCGCTCTTGGGGACGGCGGTGGTGACGAATGTGTGAGGCACTGCTGCAAACTGGGGAGACGAGGTGACTATCGCCGGCGCGACGCCCGACGGCTCGACATCGGCGCTGCCGACCGGTATGAGCAGGGGCTGCGTGCCGGGGATCACCAGGTGCTGGGGCAGCCCCCCGGGGTACCCCAGCGCTTGCTGCTGGCCGCTCAGGTAGCCGATCACCGGCGGCTGGGTCCCGGCGTAGAAGGCCGTCGCCGGCAGCCCGACAGGGAGCTGCTCGGAGGCGCTGTGGGTCGTCTGGATGACGGTGTGGGGGGACAGCGTGGCCACCGCCTTCACCCCCTCGTGGCCCAGGGCCTGCTGCGGGGACAAAGCGTAGGAGCGGTGGGCTGGCTTTCCTAGGTGCAAGCTTCCCTTGTCGTTGAGGGCTGAGGGAGAGGTCTCTCGGTTGGTGGCCTGCTGCACCTCCATGTCTGTGGTCGGCGTGCTGCTGTTGGGGACCACCATGACGGAGGCTCGGACCCCTGAGGAATCCCGGGCACCGTACTCGGCGGGGCTTGAGTGCACCACCACGTGCCTGGTCTCGTAATGGTGAGGAGCTGGTTTATTGCCTGCTTTGACTAGACCCATGTCGGCAGAGGGCGAAATGCCGTACCTCCGGCTCTTCTCTATCTCGCCGTTCAGTACCTCCTTGGCCTGCATCGCCTGCAGCCGGCCGCTCTCGGGCTTCTTGGGGCCGTCCCTCGTGATGAAGTGCGAGGCGTCGCTGTACTGCACCACCACTTGGGAGGAAGGGCCGAGGGTGAGCGTGTGGGGGATCACTGTCTGGTGCGGGTGCAGGGGGACCGGGATGGTTGGAGGAGAGACGTTTCTGACCGCGCTCTGGGGAGAGCTGGAGATGTGGACGTACTGGTTCTGCTGGGCGGGCGGAGGAGACCCCGCAGCGATCAGCCCGGGCGTCCTAACCAGGTGCGGCTCGACTTTGTGCCCCTGCTGGCTTAAGCCGCTCATGCTGGCCAGCAAAGTGGAATAAGCCTCCAGCTGGGAGCGCTGGGATGGAGTGGTTGCGACAGCCGTGGCCGCCGCCACGGCGCCGGTTGCCGAATTGGCGGTCGGGGAGATCAGCTGCGAGGGGATGAACCCGGCGTATGGTCCGCTGTACTGGGGCCCGACGAACTGGAACGTGTGCTGCAGGTGCGTGTACTGCACGGGAGAGACGGGGGTCCCGGACTGGGAGAGCGCGGGCGAGTACACCGTGGGAAGCGTGGTGGGGGCCGGCACGGACCTGGGCGCGCTCGGCGGGGAATAGTCCAGCCCCGCCGGCGGCGGCTTGTGCAAACCCTGCTGCAAGCCCACCTCCGCCGACGTCCCCCCAGGCCGGTGCCTGCCCCCCAGGCCGCTCTGGCCGCCGGGCGCGCTGGGGAGCCATGCTAGGTTGTCCGCGCGGTGGTTGTCGTTCGGCAGGACCGGCTTCACCTCCGACGGCAGGCTGGTGGCGGGGATTTCTCGCTTCTTGGGCGGCAGGCATTCATTGCTCCGCTCTTGGTTGGATTTCATCTTTCGCCGTCCCCCCTCCACTGTGCTTGCTTCACTGTCTGGCTGGCTCTGATTTCAGTCTGATAAATGGAAAGTCACATTTGATTTCTGCAGGGGATCCAGTGACTTCATGAGGAATCATCTCCCTGTGAGCACGATCCTCCGACAGCTCCTCTGGACTCTGCAACGAGAGGGTGGGCGAGGGAGGGGGGAAATCACACCATCAGCGCTGGGAAATGGGAACAAACAAGCCGACACCCTGAAGCAGCAACCAAGAAAGAGGAAAAAAATGCTGGAAAAACAAAACCAGTTGGGCACTGCTGCTCTCATGTCAAGGAGCAGTGGACAGCTGCACTGTATACAGCAGCGAAAATTCTGGGCACGTCCGCTAGCACATCATGAAAGCGATTAAAACCTTAGGCAGGTCGGAAACTCTCTGACCATAAGGTGTCAGATTTAGCAGCGAGCACTTAGCTCCCAATGTCTCGCAAGCTCGCTTTCTTCCCTCTGTCAGGAAAACCCTTCGTGTCTCCAAGGTCCACCCTTCCACCCTCTCCTTCCCCTGCGACAACGGTGTTGCCTGCGCCCCGCCGTGTCCTAAAAAGCCCAGGAGCGCGGTGTGACCTCCCGCACACACATGCAATGTTTGCATTAGCAGCCAGCAGCTGTATGTGGAGCGGAGGGGAAGGTGAGCTACTGCCGAGCCCTCCATCCCCAGTGTCGCCAGCGGGGTGACTTCATGTCACACTGGCTGGGGCTGCTTCCCCCCGCTCTCCCCTCATGCCACAGCTGCTTACAGGCACACGTACCAGCCTGGCCACAAACCATGGCTATGTCACCTATTTACAGCAGTAGTGCAAAGCCAAAGCTCAGAGCCAAAGATGGCTCTGAGCCAGATTTTTAACCTTTTTTTCTTTTTTTTTTTTAACTTAGAGCTTTGAAACCGCTCTGCCATTGACACCTCGCAGCCAGGTGCCCAGGCGGGGAGATGCGCCGTCACCTCACCGCAAGCCACCCCGCCGCGATGCTGGCAGCACGTCCAGCTCCGGCTGGATCCGACTGCTGGGTTGTGCAGCAACTGCTGGACCAGGGAGGCTGCGGGCAAGTAAAGCCCTCCTCCCCAGGGGGTCCAACGCTGAGCAAACTTGGCCCCAGGGATGCCTTGTTAGGAGAGCTTGGGAAAGCACATTTGGGTCTTCCTGATCCAAATTGGGAGCCCCTACCATGGTAAAAGCTCAGGATGTTGTAAGAGGCTGGAGCAAAACCTTCTCTCTGCTCTGCATCGCGTAGCTCGGTGACTTCAGCCATCCCAAGTCAACAAGAGCAACAAAGTCAGGCCCTATCTCCTATTATCTGCTAAGGAAAACACTGAACCTGAACCACATCACGCTTTGAAAGAAGACCTGACAGTCCTCCCCTACCTGCCAGAAACCAGAGGCTCCTGCCTTGCCCTGCCTCATAACAGAGTTTACGGAAAGTGAAATTCTTCCCACACGCTGTCCAGCCACCGCTTTCCACCCGTGCTTCTTGCTTCCGAAAGATCTCGCTGCTGAAAGATCAGCGAGCGCGGGCGCTCACAAACCCCGCATCTCACACACGACAGGCATTCTTGCAAGAAAAGCGTGCGTTACATGAAAGAAAAGGGGAGAAAGAATTACGAGTGGATGGGAAAGAAGATGGAAACAGGATATAAGCCACTTTAAAGTGAACGCTGAGCAGCAGTAATGATAGTTATCTTATGGCAAATAATACTCCTTTGGGGGATTTCTTTCCCTATTGCCTCACTTCTAATGAACAATAAGCCTCATGTTTACATGTGCACGCAGTACTTTGAAGGCATATTAAGCGAAGATTAAACCTGTGTTTAAGAGCATTCTTTACATTTGTGGTCCTCCAAGCTGCCATAATCCAACAGAAGTCTGAAGCATTTAATGGTTTGATGCAATCAGTCTTAAGTTAATTATCCCATTCTTTAAAAACTGATAAACAGTAATCAAACACCAATAGCCACATAGACCCTACAAAAACAGTTTGTTGTTCTTCCTTCACCATCTCCGCAGCTGCCACAAATTAGCGCTGGACTGAGCGTTAAGCCGAGAAAAACCACCACGCACATTAGTCGCAGGTTTGGGAAAAGGCTGCTTAAAGGACCTAATGTTTTGGGGCGGATTCTCTGGCTTTTCAGCCACGGGGCGGGGGGGATGAAAGGAAGTTTCCCTGAACTCGGGGCAGCCTCTGACGAGCAAGGGCCAGCGCTGCCTCAAGCACGGCCGCTCGGGGTCCCAGCCCAGCCCCGAGCCCCGGCACCGCAGGCAGGAGCAGGCAGGAGAGGGGGGGGCCCCGCGATCCGCCCGGGTCTTCCCCCTCCTCCTCACAGTTGCTCGCTGTGTCTTGGCAACAGCTAAAATTATTATCTTACACATGACTTACGGATTTTTATTTTTAAGTCCGACTAAAAATAAAATCGCCGAGCTCACATTTGCGCAGTCATCCTTAGTTAAGTTTAGCTCACTGTAGTCTCCTGCCCCGGGCGGCCGGCTGCGGCGGATAAGTCAGCAGCTCCGGGCCGGGGCGGCTGCCCGGGGACGCGCTCCACTGGGGTGCCCACGGGGAGCTCGAGGGGAAAATGGGGGGATTCGGGCTCAAAACGGGCTCAAAACGCCGGGCGCCCGTATGCCATGGCTGGAAGGGAGCTTGCGCACAGGACCGGGCAGGGACCGTGGCTTTCGGTGTAATGGACAACTCAGGCTCCCCCAAAGGCAGTAGTTCCAAAAGCCCGAGGCATTCGGATTCAGCTTCACCACATTGAAATTACCGGTATGAAGCTGCATGAAACCTGGTGAAGTTTCACTTTGTGGGAGCTGAAGCAAAGGTTTTGTTCTGCTAAATAGGATTGAACCGCTGAGTTTTGGGTAGCCTCCAAAGTCAAAGCTGACATTCTTCAAAAATACCACATGCTAAATCTTTTTCTTTTTTTTTTTTTCTTTTGTTAATCTTTCATATGGCTCTCTTCATCATCACCGGTAACAAAAGGGCTACCCAAAATCTCCCAGAGAGCACAGGAGGAATGAACAAGCTTAATGGAGACAGAGGAGGAGACAGCAGTAGAGTGGTAAAGAAAGACTGCCCCACTTTTCCAAGCCCGAGTACTTCGCGGTTAGACTTTGAACTCTAGCAGACATAGGACTGGATTTGCAGAAATGCAAATGTGCAGCAAAAAACAGCCTATTTCTGCTCCAAGACTTAGAAGTAAAATGATAAGTTTTCAGCATAATTCAAGTTCCTGCAGCAGCAACAGCAAAGATAACACAGGACTGATTTTGCTCGGGAAGCAATGAAAGGGAGACAAGCCAGAGTGTCTCAAAGGCAAGAGGTACAAGACACGGATGCTTAAACTGTTCTTTGCTGGCTGCCCTAGAAAGACGAATGTCTGCCTCCCGAGGTGTGGTGCAGAGTTTATTATTTGTATGCTTTTTTTTTTTTTGATCCAAGTCATTTTTCTGACTGGAGATTTCCTTTCTCTTTAACTTCAGAGCTGTCGATCACGGTTTGCAAGATACTCAAAACAGCAGCAAACACTGGGCGATTTTTTGCTCCCGCTCTGTATGTGCGTGTCACACAAGCGTGTGCGTGCGTGCGTGCATGTGTAATTATGGCTAGCAAGGTAAAGGGGACAAAGAGATCAGGGACAGCAGCTGGACTTTGGTATCTCTGGCAGCTCGTACACAGGGAACATTGCTAAAGTGTCTGGACAGCCAGTGTCCACTGGCAGCCTGCCCACACTCAAATTCCTGGAAAGGCTTAAGGCAGAAAAATAATCACTTGGAGGAGTCACCATCTGGGTTTGCTCTGGTCCCGAAGGGATTGCTCACTGGAGCTCAGGATGTGCATTTTTCATGCAAAGCTCCAGCGTGTCTCTGCAAGGCACTTTAAACCTCACTACGTCTCCCAGAACAGTATTTTTCTATTTACTTCATCTAACAAATTTAAAACTCATGAGAGGATACTGGGTTATAGCCTGAAGGGCTGACCTCCTTTATTTATCCAGAGTTCACTGCGGCAGAGGTAAAACAGCAAGGCAAGCCTCCCTCCACCCTGCCGTCTCCCGCTGCGTCCCACCACCAGGAACCGGCCCCACAGACCGCCGCGGCTCCTGGACGTGCAGGCAGCAGGACTTGCACTGCCCTCAGAGATCAGGCACTTTTCGCGCTCCCACGGCGCTGCCGATTTTTAGGTCTCTAAAACACCTTCAGAAATCTGGTCCCTCGTCCTCTCTGGCCCCTCATTTCCCTGCAGTTGCTAACAAATTCACACAGACGTTTGCCACTAGGCACCTAGCGCACTTGCTATTATTGCTAGTTTTTAGCTTTTGCTTTCCAGCTCCAGGTAAGACTAGCAATTTCCCACACTTATCCGTTCAATAAAAAACTGGGTCTCCCCTCTGTCAGGCAACATTGCCCTGCCTGGCAAGCCTACATCAATGAAATATTCAAAGCATACGCCGCAAAAATAATCCTTTGAATCACGTCTGCCAGGCGGCTCTCTGTGCCTGGTGTGTTCCCAGGTGGAATCAGCAGCGCAGGCTCATGCTCCTGCCTCAGGTCACCTGCCCATCCTATCGTGACGCGATGAGCGGCTGATTTCAGCATTACCGGGTATCAGTGGAAAGGGAAGGCGCTTCATCCCACCTTCCCCTCCCCTCCGAGGAGCCTGGCATCTGCAGGATCAGATTCACAGAGATTAAAAGACAGACACATTGCAGAGCGCTCTACAGCTGCATTCGGCTCTCAGATCTACACGCCAGCTTTCCCCAGCTCTACACCCTGTCCTCTGCCAGCTACATATTCATGGTTGTAACTGCTACGGATTTCATTAGCCCTGCCATGTGCAGCTCAGCGCACGCCAACAATAGCTATATGAGTTTATTGTCCGATCCTACCGATTTCACGGTTCTCTGGCAGATTTCCCAGGAGGGCCAACTGCAGAGAGCCATTAATAAGAAACATGAAAACCTCTAATAAAATTTGAAATTCTCCTCCCAGAACTAAAGGATTCCTGATCAACACTGCATCTGCAAGACAGATTGTCCACTGCAGTGCTAGCTCTTATTATACTTCTGGGAATCCACCACAGCAAACTGCTACAGGTTTTTGCAGAGTGAGCAGCTATTTTGCACATCCCTCCTCTCCCTCTAGACAATATGAAGAGCAACTGATATAAGCAAACCTCAACTAGCAGATCACTGAATGTGAGATGCCAATGGCTTGGCATTCCCATGAAATTTGATGGTGCTGGACGTGCGGCGTTTCCTCCCATGCACACATACAGCGATGCAGCAGGTGACCTGAGTCACCTTAGCCACCTACTGCCAGAATCCCTTATTCCATGTTTCTTCCGAAAAAGTGACGAGCAAAGGTCAGTCCCCCTCTTCCAGCATGCTCTGTGGATGTCTGGCATCCCGGTGCCCAGCAGGCAGCTGGAAGCAAGGAAGCGCTTGCTCCTCAAGCTGCGAGCGGAGCCGCAGCAGGGTGCCGTCGGAGGGCTGCGTCCCCACAGGGTGGCACAGAAATCCCCTGCCTCGTGGAGCCAAACCCTGGCATTCAAATGCCGTGAGTCAGGCCCCCCTTCTCGCCCCTGAGATGCGTGACACTGGCTTACAAATAGAAGATTTCTTAAACTGATAAAGGTGGAGGGTTTTTTACCTTTGTTTTAATTTTTTTTAACTTGCCCTTCTGCTGTGCGAGGCCTTTCGGTCTCGAGGTCTCTAGCTTCTCCCTGCAACCCACAAGACCAGAAACTTACTTTTTTAGCTAAACGTGGAATTTCCCATCTAATCATCTGACACCAGGAACCGGAGTTTTGTGAAACAGTGTCAGGTATCTAGGGGCAAGTGACAAAACCGCAAGAGCTGACAAAGCTGATTACAGAGCAATTTCTTCGAGGGTGAAGCACCGGATTCCACAGCTCTCTGCTGCTAGGGAGGAAGGAAGACAAGGATTTAACTGCTGCCAGAGGTCTGTAAGAGCCCTCCGAAGCCCTGCTCCCGAAGCCTCAGACGTGATTGTGCCGGGAGCATCAGGACCACTAGCGCGGCAGGTTCAGGAAGGCAGCGCCCGCCTCGCACACGCCGGTGCCCGCGGTGGCAGCGCAGAAGCCACGGGCTGAGCACCCGCGTTTCAGGTGCTCCTTCAGCCCCACGTGCAGCGGGAAGGAGATGCGCATCCCACCTATGCCCCTCCGTAAGCGGACAGATGCGACAACACATAACCTTTATTTGCCTGTACAGCACTGACTGCCCCCAGCTGCAGGACGTCAGATTTGCAGGACCGGCTCATATGATATTGCACAAGAAAATCCTTCACTCTCACACCAATTCCCCAGAGGCGTTTCTGCAGCTTAAATGAGTGAATAGAGTTCATTTATAAACAAGTATAATACAGAAATTACTTTGTTGATGTTTTTCATTTATCTAAAATGTGCCCAGCTACAATGGCAGCTGCCTACACAATTTTCCATTGAAAATTTCACGAGTGACTATAAACGTAGCAACACCCACTCGCCACTCATTTTAACTTGTGACAGAAACTGTCATGCCTGTATGAACACATTTGCACCGCAGATATGTCACACAGGTCTCGTTCCATGTGTCTCAAAATGCTCACTAACAATCTCCCTTTCACGTACACGGCCGAACAAATTAGGAAGACGTCTGGCTTTGCTTCCAGGAGGGATGAACATGATCCCCACGAAAAATGATGGATCCCGGGGGCGTTCCACCCCTTTGAAGATGCAGCCAGAAACGCCAGCATGCACCAGCCAGCCCAAGTAACCATTTTACAGATAAGCACGTGCGCTGGCGGAGAGGAACGCGCTGTCACGCCGGGCTGATAACGGGGCAGTGTGAGAGCACGGCTCTAAGAGCAGATTGGAAAGGTCATCTTTCAGTGGGAGTCCTTCCTGCACATTGCTTCACTGGTAGATGCTATATGCTAGCAAATTAGCTGTAATTAGTCCATTTGTAAAACGCTAAAGATGAATTCGTGTTAAATTTCCCTTGAAATGGATTCTAACACCTCTCCTTCTTTCAGGCTTCAGTCAGCAAAGCTGTAACTGCAAGCAATTTTATATGAGTCCGTGCTCATGGCCCAAGCAAACACCCAGTGCCTTGCTGAATCAGGATCACTGACCATTACATCTGACAGAACTAAAATGCCAGCAGCTCACCCCCAGCCCTGAGGCCTGCTGCCGTGCCCGCCCTGTGCTACAGAAAATGAGAGTGACTTCAACATTCCCCTCTTCCCATTCATTTGTTCTTTCTTTCTCTAATTAATTCATTTTTCTTCTTAATTCAGAGTCAGTTCCACGTGGGCATGCCCTTCAGCATCACCCACACTGGTACTGCACAGCCCCTCAAGCTGGCAATGTGAACATCCTAGGGGTCGGTGCACAAACAAATGCATGCAGGCAAAAAGAAAAAAAAAGCCAAACCGACCGTTCTACACCCCCTCTTCCCACAAAAAGCCTGTCCTGGACTGGCAGCCCACAGCACCAGGTGATGAGTTCGCTATTCCCGACTTTGTAGGAGCCTCCTTGCCGTTTCATGGGCAGAATGGCAGGCAGAAAAAATGGGCACAGAGAGCCGAATTCATCACCAGTGGCACTTAACTGAGGCCAGCGCAGCGAGGGTGAGATGGCCCCGACTGTTCTATCTGACAAGACAGTGCAGAAAGCCATTAAAAGAAAATAAAATAATGCGGGTTTATAACAACATAGCAGGATACGCAGTCACAGGCTCCAGTTGCAATTAAAAAAAAAAAAAACATTCCAACTACAAATGCAAATCAGCATTGCTCTCAAGCAGGGAACGCTGACAAATGAAGGCGGTGTGCTAACATGCAGTGCCAGTACTCTTAATTTAAGTATGTGAGAAACAAAGGTATGTACCATCCAGGACTGCCAGAAAGAACTCGCTTTAAACAGCAAACAAAAAGAACTGGAAGGATTTAAAAATGACTTTTCTTACAAAAAGCAGATACAAGAAAACCTTTTGCTCCCCTTCTCCCAGCCAACTGAAGAAGGAAAAAAAAAAAACCACACAACTCCCATAAAGGTTATTTATATAGGAGTTTTGAACTCGGGAACTAAAAAATTCCTCCATCGGACATATGGGTCCAGTGAATCACAGCTTGGACATCTGAATGGACCTCTTGTAAAAGCCACTGAGAGACAAGGATGCTTTCTCACCGCTGCAATCACTTCTGTGAAAGCATCTTACCCATCTGCCACTCGAAATCCGAGGCGCAAAGACGAGTTACTCGCCGACACCAGTGAAATGGACAAAAGGATGACTAGCTACCTGCAGCTGGTTTCAATCGAAAAGCCGAGCAATTATTGCAGCCCTCTCCTGTGGCTCATATGGAGCGCAGCATGGAGCTGTAAAGCGTTATGCAAGTCTAATGCGCTGCCAGAACTCTTAGAGCAGTCAGCAGCCAAGTCACTCCCTCCCACCATTGCCTCAGCTTCATTAACTTAATCAGGTATTCATTCATTCATTCACTCATTCATTCAAAAAAAAAAAAAAAAATTACACTAAACCTGGCAAATAGCCAGCGCCATGCACGCAAGGAGCATGCTCACAGCAGCCGCTGGGGCTAGAAGAAAAAGGGTGATCCAGCATTTGTCACATCGTGTGAGGGGGCACGAGTTTTGCACGGAGCCTGGGTGCACACGTACCTTTGCCACGACCTCCCCAAAAGCGCTGAGGGCTCGCGAGCTGCACTGGGGGCAGATGCAAAGCTCCGGTGAGCGTGGAATTGAGAGCAGCCCTCTAAGTCTGCAGCCAGCAAGCAGCTGAGTGGAGTACTTCCCCAGAGCAATCGACTAATTAATTAATTTGGTTATTTAGGGGAAAAGAAATAGGAATTGTGGCAGGATCGACTCAACTCATTTTGCTGCAAGGTTCCTACCCTTTCTTTTGCGCATACCACATATGTCACACAGCTTAAACCAAGCAGAAAAGAAACTAACAAAAAAAAAAAAAAGAAAAAGAAAGAGGGGAAGCATCACACAACCAATGTTAAGAGCGATTGGTAATGGAAATCTCTGTTTGACCCCCATATCTGTAAACGTAAGACTTCCCACAGGCCTCTAGCACTCGAGCATCAAATAAGAATCCTCTCCCTTGCACAGCTCTTGCACTTGTTTTTCTTAGTCTTTACATGTAAGTTTGCAAGGAACATTATTTCTTCCCTCTAGCTGTCATCAGGATGACTTTCACTGCATTTTTTTTCCAGCAAGCTACAAGAAAGCTGCTTTCTGACTATTCCAAAAAGCAGGCCTTGAGAGTCAGAGCTGGCTGACTGTGAAGAGTTTCATGTAGTGAGCCAGGCTGGGCATTAAGGAAAGGGGAGAGGTGTTACATTTCCCACAGTGGAAGCTGAGCAACAGCGTGAAAGCAGTCGGCATCTCTTCCCCCTATCTCATTCTGCCCTCTGCAAAAAAATAGAGGATGGCAGGTTACTCTGAGCAGGTCTGTAACGGTAACATGGAAATACAAAGCACTGCAGCTATTTCAAAATACTACTTACTGTTATATAACAACGAAAGCTACAGACCCCAGTGCAAATCCTCAGCCATGCAGACCCGGATGACATCCCCCAGGAACATCTCCGCTCCCCACCTCCCTCCAGCGACGCAAATCAGACCTCACCACCCTCCGTCTGCTGTTATCACGGAGGGCACAAATCTCCCCAGGGACTGCTCAGCTGCTTCTTCTCTGGCTAACGTCAAAGCCACTAGTTCTCTTCAGACAAAAACGAACAGAACATCTTCTAAGGCCACTGCTACAACCTACGTTGTACATACAGCAAATCAGACCTGCTGGCAAAGACTCTGAAAAGAGTGATTAATGTAAGGCTACCATTTAGCTAAAAGTCTGCAGTTCAGATGCACATCAGCATGTAAGCTGAAGGCCCCGAACCAACACCTGTTATTCTGACCCCAAGTCTTGGATCCTTTCTTGAATTCCTCTGTAGGTGTATGTACTGAAGAGCACCTAAGTATCTAGTAGCTTCTTGGGAACCAGCCGTTGACTGGCAGAGGGGCCAGAAGTGAATGAACGCTACGTATTGCAGCTCACCAGTGAATGAGCAGTGAAACACGGCTGAACAGTGCTTCTCTGACCGTGAAGAGAGCAGCACATAGGAAGTACTAACTAGAAAACAAAACTCTTCCAGTTGCCTTCACTGAATTAACAGAACTACAAAAGAGAAAGAGATGAAAAAGTATCTGAAGGTGACATGTTTCTCTTAGTCCTTGGTCTTGTTCACTCCAAAGCATGTAGGACATCAGCCAAACCTCAAAGTACTCTACACTCAAGTCAGCCTCCTTCACCAGTAGTTCCATCTTGAGCTAAAGGCCTTTAAGTTAGCCAAGAACTTAAACACTGGGTCTTTCATTACCTTTGTCGCTATTTCAAACCGTTCTCTAAACAGGGTCCAAAGCCTGGAGGTTCCTCCCGCTCTTTTCACTTCACCTCTCTTCACATGCCTCCCTGACATTACTACTTCATTCAAGAGACAACGTGACTCTTTCCTCCTCTGCCATACTGCTTATCTTGGTTCCCTCTCTCGTGCTTAAGCAGCTGCTCAAGCCTTCTTCACGACAGCAACTTCCTTGTCTTCCATCAAGGCACCACACCATGGTGAGTTTCCATTTTCTGGTTCTCTCCTGCACAGGCGGGAGCATCCAGCGAGGGGTGATTTCTGACACCAGAAGTAGCCATACGAGTTTTAAAGCAGGCCACCAGAAGAAGGACGCGTACATAAGGGAGTAAGAGAAGAAAAACAGCCGGGGGACGTTACAAATACTTTATCCCAAATGATCCAAAGTTTGGCAGAGGTTCTACTGCAGTCTAGATAAATAAGAGGGATGTGGTTTGAGCCATTCTGGTTCTTTATATGAATCATTTCACTTCTCCCTCTGAAAGAAGCATTAGAAGAACGTGGGGTTTCGTGATTCAAGGTAGGAGAATGAGAAGGCAATATTTCAGCATTCTGAAATGAGGCTTGCGTGTCTAACCACACCGCCAGCTCAGAGTTCACTTCTCTCAAGTGTCAAGTATATTTTCCCTTCTGTATCTTTGCAAGCCCCAGTTCTGTCTGTTGTCATCACTCATGGGATTTACCTAATCCCTGAAACGATGGAAAAAAAATCATCTTCTTCTGCCGGAGAAACAGAATCGAGTCTCAAGCACCCACTGAAAAATTCAAATTGTACGTACCATTTATTGTACCTCCATTCATCCACCCTGTGTTGACAGTATAAATGCAAATGATGCCCATAAAAAATGCTGAACTGTGGTCCAATGTATTCAGTGGTTTTTCTTAGAGATTTCCACTCACTTCTACTATTCTCTGCTCACATTCCCCACACTTCAGCATACTCAAGCAGTTGCCTATTTATACAAACACAGTCTGAAAGAGAAACGTTGATCCCTTCTTCTTCAAAGCTGATGGCTTAACTGCTTCCACTGGTATGAACTATACAACTTGCCGTGCAGCTTTGATTGCACACAAATACATGACGGTGGAGGCCCAGATTTTATTGGCACTCCTTGGCCCCACACCAGTGAATCCCGCTCATGACTGTGCGTCCTCTATTGGCACAGCTTTCCTATAAGCTCGGGCAGCTTTTTGCACAGTGCCCAGCCAAAGTGCGTTAGCCCTTTTGTACTGACAGACACGCCTGATTGTAGTTTGCCAATACATTTCAGTGGTTACTGCCTACAGGGCTTTCAAGTGTTCCCCCCAGACTGGGGCTAAGGCAGCACCTCGTGCAAAAGCCTCTTCTCTAACCAACGATACCTCACTAATGACAGGATTTCAGTTTCTGCATCAGCTAAGGACCTTTCAGAAGCACTCTAACCAAACTAGGGGAAGGGAATGACATTCAGCTGGGGGTCTGAGTGCTCAAAACCTTTGTGCATTCCTCTTCAAACCAGCATTTAAGTGCTGCTCTCCCAGAGAAGAAAATAGTTAAAATAGGCTCAGATCCTCCCGTTGTAGAGTAGAACCCACTGGAGAGAATTTCTTGGGAGAAGAAAGCTCTCTGGGGAACCCCTTGCAAAAACTGCCTTACCTCACCAAGAGGCTAGATCCAAGCAGGATGAACAGGGAGCACTGACAGTCGCTCCAGTCTGCTCTCAGACGCGCCGTGGGTCTAACTCGCAAACTTCGGCAGTGACAATGAAGTAATAGGTGTGATGTGTCCCACCGCTCTGCCGTTGACCCACGGCCATGGGAACATTACGCACCATTGCCATCCCTAAGCTGAAAAGGGAAAGGGATTTTTTTCTGGTATTATTTACAATCATTTAGTCCTGAACTGAGGGATTCTTCAGCATCTGATTTGTTTACCACTCTGTCTGTCTCCTCTGATCTTTCCTTCTGAATGCATAATGCATAATGATTTTACATCATAATCTGGTTTGGTTTGGTTTCTTTTTCATATGTGGTTTTTGACTTGGAGACTCCTTATGGTAGATATGAAATATGCTGTTTCTTCTTTTTTGTTTTCTGTTTTGTGTTTACAAATTGAAGTTATGTTTTCTTAGAAATGAGAAATAACTTTTGCAATAGATGACACATAATCTCTTTGGTACAATGGACATGTTAGAAAAATAAAGAATAACCACTAGATCATACAACCAGGGTGACTAAAACAATGTCACTGGTCACAACTTATTTGACTGCTGAGGAAGAAAAACCTTGACAACACTGCTATACAGCTAGTGAAACTAAAACTGAAATAAGCTACACAGTCACTGTTGTCCTTGGGCCAAAATTAACTAAGAGCTAATGGTTTCTAATAGAAGTGGCAGAAATTTTTCAAGGAAAATTTACATTAGGAAATGCTTGTTTTCAAACTGGAATCTGTTGGAAGGAAAGATGTTTGAATACATTTACAGCTGGGGAAAATTGCTGGAATTTCTTTTTAAATATTTTCCCAGTAATATTAAAAAATCCATTCTGGGCAGAACAAAGTTTTTTTTTTTTTTTTTCCATGCTTTTAATAAAGATACAATTAAAAAACATGCTACAGCAGCAAGAAAAATTTGGTTTGAATTGAAACCATCTTCTAGCTAGTATGCAGGATTTGTTGTACAGCTTTGCAGCTATAAAACATTTTAACCTATTATCTGAATTTCACTTTATCTCAGTTTTTCGAGTTTTCCTCCCATTAAAGCATGAGACTTTTTTTTGAGATCTTGGAAATTCTCATGGGCAGAAATATCATTTCCTCCCAGCTCTGATTTCTAATTAGATTTAAATCTTTCCTAGCTGGGGCAAGACCTACCGAAGCATTTTGAAACATTGCCATGTTGATTACCCATGCATACGAAAATTCACATCCTTGCTCCCGGCTGGCAAAAACCATCAGCTGCCGTGGAAAAGGAGTCTTTTTTCTCCTGTGGTGGCAGCGTTCAATTCACTGCCCATGGGTTAAACTCTGCCTGCAAAATCTTTCCTTTTGGCTCAGACTGCTGCTGAAATAGCACAGTATCTTCTCTGATGTACAGCCGGGTTGAGATGACAGCGACTGCACTGGTTTAATGCGAGGGAAAAGGATAAATGGAGGGAAGGGAACTGCTGTCTGGTGAAACGGTGTTGAAGGGGCTGCAGCATCTCAGCAGAACCCATAGCTGCTGGTCCATCCCATTCAGCGGGGAGGAAGGGAGAGAGAAGACACATCTATACATACGCTGCCTGAGCTGTTGCTGAAAGCTGTCGGCATGGCTAACAGAAGAGGCACGTGGCAGAATCTCTTGGCTGTCAGGTTGAGGCTACCTTGGCTGGAGAAATGGGTCAATGAGGAGATCTTACGGCAGTGCAAACTCATACGGACTGCATTACTACAGCTTTACCAGCAAAACCTCGTAACAAAGACCAGCCCTAACACAATTTCAGTTCACTAGCAGACTGCTGGCAAGGATGGGAATATGCTCGTTACACCTATTCCCTGAAAACGTTGAAGACTCTCAAAAATGACTAATTTTAGCAGGTGATTTTGACAGCTGCACTTTCTGAGACCGGTCAGCACAACTGTGCTGAAACCACTCTCGTAAGGAGCTACGAATGTGGGGGTAACATAAATAGTGCTCAGCTGTATCACCTAGGTCAAGATCTTGTCCAGGACCTCTGCTGAGGTCCATGGTAGCTGTTACCTGAAGTGTATGGTATGTGAGAGCCCAAGGGGAACAGAGCACTCTGGAAACACCATAACCTGCAGCACATCCACACTGAGCACCCAAACATAATGGTTCTTCAGTGTAGTTGCACTATCTGCACCCATCAAAGCCCCATATTATGTCACAGATGAACTACAAGCTGACAGAAAACCACCAGAAAACACCTGTGTACCACCTACTGCATAGACCTAATGCTCCAATTAGCCTAGGTGCCTCCTCACACAGTTTACTTCGTTTACAGAAACATTGCCAGTGGAAGATGCAGACAAATCAGCCCTGGGATCACCAGCAGCAGCTGCTGCCTTCTGCATGCAAAGTGTTGAGCAAATCAACAGAAATGAGCTCCCACTCACATCAAAATCTCAAAGATGTGGATGACAACCCCAGTTAATTAAAAGACACAGGATCAGACTAGAGGAAAATTGTCGCTCAGCAGCTTAGACTCAAAATTTGGCTGGTCTGACAAGAAATGGCGGCTTTTCTAATTTTCAGTCTGTGGTCAAGTATTTTTTCTACGGTTCTTGTCTAAAAAAAGTTCTCGTACCCCCACACTCTGTTCTTTATTGAACTACTGTTTTAGCATTTGCCTTCTTTGTTCTCCTCACTTTATCATTTCTGTCATTCTTGCTTGGTCTTAAGTGTTAGTATCTGTCTTTGCTTCAATATCAGTTAAAATGCCACTATCACTAACAGCATGAGACTGAGTCAGAATGGAGACTGTGCATGTACTCATTTCTGACTCTGGGAGAAAATCACTGAAAGCAAAAGAAGTACCGTGGGTAACATCCCTCTCACTGATGCCCAGAACAGCAGAACTGCACCAGTACAGTCTTTCATCAAAAATGTCTCCAATTGCTATCAAGTATTCATTGTGTCAATGTCTATAAGAAAGTTTTGTTCTGTTCTCCCTCACCACCACCAACTTTAAGCCTATGGAAAACACACTGAGAAGGTTGGCAGGCACATCTGGGCATTCATTCCCATCTTCAATATGTTCTTGAGGTTGACTTTTTTTCATTACTCCCATTTTAACCACATAAACATGTCACGAAAGAGCCTTCCTGACAGTGCCTTCTTGCACATGTGCAGGAAGGGTGGGTTGCCTATTCACGTTCCGTGTAAAGTATCCTCAGTTCATAGGCAGGTAAGGACAAAACTTCTGAAAAAAACACAACTACTGATCTCAAACTGGGATTAAACAATGTTAAACATGCATATGAAATGCTATTTGTTTTGGATTTAATGGCATTTCAGTGCAATCTTTAAGGAACAGCCGACGTAAGGCAGCCTCTCCTCTTCATTCCCTACCTGCAGAACGTGGCCACTGGATGCAGAGGAGTTGCCACCACCAGGATGATTCTGATCAGATAATAAAACTAATAAAACACTTTTTGAGAATTACTACCTAAAGTCTTGCTCCTTTCCACATGCTAGGAGTTGTTTATTGCAATGGGAACAAGATCAGGCCTTCCTTACACCAGGAATTTATTAATAAGCCAAACCACAGCAGTAGCACATCAGCAATGTGCCTATGAAAACAGCTGTAAGAGCAAATCGGTCTTTTAGAAACTCTGCTTCTACAATGATAGGCCAAAGATTCCCATAAGCATGGGCCTAATTTTGCTTCCATAACACCTCTGCGACATCCAGGACAACCTCAAGTCCCAAAGTTATTTGGGTATGTTATTGTACCAGTTGTTTCCAGGCTTATTCAAAAGGAAATCCTGAGCCAATCATCAAACCAAACCTGTGCCCTCCTCTCTCTTACTGGAAGCTCTACCACCCCACGCGATGCTGTGCAACACCAAGCCTCTATGGGCCAGATCTGGTCTTCCAAGCACCCTCCACGTGAGGGTAACCGAGAGCCTTGCAGTAAAACCATAACTGGGATGGGTTGAAAGCAATTAAATGAGCAGAAACGAATTCCCTCCACAAGCATAGGATATATTCATACAGTGGCAGCATTTGCAAAACAGAGGAGACAAAGTCTGTCCTTCAGCATCAAGAGAAGAAAAAAGCAATGATAAACAACAGTCTTTAAAAGACACAGTTTGGCAGTTACGGGAGATTATCTAATTATGATCATACTTAATATTATACAGCTTTAATAATTCTCTGTTATCATCAAGCTGCAAGCACTAAAAGAAAATGGGAAATCGGCCTTGATGACTTACAGGATAGATAATGGGGTAGAGAGGCTCTGCCCTCTGGGTCATTGGTTTGAAGCCAGCTCAGGTTGGAAGTGAAAGGCATCACTGCTGGGTGGCCTCTCTGAAGTGCGCTGATGTTGTCGGGCTCGTGCCAGTTCCATGCTTAGAGAATAAAACCCACCACCACTGCAATGGGGTGCGCTGGCAGAGGGAACTGCTGAAAACGCTTGGTCTCTTGCTTTTTGTTATCACGCATGCGGATGTTAGCCTGGAACAAGGATATTTATACAGGGATATTTACTCCAAAGCAAACCTCACCAGCAGTGACTGCATGAAACTTGCACAGGTGCACCTTATGCTATTTTAAAACCGGAGTGGCTTGCTTCGGATTAACAGGGTTGGTTCTCTGTGCAACCCTGTTACATTGGTGTGGGGCAACAAACCTGGGAACCATCAGCACTGCCAAACCTTTCATTCACTGAAGGCTGAATGTGAACCTCAGCACTATTATTGCATTCATTCCTAAAATATTTGAGCAATGCTCAACTTCAAGGTGCATCCTGGGTCAAGCTGAATCTGGAAGACCTACAAAGTTTATAGCAGGTCTGCATTGCCCAGTAGGTCACCTTATATCCAGGTAAATGAACAGTTGAAGCCAGCTGAATTAATGCAGGTCCAGGTTGATAACAAGCTGAACAACTCTTTTTTTTTTTTTTTGAGGCTGGATGCTGCAAAGTCTAAGCTAACACTGCAACCCTTGGGACTGCCCCTCTCTTAGCAAAGGCTGCAGCACATTAACAGGACAGAGCAGCCTGCATTGTAGCTACTGTGCCTGCTCAGTGGATTAATAGAGACCTTGTCCTCTGGGGCCATCAGTCCCAAACCTTTCAGGAGAAATGAAATTTCCGAGAAAAAAGAAGAAAGACAGCACTGGAATTGCGTGTAAGTGTCTTTCTGACTTCTGAACAAAACCTGAAGCATCTTCATTTACAATTTAATATTTTACTAAGCACTTTATTGGAAGAGACTATGTAATGGGTTAATTTTGAAATGTCATTTATCTTTACTCACTGGAGATGACTTTCTGTAATTCACTTGAGGCTGCAACACTCATGGATTAATACATCATCCTCCAACTCGAGAAGATAAAAGCCTAACAAGCTCTAACCTGCTACACAGGCTATATTTAAGTAGTACAGGGTAATGATAAATATCTCCCATAAAATGTGTTCTCTTCACACTTCCTGTGAAAACTGCTGAGAGAACCAGCTGGTGAGATGGAGCTGACGGTCTTTGTTCACAGCCCCGCGATCCATCCGCCGTAAAACTGCAGCGCTCCCTTTCCCGGCGTGCTCCGGATGCGGGGCTGCCTTCAGAAACGAGGCCAGCGAGGACCGGCTGGTGACGCGGCTGGTGACACGGCTGGTGACACGGCTGGTTGCTGGTGCCCACGGCTCTGCGCCCGCTCCATCTCTGGCCAGCAGGCAGGGGAAGACGACTGGGGAGGTGTGGGGGGCATTCTGGTTTTACTTCTCCGCGTCCCACTTCCCACGTTGTGACGAAACATTTTGCAGAACAAAATGAAGGACGGGCTTCTCCCCAGAAACGCTGATACAAACCACCAGGGACGGCTGTCGCAGCTGGAGTGGGAGAGGTGCAGGAAGCGGGAGGAAGCGAGATCACACCCTTACACACACCGCTTACGGGCCCGGATGCAAACTGAATCACTCCGTGTTTCCTCCTTTCGCGTACAAGTGGTGGATGCTGATAAGCGCGCGGGGACCTCGCAGTACGGATGCTCGGACCGTGCTCCTTCATCAGGAAGCTAGAAGAGGTCCAGGCCAGTCTAACCACAGTCTTTTCCATTTTCGTTGTTGCCTGCTGAGTAAATGTTACCCCAATGCTTTCCAGGACTGCTTTTAACATCACAGAGACTGAACTGCAGCCAAGTGACGTGACCTCCTGCTGGGGAGCGTCTTCCTGCCCAGGGCCTGAAGTGTGAGCGACCCAACCACAGCACTAGGATGTTGACCTAGCTCCTTACCCTTCATGGGAACAACTGCATTTCCAGGAGATGCTGATACCCAGCATCCTTCCGGCACCTTCATTAATGTTTCTCATTACTTTCTTCACTGCTGTACACACTGACCGCTCACATAAATCCCTGGAGGTACAGCACTACAGCTCTCCATCCACTCTGGAGAACCAAAGAGCAAAGCAAAAAGCTTGCCCTTCCAACCTGCTGAACGGGAGCCCTTGGCTGCAGCCGCGTTTCTCAGCCGTCAGACCCTGAGTGTGTGCCACTGGGACTGGAAGGGCAAACCATTATGCTTAAAATCACAGTTACCTTCTACAGACCTAACACATTTCCCACCACAAACTTCCTCAGCTAATTAACACAGGAAAAGAAGCCATCTTCCTTCCACCCACCTGGCCGCTTTAAGAGCCTGAATACGTCTACCCTAGAACAGCTTCACAACAGCCACTCAGGATAAGAAATCGTTGTGCTAAAAGCTCCTTCAGCCTTGCCCAAGCCTGTCTGTGGGGGAGCTGCAGAAGCCCCCCTGCTCCCTGCCAGCGACGTGCCCCCTCCCAGGGGAGCCAGCATCAAACTCTGCTCTGCAAAGCAGGAGTGAACGCTGGCCTTGCCCCAGGCCTCCAGGCGTCACCGAGGTCCTCTCGCCTGCATGGCCGGCCCTAATCCGCTCATGCTTACGCTTGCCTTTATCTCTCGTGAGTTAGGAGCGCCTAGCTCAGGAACAATACAAACAGATTACGCCAGTTCCACCTCTGCTGCCAACGCTGCCTGCATTCTACTTTGACAGCGCATCTGGATTCCTGAGGATATTTCTTCTCGGATCATAACGATGTTATGTTAGGTTACTGTTTAAACATGTCCTTGACAACACACCGCTGACCACCACTATTTTTCCAAAGTAACTTTGCAGAGATGATGAATTCACTTTTTCGGCAATGGCAGAGAAATGATTAAATACTTGTTACAACCATGAACTAGTAGCACGGACTATCCTTAGCGTTGTTCTGTCTTTTTTACAGAAGTTATTAGAAATAATAAAACTAAATTTTAAAAATAAAGAGATACAAGAAGAAATGAATGAAAATATATGAGCGAATGAAACGAAGAAGAAATCTTTGGCACCTGCCATCTCTCTATTTCCATTTTCTGATTTTAAATGAAGAAATACTGAAACAAACAGCTTTTTTACCTATTCTGTAAAGAGCATTCTTTGAAAACCAAAGGAGACATTGGACTGTGAGTTTATGAACCTACCATATTTTCCTTGTAACCTTATGCCGTACCAGTTTTGGCTTCCTTTTTGTATTCTATCCACTTGGACCGTAAGTGTTACGTGAAAAGATTATCTGGCACTCACTCTGTGCAATGCCTCTAGCAACGCAAAGCAAAGCAAACGCATTCTAGGTCAATTCCTAAGTACCGCCACAACGATAACACATCTGGCGTCCCAGGCTTCTGGCGGTGGGCAACACCCGATCCCTCACAGAAAGGCAAGAATTATAAAAAAATAATAATAATGCGACTAGGCAGCCATGAACGCTGTGAAGCAACAGAAAAATATTAATTCATCTGACCTCTACAGTTCCTACTCTTGACCACTGAATTGCATGGCTGAAACGAGTGGCAGCTACTCTAGCACACACTGTTTTAGAGAAGGGCATGAACCCAACGCGTGTGCGGTGCATAACGTATGTACAGCTCTTGGAGAGGGAAGGGAACTCATTCCTGCTTACGATCTTCTTTTTGCATTTGTCATTTCTGGGGAATCGCTTGTCTTGCCCCACTGAATGTGTAACGCTTGTGAGCAGTGGGATGGAGATGCCAGTTCAGACTCTTTTTCCATTTATCCCTCCTTGCAATCAAGACCTGATACACACTGGAAGACCAGAAGGTGCCCAGCTATCCTTCCGTAACTGAGCTCCTGTCCTCCACCGGGCTACACACCTCTGTGGGATTCAGAAGCACGGGTGAAATCGTGGCTACAGAGGAACGAAAGGTAAAACCTCTGTGACGTTTGTCAGCTTCAGGATTTTGCCACATGCCATCTGGCCTACTGCTGTCAAAATTGCTGTGAAAATGGGAGTTGTCCAATGATACACTGGGAACTTTTCCTCCCCTAAAAGCTTTTTTTGGCACAGCCTCAAGACATTGCAGGCTGCCTGGCCACTAACATGGTTCATCAGAACAGCATATGGTAGAAGCTTTGGTATAAAAGCAAACTCAATTTTGCACAGCCATACCACCTTTTAATTTAATTTAATTTTTTTTAACAGCCCTAAGGAAAACTCTTAGGAATTTGTCCAGGGGAGTTTGCTGGGATTTGGGTAGATTCGTAAGATAAAAATGCAGTTGTCCTCAAAACTTGTATAAACAAATCTATAAAAGTAAATACCAGTCCTTAGAGTATAAACAAAATAATTCTCAATTTTAATTTTGAGATCTTTTCCTTATCTAGTAATGATTTTTTCCCTAGCAGAGACCTTTGCTCAGACCCAAACACAATGTTTTTAATACAGATCAGCCACCGGATATCTTCGTGCAAATTACAGCTGCCCGAGTGACTCTAACTCATTTGAGCAGAGATCAAAGCTGGTGTTTCTCTAGGTCCTGACCCAGCATTCGATTTGAGCACCTATTAACTTGAAACCATGGGGAACCAGCCTGCTTAGAGTCACGGCACGGAGAACATGCAGTGACTCGGCTTCAAGGGCAGGCTTGAGTTTCTGCTGAACTGGGACACTGAGGCTCCAATGTGCTCACCACTGTGCTGGGCAGGGCCATCTGAGCCGGGGACGTGGAGGCAAAATTCCCATTTAAGCGGATGGGGACTGTGAGCCCACTGCTTTCCACGGTAAGTAGCTTCAACACGACGCGGCGTTTTATCTTAACGCAACCCAGCAATGTGCTCTTCCCACCATGGAAGACTTCATTAGAGCTGGAGCCCAACTTCCATGTGTTGTGCATTAGTACGACAGGAAAGGGACAGAACTGTTTCCTGGGAAACAAGTGAAATTGTGACTGATGCATGTTGTAAACTTTCTGGAAAGGGTATGCTTTTTTTTTAAGTGAAAAAACATATGCAACAAATACGCCTGTTCCTTAGCACTACTTAGCACAACACAGTGCTCCAGACTGGGTTTTTACAGAGCAGACAAAGGGCAGAAAACATCCAGAAGGGTTTACAGAACCTTGACAGCCCTAAGTAGGGGATAGTTTTTGTTTTATTTGCTGGTATTTGCTATTTAAATCTATCTGGTCAGGCATGTTTTGTTTTCAATTTAATCCCTGCACTTGAAATACTTTCTCTTTGGAAGGAATGGCTCGGTGGCTAGAAGCTGGACTCTCAGATCCCGTTTCCAGCTCTCCATTTGTTCCCTGGCTAATGACATATATCTGTATCTTAAACCAAAAGGAATCTATTACAAATTTTAATGGCGCAACCTCGTCACATCCCAGAAGAGTGAGAAGTCTTATTACTTCCACTTCAGAGACTGGAACAAAACACGCTGAGTTTTTCAGGGGATGCTGTAAACTGGAACCGGCAGCAGGTTGCATCAAAAGGTCACGCTGAAAACTGTGGTGGTGAGGGAAAGGCACACATCCTGTTCAAAACAGAGCAAAATGGGCTGAGGGGAGAGGAGGGAGGTGGGATATGGATAGCTGATAGCAGGAGGCTGCTGCCAGCTCAGTTACCAGCGCTGAATTTCAGTCAATGCCCTCGCCACTACTCTATTTAATGCTCCTGCAAGCTTTGAAGTGCAATTGCTTGGGCTAGCCAGAAAAAAAAGAAAAAAAAGCCACCTTCATTCGAATCAGAAGAAAGAGTTTTGTTTGATCAATCATCAAAAATCATAATTTATAAAAAAATTGGGGTTCTTTTGCACATCGTTTAATTCCATTGTTTAATTGACTTTTAATAAGGAAGCTAGGTATCCTAAAGCCCTGAAACTGAAAGATAAATGCTGATATTCTGTTTTCTCATAATAATGTTGATGATGATGTCACTGAAAACCCAGTCAGCAGAAAACCCTCGCAGATTTTGATCTAGTCAGTACCTTCAGGGCAATGCTATTTTTCAGATTCATTAACAACAGATTTTACACATGAACCTTGTCCCCTGATGTTTGCGAAGTGACCCTGATCACTTGGGTTATCTCCGCAACCCTAGTAAATCATCCCAGCTTCGGTTTGTTTTAACACTGTGCTTCGCTCCTCTTCCACTTCTGGTACACTGTCCTCATGTCACCCCCAAGAAATACCAAGGAATCGAGAGGAGCTCTTGAGGAGAGCAGAGATAAAACAGGAGGAGAAACGCAAGAAACTATTTGTCTGCAATCCTGTTAGTGAAGAAAATGCTTTACAAGGTTACCTTGTGGGGAATGTGCCCTGTCCAATAGTGAAAAATCCTTCATGTATCTGTTCAGTAAAATCCCCAAGTATAAAACACTTCTTTGAAGCCAAATTAATGATCCACAGCACGTTAGAAAGCATTTCTTCTGACATTTCTGTAGACATAACGTTCTTTCACCCTTTTGCCTTTCAGCAAAGCCTCAGGAACAGACTTGCTCAGATTGATAAAATGTTGGAATAGAAAACACCGCCAGGGATTGCCACAATGGAGACTGTAATGAAGGATACAGGGTGTATATTGTGTGCACAGCCATTCTTTCTATGTAACTTTAGGCTGAAAATCTGGGGATTTAACTGATGTATTCTGTGTCCATTCTAATATGAGTTGAGAATAGAAATGGCAAAGAATGTAATTTCCTTAATCTGTTTACTAATGTTTCCTCACGGTTTTATCTGGTTAGTTTCCATTTTGCTTAGCAGTAAAGTATTAATTTGTATAATTGGGTATGTGAGGAACTAAAAGATGGCCTACATTTATAAACTGCGGAACACTGTCATCAAAATCTTCTGCACGACCTGGACAGTTACCTTGAAACAATGGCATTTCTGTAGGCTAAACCTTGCCTCCCCCAGTAAAACAAAATTAAAGACAAAAAAAATAACAGAATGGCTAAAGAATAAGAGACAGCTTATAGGAGAGCCTATTCAGAGACCTGGAGGGGTATAAAAGCTCCCAGCCCTTCAGCAGAAGCCCGTAACTACCAGTGAGAGCTTGTGCCTCGCAGGCAGTCTGTAGATCCTAGAGACAATTACCCCGCACATGTCCTCGAGCTACTTGCCCAGTAGCTGAGGATCTGATCATTCTTAAACAATCTCTGAGGAGCTTTAATCAAAACCTATTGCTGGCCTATAAAATGGGAGAGAGCGGCTGTAACAGTGGCTTCAGACTGGCAGACACACGGACCTGAGGAACAAAATGCATTTATCAGCGCGCCTCGCATGGGAGCCCCATGCACATCACGGGACAAATTCCGACCTCAGCTGCTAGGAAACTTCGATTTACCTTATCACGATTGCCACACTTGGACCAGAACAGGCAACAAACTCAGCTCCCAGACTTGCTTTCCTTCTTAGGCTGAGCATTCAAACACTATGAACCCAGCAAGCGGACTTGAAATGTCTGGATGGTTCCCTACCACTGCCCCAGCTCCTCCGGGCCTAATGAAATCCCTTCCCTCCCTCAGCAACAAATGCTGGAGCCTGCAGAAAGCAGCACGGCATCACTGCAGAGCCTGGTGACCCTGAACAACCTCAACAGGTGCGTTGCTGTTGCGGAAAACACATGTTGCTCTGTCACTATTAATACACCGGGAGTGTGAATGGCATATGCATGTTTGTTTGCGTGGGGAGCATACATAAATTATGGAGTTCCTGGGTCTGCAGTCATCACCTTGCAGCTACAGTAAGGTTTCTGGGGAAAGCATGGCGCTCAGTCTAGGCACAAAACCGCACCCACACAGGCTAAAGGAGGGCTGAAGCTCCGGGGCGGGCCAGCCCCAGCGAGACGTGCGAGTGCCGAATCAGCACAGCGTCCAGCTGAAGGTTTCAATGCTCCAGTGACCCGGAGGGTTCACCGATCAGGGAAGAAAACAGATAAATCACGTTGCCTCCAGACGGCCTGGCTGAAGTAATCCTGCTGTCGACAGCCTCCTCCTGCACTGCTGCGTGGACCAGCTGCTTGCTCCCCACACTGTTAAGTACAGCGCAGGAGCTGTTTATTGTTTCAGATGTAAGAATGTGAAATGGCAAGTCAAACTGATTTCCTGGGAAGGGAAAAGAGGAGAAATACAGTCAAATACTCCCTCTACTCAGCATCAGCTCTGTGTCCACCGTACCAATGACATACCCCTCGGGGCTAACAGCAGTGGGGTGACATGTCCCAGCATCTGTATTTTACCTCTGGATAGCTCTGGAGCTATGCACAGCAGAAAAATAAGGCCTACTTTTGCAGCAAGCCAGAAAGAGCACTGATCCTGAACTCATGGACAGAAATCAGGTTACCTGCACAAGGCCGAAAATGTCATTCCCTTCCAGCTCTAAGCCTGACCACACAGCTGCTGCGTCCAAGCCACACATGCTCAAACCGGATGAGAAAAGGGGAGAGATGGTGAAAGTGAAGCGCTCTGTGCTCATTTATCTCAGGACCTCCCAGTTTTGTATGCAGACAGAGGAAATGGTGGCCCTGAAACCTCTCCCTCACGGCTGGAAGATCTCTAGAAGGTGAGAAAGGCGTAGATTCAAACTTCCCTGTGATCTTATCAGCTCGTGTTTTCATTGATCAGACTCCACTGCTCCTGCCACATGAAAGAGCTGGCTGAGCAGTGCAGAATGAAAACGGAAAACATGAGGCAGCTAGCACTACTTTTTTTTCCCTGAATTCACACGCTGTGCTACAAATCTATACCTTCTCTAAATTACTGATGCAAAAGAGAGATTACCAGAAGTCTATACACCCCAGCCCCACCAGCCTTACAGTGACCAGAGTATACAAGCTGTAGCAAGGAGAAAGCTTGCATTCTCCCCATCCATGGAGAAAACAATGATAAAGCAAACCAAAAAGGACAAAAAAACCCTTTGCTGACAGCTTAAAGGAAGGAAGACTAGCTTTTTATTGCCCCAAAGAGGTCGTGCCCGTGCGTGGTGAAACCATGGCCACTAGCAACAGCGACGACATGTAGGAAGTGTTACCACCCATGACATCCTTTGCAGCCTGCAGGGAGTCCAGACCTCACACAGGGGAAGCGATTTCTCTGCACAGCGCTCTGGCGACGAGGGTGTTCCCACAGCCCTGCCCGTTCCCCCCTTCCCTTCGCCAAGCACAGCGATAGTTCACAGTGCTTCAGGCAAGCGAGGCAAGGATAAGCCTGGGTAAATACCCTCCAGCTGGCGACACAACGCAAACGCTGCTGGCCTTCATGCAACCAGTGAATGAAACTGGGCCTCTGTGCAGCCAGCTGGCCCTCGGCTGATGAGACCAACTTCATACTCTTCATGGCAACCCCACAGATCCCATCTCATTTTTCGTGTCTCCTAGACGGGTCCTTTTCTCTTGAGCTCCTGCTGCTCCTGCTGATCAGTCCGCACTGTAAGGCAGACTGCATCTCATGCTTGCTTTCTTCTCCACCAAACCTCTTCCAGATTTGCCTCCCTCTCACCTGTTTCCCATCCAAAATGTATTTCCCAAAATCCGGAAAAAGGCAAGTCCATGGACATGCCCACACTGCTGCACTGAGCTGCAGTTGCCCAGCACTGGGCAGCAGGGGCTGTAGGGGCCAATACATGCCTGGGAGGGCACAGCCCAAGCTACTCCTCCCTGGAGGTGGCACTAAACCATTTCTTTTCTTTTCTAAAGCACAGATACTGATTGAGAAGAAGTACAAGAGAACTTGACTTTTCTAGGACTTGGCAAAAATAACTATTAGAGGAAACGAGGCAGGAACTCGGTTTTGCTGGGGCAGGGCTCCCTGCCCCTGCACCCGCAGGCAGCCTGCCCTGCCTCTCGCCAGGGTCTCCCACGGAAGCAGCATTGGACAGGCCCTGGATGTACTGTCTGAGCCCCACGGCAATCCAGCAGCACGCTGATGCACAAGCAGGGGCCGTATCTGCGCCCCACAGGAAGATGCAGAGCGTAATACATGGTGAAGGCACAGACCTGATGGGCCCAGCCAGTAGGCTGAAGCATCACACCCATGCCTATCTGCTCGAGCCATCCCCTACACAGAGGAGAGAAAAGATGCTCAAAGCAAATGGTCTTTTGCAGGCATGACAGCTGTTACACAGCTTTTTGGCAGGAGCCACGATTCGTACTGCAGCCTTGTCACTCTCCACCCCTTTCCTGCAGCTCCTTTCCCTCACGGACCACCTCCACCAAGCAAGTATCTCAGCAAGGCTTATGGCAGCCCCACGACATCTTGGGACGACTGCACAGCGCCGCTTTCCTGCTCCATTTTCCTGTTGCCTTCTGCCTATTGGCGTCTTTTCTGGGCCACCTTTTAGCAAGGGCAAAGAAAAAAAGGAAAGGATCTAAAAACACTGGATGGTATATAGTCTTTCACTGCTCATTAATGGCATAGCAATGGAAACAGGTAGCAGCTGTGGCCCTCCAGCCCTTCCCATCCAGCTTGCTAAGGCTTACTCCCTGCTTTTACACAATTGATTAGTTTGAAAAAACTGTTTATCACAAAGGCATTCATTTAATTTAACTATCCACAGAGGCCTCGGATAACATGCTTCACAGGTCCCATTCTCAGACTCATAATGATCAGCTCAATCCCCTGCAGCCTCAAATCCCTTATTTAACAAGCACCTTTGGATCCAAGTACAATATTACACAGCTGACAAAGCAGCAATTAAAGAGAAATATTTTTAAAAGGTAGGGATGGTGAGAGAATAATCAGAGACACAATTGCCAGAACCCTGGGTTAACTAAGGACACTAGAGAAGTACGGATGAGCCAGCCTCTTCACCACTTAATGTGAATAAACAGCTTATGAGTGGGAGAGGCTGAAAGGGGAGCAGCCTCCTTCCCTGTCACTGGAGAAGACATGTGATGATCACCAAGTACAAGAAAAGCTCCCGTTTGTGAAATCAGTGAAAGGAAGGAGCCTGCTTCTCCTCCCTAAAGCTTTCTAATGATGACACTGAACTCCCTGCTTAGAGAGCACCTTTCACCACACCGCCTCACATAAGCCTCGCACGCTCTTCACGATGCAGACATACAATTGGGTTAAAAGACAGGAGCTTTCTGACAGCTCATTCATTCGGACGGCAGCTCCCCCACACCTGCTGGGGGACCACGTGCCGTGTGTCAGCAACGGGGTGATAGCCAGGGTTTGATGTACAGCAAACCCTGGAAGGTAGGGCTGACCGGCCTTAGCCTTTACACCACGGCATAATGGCTGGCGTTGTTTAAATCAAAACACTGACCGTTCAGTTTGGTCCCTGGCAGGCTGCAGCTAGGAAAGGCTGTATTTCTCAGTTAGCTGAGAAGCAAAATAAACAGCGCGGTCTTGACCTCACTCTTCTCTTGCTAGTAAAGCCTAACCAAGATGCAAAAGGGAAAGGGAACAAGCACAGAAGAAATAAAGCAGAGTGCAACCTTTTCCCTCAGGCATGCGAGGGACTGACTCTTTCCCTGCAGAAGTGCTGCCATACAGCTCTGCCGAAACGTTGGATGCACGGTCTCAGAGCTAATATAAAGCTCCGCACCTTGCAACTACAGAAGCGATCTGCACTGCTGTCCCTAGCTAGTCTAGAGGTTTCCTTATGAAGGATTGTTTTACAAGGGCTGGAGAATGACTTCTACCAGTTCAGCAAAACAATTTTTATTGCCTAAGTTTCACAATCCATTTTTTTCTCAAAAAAAATGACCTGGCAAAGGATCTAAATGACATCTGAAGGATAGTTTTGAAGTAAGTCGCCCTCCTTATAATAAAAACAAATTGAAAAGATACATATGCTAAATGACTCGTGAAGAGCAAAATCCAAGCTTTTCCAGGAGAGGTTCAAAATCGGACAGGGCTTCGTTGCAGCGAGCACGACAGCGTCGCAGTCACTCAGGAGTGTGGCCCGGGCTGCTCTTCCCCTTGCGCTGGCCCAGGAACACAGCCCCTTGTTAAGTTGGCATCAACCAGCACAGCTCCTATAAACAAACTTATCGCATGTTTCAAAGTAAAACAGAAGGGAAAGGGGCCAGGAAATTATCCAATCTGGTTTTGAATGAGCACTTCAAGCGACAGAGACCTCAGGAGTCCCATAGTTACCACTGCTAGGAGACGATCCCCAGCTAAGAAAGGAATAAAAAGACCCACCTAAGTAGGAGAAGGGCTGCAAAGCTAAGGAGCTAGGAGAGGCCATGAAAGAAAATACGTTATTAAAAAAAAAAAAAAAAAAGGAAATCAAAGCAAGAACACCAAAGAAGAAAGAAATAAGTCTCCAGGATTAGCAGGGAGAAGCACAGATTTAAGAGAGACACATTGTGTGAGTACAGCTTTATAAAAGCTTACAACACAACGACCTTTAAAAATAGCTTTATTTCTATTGCCAAAGCAGCATCACAACCTGCATCAAATGAAGTTACAGTCCTTCAAGAAGCTGAATGCATTGACTTTAATGGGATTTCATGGTGCTCAGTAACTTGCACAATCAGGTCCCTGTCACCCAGCACCAAATTGTCCAGGAAAGCACACAGGAGGAAACAACAGTAAAAACAACCTTGTAGAGTTACACTGTGCATGGTCTTTTACATATAAGTGAGCTGGATCAGCTGTTACAATGATGACAACGTTCAATACCCCAGACTGGAATTACTACAGTGATGGGGGGTACTGAAGGCTTTTTGGGGTGGGAGGGTTACCCTTTTTTCAGTGACTGTATGTGGCTTATTGCTTATGAAAACAAGAGACAGTTATCGATAGCAACGGTTAGTTTACCTCCTATCCCAGTTTCCTATCCTGTCCTATCTATGCCTCTCCATCACCGTCTACAAAGGCCACAAGTCCAAAGCACCATCTACTCCGAACTGCTGTGCTGGGACCAGATTGATGAGGTTACGGTTATTTCCCTTGTGCCTTAGGCCGTGTGCACATTTAAACACATTTTTAAACCTGCGCTCCTGGACTGTCAGCTTTTTAGGAGGAAAGGCTTGGTGCCGAGAGAGACAGGCTGCAGGGTGAGCAAGGTGGGGGCTCCGAAGGAGGAAGCTACAGGCGGAAAGGGGTGGTGCAATGATGGGGTGGATGTTCAGGGGGGACCACATCCCTGCACATACAGAGGAGGGAGAGAAGTTAAACCTGCAGAGGCGGCCCTGTTTTGACATACCCTGAGGTTTCAGCAGTCTCTTTTGGTGACTAGAGCAATTTCTAAACCATTTCTGGTACGGACAGTGCGCTGGCACTTCAGGAATAGGAAGATGCCATCCAAGGCATTTTCATGTGCTCCCTTCTTTCAGGGGTAGCTATCAGGAATGCTTAGCAATGTAATTTACACATGTAATATATCACTTTTTATTATTATGCTCTTTTTTCGTGTGTCTTCAAGCACGTGGTACCGACCACAGAGGAGAGGACTTGTCCTCTACACGTTCTCCCGGAGCAACAAACAAGCACACGACTCACACACAATAGTGGGAAGAGTTTCCAGAAGGAAGGGAACTGTCTGCAGAGGGAGGATGCTGCGGTCACCTGCGAAGAGAGGTGACATTCTGAGCATGGGTGAAAGAACAGCAAAAGAAATCAGGAGTCGCTTGCAATGGGAAAGACCCTGCTGGCCTCCCTTGCTGCTGCTCCGTAGGCTGCCCGTCTTCAAGCAAAGCCTGCAGTCGCAGCAGTGAGGATTGCAGAGCTGAGCTGGGTCTGAACTCGCTGGCGGTCAGCTTGTACGGGCAGCTCGGTCTGGCAGCCTCGCCAGCCCGTGTGCGGGTCGTAAGGCTGACAATCCATGCTCGGGGGACTCGAGACCAGAACCGAAAGGGATGCTTGTAGGTCAAGTTTGATCCTAAAGAGTCTGTGGGTGGGTGAACAAAGACAGGGTGGGCGTGTATGTAAAAATAAAAGACCACAAGACACCTGGCTGTGAGTACTGCTACAAACCTATTCCTTTCAACACCATTAATAGCACACCAGACTTCACTGAAACAAAAGCAAGCAGCAAGGCTCTTCCTCTCTCAAACAATAAAATAGAATAGTAAAACAGAAGCAAAGACTGACTCAATTAGCCTAAGATCTTTTTGATAAAGGTTACTCAAATAATCCACGTATGGAAGCTCTCCGCATCTACAACATTTCTGCACCGTTATTTGTAATAATATGACACCTCAGCTTGCAGAAGGTGCCACACTGGATACTAATAGCACACTTATTATTAGATTTTCTGCATGGTTACATAAGCCTGCAAAAGGGGAAAAATGTAAATGATTCAAGAAGATATTCTTCCTGTGGTTCTCACGAAGTCTTTAATATCTGAAGATTGAAGAAGATCCCTCCTGGCAAGAAACAATCAATTTTTATGCTTCATTAAAAGAGTTCTTTTAGTACTTTTAAGAAAATGCTTAAAGGCAAGTCAAGCGAAGAATGTATACATTTTTTTAATCTAAGCATTTTGTGCTAAATTTTACTCTCAGATCTTCCAAACTCTTCTCCTAAAATAAAACTAAGCTATGCATGCAACTTTGCATTTATTTCCTCCTCATAATCTATGATCTGACGACATTCCATCCTATCTAAATCTACCTGTGTGAGTGGGCATGGATTTCGGAAAGGACAGAAGAAGGACAAAAGCAAGGGGGTTACGTGCACTCTCTGGTAACAATGAGGCAAGAAGACTCCAGCCACGATGCAAACTCGTAAGTCAATGTCAGCCCAGCTGTAATACCTTATCCATGTCAGTGCACTGGCACTACGTGCACAAGAACCTGTCCAGCTGCGCGACCACGAGCACATCTCTTCGATTATTCAGAAATGTGCAAGTCATAACAGTGATCTGGTAAGCACGTGATTATTGTACAGTCCTCAGAGGACCTCTTCCCTGAAATCAATCAGTGGCATACGCTCGTCCCCAAAGTCTGTATCTGTACCAGCCGGATCTAAGCCTGCTGACCTCCCCGTGGAAATATCGTTTAACATGATACATGCCCCCAGGAATGGCAGGCTAATCCACTGCTATTCACTAAATTTATCCGGTATGAGTTTACAGGTCGCTTAGCCGTATCAGAACACTGCACACATGATCATACAAAGCAGCAGATGCAGGAAGGGTTTACTATACACTACAGCATCTGTCCTTACCTATCAATGAGCTGAAGGCTAATTTAAGTGCCATGTTGGCTCATGCTTCACTGCTGTGCAAATGGTATGTACATGCCGCTGTTATTTGTGTGTAGGGTCTGCTCACAGCCTAGATAAGCGAGATAAATCTCGTAACACAAGTTCAGAGGGCTGGCTGGTAAGTAGCTGTGAGCAAGAATCATTGTTTTTTCCCCTTTAAATGTAAATGGTGTCTAGCAAACTTACGTTTTGGAGGACTCAGGGCTCCTTCCCTCATGCATATGGAACAGCCTCCCAGCCCACAGCAAGCCTCTGGCAGCAGCAAGGAACTAGGTGGACATCACCAGCTCAGCAGAAAGTTTTGCCACTGCACCACCAGCTCATCTAGCCCATCTGCGGATCACTAAGACCACACGACAGCTGGCTCACCTTGTCTCTGGTGGAGAGAGGTGCCACTTCCATCACTCCCATACAGATACACGCAGTGCCTTCTGAGACACACAGTGGGACCTCTACTTGCAAGAAGCAAAACCACCTTGAAAACGATTTTGGGTACTGCAGGTCCTCAAATCCCCTCACCAACTTCCGTAACTCTGTGAACACGCTATTTTGAAGAAAGCCTTTTCTGTCCCCCACCGCTCCATGACGGCACCACGTAATGTAGCAACGAGGGATAGCTCTGCACAAGCACTGCAGCGCATCTGCACCCCTGCTCAGTTCATCACTGAAAATGAACTTTATGAGGACCAGTATCTTGAACCTCATGTTCTTAAATTAGGCTTCTAAATCCATTTTTAGGAACCTAAAAAAAATGCTTGCTTTTTAGACAGGTTGAGCAGCTGCATCTCCTTGTTACTTAAACCGAAGGCACAGTTGTTCAGCACCTTTGAGGATCAGGCCAGCTTTATTTAGGTGTCTAACTTTAGTCTCCCACAGAAGAGCAAAGTTAAGTAAGATTCGCATCCTTTTCAAAGGGTCATGCTTTTGATATATACAAGCTGCCTGTATTAGTGAACACAAAACCCAAAACAGCGTTCTTGGAGTCACTTGTACCACCGGCATCCCACATCTAAGTAATTCCATTCAGATGTAAATTAGATGCATTGCAAATTTCAGGATTATTTACTACATTTGTTTAGTACAACCACCTTGCAAGTAGTCTTTAAGCACTTTGTTTGCAAAGAGCTGCAAAAGTTGCCCGTAGGAATGTGGGTTTAATGTGCAGCATTTTTTTTTTTTTTTTGGAGAAAGAGAAAAATCTGAATACAGAAAGAAAAAAAAGAGAAAAACATGCTTGGAAACCTGGAAGCGAGGTAAAAGACCCTGTTGAAAATGCAGCTCTCCAACTAGAAAGAAAATGCTTGCTTGCTTTTAATGCAGGTGGAAGCTACCTGCATTCATAGGGGTATAGGAAGCAAGAGAAAATACAAAAGGACAGAACTAATCTGAAATGTCTTGACAAACTTAATATACCTAGATTGAATTTGTAAGCAGGTTATTATATTAATTATTTACAGTCTTGCCTTAAGAGGAGGTAGATTTTTGTGTGTGTATGCACATTTGAATTTTTTATACATTTATAACTGCTGATATAAAGAGTTTTGTTCTTTGCCTTAGAAGAAAGAAGCTGATTCTGCCTTCATTTACACTGATCTAACTCTTAAATTCAACAGCTACATTGCTGTAAAATTACTATTATTGAGGGGAAGAGTATTCTAAAATTATCCTTTGGCGGAGAGCATGAAGTCTGAAATGCTCAGTGCTTTCAACACTGTTTTATCAGCACTGTGATCTCGGCATCGCTGGTAATTCAGCCAGCTGAACCTATGAAAGGGAGCTTTGTGCTGGGTACACACCAGGCCATGTAAGGCTTCCAGCTTCTTGACTGGCCAGCAGGGATGTTGCTCTTAGTAACACGGCAAGATTGATTAGGTACAATAAAAAAAGGCATTTAGAAGAATAAAGTTCCTCCCCTATGAAAGCTGCTACCGTGCAAGCAAGTGAAAAATGCCAAGTTGTCAAAAAAGGCATCAAATATTTCAGGGACTGAACTAGTAAGTATATTCAGAGATCTGGTTCTAATGGGAAAATCCTCACCCTGGTCTGATCCAGAAGGAATTGCAGTGTGATACCTGTGGTGAACCAGACACGAACCTGCAAACCTAACACCGGTGTATGACCCTGTAAAGACAAACCAACTGCTCTCACTGTCATCGTGATGTTTGCCTTCGATATCTTAGTCTGACTTCTGCTGCCATTTCATCCCTGTCAGCAGAGACAGACAGACAGGTTTTCCCTGGCGAGCTGCCCTCCTTCAGGAGGCTCCAGCAGACACATCCCACCACGGTGCCAGGGAGCAGGGATGGCTGCAGCAAACCAGCCCCCTCTCAGATGATCCCCTGCACCAACTCCTCCCCTTTGGGGTTATCTGGGGGGAATCCAGGCTTGGAAACCTGTTTTTCCATGGGAAGATGTGGCGGAGGGGAGCAGTCCTGCTGAGAAGCACAGGTAGCTCCTTCCCAGGGTGCTCCCACAGAGGAAGGAATGGGCTGGGATGAACATTTCTGTTGCATACTGCGTACAGGAACGCCGCATACTCACAAACACCTTGTCAGCTTTCCCATCAAAAATCTCCGCAGCAGGTAAGAACTGCACTCAAAATCTGATCTGGATCCAGGCTCATCTCTAAAATGTACCCTGGCACAAAACAGTGTAGCAAAAATTTCACCAACGAACGCGCTGGTCGCAAAAGGCCCCAAAACTATCGGCTAATCTTTTCCCAACATGATTAAGAATGATTATCACAGCACTGACGTTTTACTCATCTGTCAAAAAGCGTGACTCACCACGGGCAGGTGGCGAGCACCCTGCACGGGACTGGTGCACAGCCGGGCTTCCTGACTCCTCGTGGACAAATGGTGGCTGGCACCCCGCGACCTCCGCTCTGCCTCCCCGCGCAAAGCCCAAGCGGTGCGCAGTTGGTCCTGGCTTTCTCCCGGCTCCTGCGTGGTCTTCAAACAGGGCATGGGGTGAAGGGAGCTCAGCAGCCTGAGGAGGTAGCTGCCTGCCACTGCACGTGAGCAGAAAGATACTGCTCCCAAAGAAGTCATGTGGTGATTCAGTGCTCTCAGCGTGCCTTCACCCACGGGGATGGCTTTTAGGTGACCTCCTTCCAGACCTCATTGCTCCAGGATGCTTTCATGGGGTTTGGATCAGATTTTGGGATGGGTAACCCCTCTTTCTTCCTTGGACTTTCCCCCTTCATCTGCATTCCTAATCTATGTGCCTGTTTCTTAGCACTGAGATAGCTACTCGCGAATACATACTCAAATTGTATACACAAAGAAATGCAGATCAGACCAGCTTTCCTGCAAGTCCCCTCAGAGACAAGCCCAGTGCTATAAAGTTTGCAGAGTTGCTTTAAATATCTCTCTTATTCAGAACACAGATTGGCTCAGCGAGGTGGTATATACACATTACTCTGTATACTGTGTATGTGTGAACATATGTTTGATAGCTAGCTCCCTCTATTCCAATACATAAAAACGAGTATACGCTTGTTCTTTTAAAACCTTGCTAGTGCTGACTTTAGCAGTGGTTCCCTCCAGGAATCTCACTCCCCTCTGCCCCCTTCTCCCCCAGGCAGGCTTTTCGCCAGCCAGCAGGACTTTGCAGCTGGCTCCTGAGCAAAGCCACGATGCTGCGAGCATCAGCCAGAGGGGGCTGCGAGAGTGTGTTGTGAGATGCCACTGCCTCCAAGGGCTGAGCCTGCCTACTGTGCTAGAGGCTCTTCTCGCTTGCGTAAATCATTTCTTGAAGTAATAATGCTTAAAATAGTTCAGCAAGTCTCCAGGTTTCTCACTTTTTTTATGCATGCAGAATTATGCATCCAGGATTGAACGCACAGAGCGGCACACCGGCAGGCTACGAGCATCGAGTACCTGTCTCTGAGACCACGGGCAAAATGCAATCGGATTCTGATGGCGCCAAATCACAGGGATGGGGTTGCGGGTTCGTTCGCCGAACCACCCTCACCTTAGGTTTGTTAACGTAGGCTCCGTCCTTCGGTATTTTCTTATCCGACTGGATGCTAACAGTAAAGAAAGGGGCCAGACTTCTCGGGATAATGCATTTGACGGTGATAAAAATGTTTCCATGGAGCTTTACAGCAAAACAAGAATTGCTGCCCTTTATCTGATGTGCACACATTTCATACTTGCAATATGTCTAAAGTGATTTTATGACTAAATCCTGGGAAAAATGCAAAGAATGCTTGGCTAGAAGCATACTTTTCCAGTAAAAACACAACATGGCTTATTAACTGCGGCACTTGGAGGAGGCTATTCAACATGAAGTGCATTTTTTTAGCTCGAGACCGAAAACATGTGTTTGGCTATACGTTTTCTTTGGCTTCAGGCACCAATTTGACTGACTACATTAGAGGGGTCTCCAAGCCCTTTTAGTGTACGTTCGTACAAATGAAGTGGTATTCTGTTAAACATGCCCGGGTATTGCAGCTGAAGGCAAGGTTAAAACCTCCCGACTTTTTTAGAATATATTAAGCAGAAATAATGGAAACAAAAAACCCCATTAGGTACCTCGTTAAGATTTTTGTAGTTGCTGATCAGCAACCTTGTTATGGCAACACTTTTCCAAGTCACTGGAAGAAATGTTAATTGTGGCAATGGTGGGGTGGGGACAACACACAATGAGCTGCAAGAGAAGTACTATTAGTGTTACCGTGAGAACAGATTATGCCATTTCCATTCTATCTTTGAATGCTGGTGGGTGTAGGGTGATGCGACTCGGAATGATGTCAGATTACCCAGCCTACATTTTTCGTGGAAAGAAGCTCCTTCCTCCACTTCTCTAGCAGGAGGGCTTGGAAAAACTGTGCTTAGGAGATCTGAACTGCATTGGACTCTGAGGAGACCTCCACGCTGTCTGGCATTTCTTTAACTGGACAAGGCAAAGGCGTGCGCTTCTCCAATACCTGGAAACACTCAAATAAACTCACTCGGGCTTGTGAAACTGTGAGAACTGATAACAAGGGTTGGTTTTCTGGCCTAATCCCCAGGAAGCAGGATTGCACTCCCCAGAGTGGGCTGGACTCCAGACAATCTCGGGCACATTTGTAAGCAGGTCATAATGTCACTCCTCTGCTCTCCCATTAAAATACTAATTGTGAAAGCTTTTGTCTCTAATCTGCATCTAACAAACCGGCAACGCTGCACAAAGGGGAAGACTGCAACTCAGTCCAACACGCCTAAAGGTACACTATCTCCATGGCATGCAGCTACTACACATGAAACTGCCCAAGATAGAGCTTGTCAGGAAATGCAATCAAATACTCGGTTTTGCTTTGAAGCAAAATTTAAAGTGGGTTTGCAGCTCTCTGCTCCCCCCTTTCCCCAGCGTACCATGAAAAGCCGTGCAATGGACCGGTGCCTACGGAGCTGGGGCCAGCCCGGGCACATCGGTCTGGGTTGCACAAACCACACTGGGCAGTAAAACCCTGCCAAGCAGTAACCCTGTGCGCTGTTAAATGCAAAGAGAGAGCAAATTTCCACCCCAACAGACAGACACACACTGCAGGACAGGTGGCCAAACCATGAGGATTAGTCAGCTTATGTTTGAGCCAAAGACAAAATATTTTGAAGCCCATTCAGGGGCACAACACACTCCCGCCTCTCACTTACAAGGCGCTTTTCCTAACCCCACAGCTAGCTCGTGCTAGCTGGCACTGGCTCTGCTGAACGAGGTGGTGTTTCTCCTTTGTGATCAGGAGGCTGCGGACTGTGCTCCGGTGTGAGAAAAGACGGGGCCAGATTTTTTCTGACCACTTTTTGGTGTGCTGTCATAGCTGGGGAGGCAGAGAGATGCTGTCCGGTCCAGTTCAGCCTTCCACGGTACGCCGAGAGATGGACACTTCTCCCTGGTTTGGCAGCGCACGTGAGGGTGAGCAGGCTTCTCGCCCCTCTTCTGCACCAGGGAGCATCTCCATTTAAAGCAATATAAACCACCTGGCAACAAACCCAGGGTCAGGCCCAGAAGCAAACGAACACCAAACACCACTATTTTTTCCACTGCTGATGGACTCCTGCAGGACAGAGTCGGGATGAATTACGAAGATCACCTCCTTGCGTGCAAAAATCACTTGCATGCATCTCCTCTTCATATCACGTCAAGCAAGCTCCAGCGACACTGAAAGGAGAGCGGAGGTCTGCAGATGCCAGAGCTAAGAGACTGGGCCTACATTAATCATTTCACCTCCAGCTTTTCAAATGCTCTTTCAAAATGACAAAAGAACTGCACATGCCATGTTGAGTAGCATTTGTTTCTTTTCTGGAAGGCTGTGCTAACTGTAAATACAGGAACTAGTTTATTTTTTTCCCTCTAGAAAAATCAGTTGCAGTATTTTTTCTTCTCTTGTGTAAGGCAAGAAGGAAAAAAATGCCACAGCTGAAATTTAGAAGTTTTTTACTTTTTTTAGTGTCTTTCCAATGGGCACTGAAGCTTTAAAAATTAATTCTGAAACTCCTTGAAAAATGGAAAAAAAAAAGTGATTTTCAAGTTTGACAATTCTTCCCGCACATGTAAACCCTTACATAGCCACAGAAACATACACGCACATGCGCAAACTTTTCTGCTAGAAAAGTCATGCATACAGGACAGGGCAAGAAGTCTGTCCCCAGGTCTGCGCAGAAATCCCAGAAACGCTGCTGGAGGTGGAAACATGGCAGAGAGGTAAAGCAGCCTTAAGCATTCAGCTGTGCCAGGAAACACAGGACAACTCCTCAGCTCTTCTCACATATCCGAATATTTAAATGTAAGGGGAAAGTGAGAGTAACACCATCTCCTTTGAGGTGAGTCTGCTGGTAATTGCAGTCGTGTTATCATGTGTGCATGTAAAAGGAAAAGACAGTTTATGATACACCGAAACATGTATTTTTGTTCATCACAAGACTAGCGCGTGGGGTTTTCCCTCTGCTGAATAACCCCACTCCTTGTGATCATCCTTTGGCTTCTTACATTTCTGCCAGCTTCTCCTGTAGCCTTTTGGTGACTGCTCTTTACTCTCGAAACGCAGTCACTTGCTGAACCATTTATATCTCATCCAAGATGCTAGTCTCACACTTGGCACAGCTGATGAGTCCTAAAGGGAGCTGCTGCCATGTGAGGCTGATCCGCTGTGCACTTAGTGCCACCTCATCCGTATCGGTGTCCCATTTACCTTTACAGACACAACCCAGGCTCGCTGATACACTATCCACAAATGTCAGGCCGAGCTCTGAGTTGTCTGTTGCTCATTTCCTTTGCCTCTTAAATCTGCAAGGGAATCTGCAAGAGACTGTTCTGCTGACCCACTGCAATTTTTCTGGTGCTTCTTAATTTTTGTGTGCTTACCCTGAGCTGCAAAACAGCACTTTGCACATTACAGTCTGTAGTGAAACATAGGCAATTTTTCTCCAAGCACCTTCCCTGCTCCTTTATTCCTCTCTATTTTAAGCAACTTTCAGCTGAGAACAATGTCAGACTGACAGCTCTGGAGACCAGAGTATTTCAGGGAGAGGAGCCAAGCACAACTCCCTTCCTCTATCAAAAGCTAAGGCGAGCTCCATACTATAAGAAACTGCATCCTCTTTCAGTCTGCGCTAGTCACTGAAAAGTCCCTGTTCACCAAAATGATGTGCTGGGCAGGTACCGGACCAAACCCACCCATGCAAATCCCTTCGAAGGACCAGGACTCAAATCCCTGATCTAGAGGGACGAATCACACTGGTGAAGAGGTTGCTCTCCGTTTCCACATAGTCCCATACCTCTACAGAGGATGAACAGAGGTGGTCTTGAGCAGGAAGACTTTGGCAAAGGAGCTGCAGGAAATCTGGAAATACAAATATTTCTGCTGCTGACAAGTGCCTGGTGGAGCCTTCAAAGCAGTCACCCCAAGCAGTCCCCCCAGCAGAAGGTCCTCAGGCACCTACCCCTCGTGGCCAGTGATGCCCAGGCCACGGAGCCCCCCAGGAAGGTTAAAAGCCACCCACGCCCTGGCAGCGCTCGTGCCTGCTTTCTGGCTGAATCGCGGCCCCCGGAGCCAACACGCCCGGGGGAAGCCCCCACGAGCGCTCTTGCTTCTCACTCCCCCCGGCTGGGGAAAGACTTCCTGTTCAGCCCTCCAAGAGGAAAGCATCACCTGCTAAAAATGGCAAATCAGGACCTCGACCTTCCAGTTCTGATGTCAGTGGTGCCAAACACTAAAATCCTCATCTGGCGCCTTAGGCAGAGAAGGTGGCACTACAGGAGCAAGAGCAGCAGTAACTGGGAGCTACCATCCAGAAAGCCTCCAAAACTACTCTTACCAGCTAAATGATGGAAAGTAGGTTCACTGATCATAGCCTAAAATATTCGTGTGTTCAGAGAGGAACAGGATGGATTCTAAGCAGAAAACTGTGTGCCACAGAAATTTATATCATGCCCTCTGAAATGGCTGCCAAGCAAGTTAGCACCGCAGTTGATTCATTGTCATAGAATCACAGAATGACAGAATGGTTTGGGTTGGAAGGGACCTTAAAGACCATCTGGTTCCAACCCCCTGCCATGGGCAGGGACACCTCCCACTACACTAGGTTGCCCAAAGGCCCATCCAACCTGGCCTTGAACACTTCCAGGGATGGGGCATCCACGGCTTCTCTGGGCAGCCTGTTCCAGTGCCTCACCACCCTCATAGTAAAGAATTTCTTCCAAATGTCTAATCTCAGTCTATCCTCTTTTAGCTTAAAACCATTACCCGTTGTCCTATCACTCCCTGACAAAGAGTCCCTCTCCAGCTTTCCTGTAGGCCCCCTTTAGGTACTGGAAGGCCTCCATTACGTCCCCCCGGAGCCTTCTCTTCTCCAAGCTGAACAACCCCAACTCCCTCAGCCTGTCTTCACAGGAGAGGGGCTCCAGCCCTCTGATCATCCTCATGGCCCTTCTCTGGACTTGCTCTAACAGGTCCATGTCTTTTTATGCATTTGTTAAATTAGTTCACCAAGGGATGGGGAAGACAGGTATTTCACAGATGATTATTCTTTTGAGATCTAACTACTACAACAAGATGGGTGCATTTAAAATCTATCCCAGAATATGAGCCTAACAAGACTACTTACAGAAAAGCTCCAAATATCAAAAGGATTGTATTTTCTGTTGAATTCTACAGAACCCAACAGAAACACAGCTCCAGCTTGTATTCCTTTTTGCAATTCAGCTTAGTCTTGACTGTATTATGAATTAAAAAAGCAAACCTCACAAACATGGCTGAAAAAAATCACTGCTTTCCTGCCAGATCTGGAACATGTGCTTTAATTCAATAGGTTCAAAACCATTTTTGAACCACTTTTGTTTTCCATTAATATACACTTATGAAGACACAATGCTACCTGAGAGCTGACCCCAGCTGCTCCTGCAAAACAGGCTTACAGACAATGAGAACAAAAGCGCATTAAAAAGCAGAAGCACATTTCGTTATTTACAAGCATTACTCGGTGTCGGTACAAGTTGATAAAAAATGAGTAAATCAGGCAGCCAAAACCCAGTGTATTACTAAGTGCTAAAATCAACCTTTAAAACCTTGATTTTCAGGCCAAGCCCTATTTTTGGGTTGTTAAAAGCAGTCAACCGGCCAGCAGCAGGCTAAGATGTGCATGGTGACCAACTGCTGCTTTAGTTCACCAACATCCATCACACAATTTGATTAAATGTAGTCTGCATCTGTCATTTAATACAGGAGAAATAAAGCCATTGTAATAGAATATAGTTTGCAGGATCAATACTTCCTGTGAAGGAAATAAATGTTTCGACAACACCTCAACATATATTTCTCTCCAGTCCCCGGTCCACGTCCTGGTACTTAGGTGGCAGCAGGAAGCCGTTAACCTTGCTTTTCAGAGACTCCGAAAACCGTATAAAACCCAGCTGTGAAATCTAAGCTGCACGAATCCTCTTCCCTGCTCGGGGGGCTCTCAGAGAGAGAAAACACAGTACTAAAACACAGGCAGCTTTGTATGCAGGATGCTGCCAGCCTGGTCTGCACACCGCGATGGAGCTCGGCACCAGGAAGCCCGTACGGGAGCGTGTGCGCCCGGTCTCCTACATCCTCAGCGCAAAGCATCAGCAGAAGCAAGCCCCGGGAGCTCCGGGTGGACAGCTGTGCCAGCTGCAGACTGTCTTCCCTCTCAAGTTTCCCAGCACGGACCCAAAGGAAGTGAAAGGAAGGAGGCGACAGCTTTATCTCCTTAGTCTATCCGTGGACAGGCAAAGGGAATGCAGCATCAGCCATCCAAAGCCTCACAGCCACTGCAGCACAGGGAGGGAAAGGTAAACACTTCTTTTCCATGCCCTTCTTTTACAGAGAGCCTAGCACTAAGGAAGCATTATGGTGGGTACGGTGCCGCAAACATAACTAACATAACAAACCCTATAGGCTTATTAAAAAAAAAAAAAAAGTCCCTGGTTTTCATCATATATGTTGTAGCTTTCCAGTCACACACTGGAAAACTAGCCTTATGTCCAAACACAAAAACAGAGTCATACGAGACCAAACCCCTACAGGAAAAGCACAATTTCGGAAGTTACGGCTTGCTGAGATACAGCAGAGCAGTGAATGAGTAAACCAGGCCCGTTTGCTCAGTCATTCTCGCCGGCAATGGCTGCACGCAGCCTGCCAACAGTTTTTCCTCAGACTTCGAGAACAGCCCTATCAGCCTGTTCCAAGTCAAGCATAAAAAGTTTATCACCAGGTAGTTTTACAGTAAGGTAACTTGTGCTCTCTTTCGCAATGTTTTTAACAAGTACAGCAAGCAGAGACAGTTGCAGGGCAAAAACCTTAACAGCGAGGGATTTTTGTGCTTCCGCGAGGAAATCCCTATTCAAATATATGCTAAAATACAGCTCTCTCAGAAATCCCCATGCCATTTCCAGCCATTGTCGGTGTTTGTACCTCCCACAGACAGCACAGCAAAGGGGGAAAAGCACCTGGAAGGAGATGCTCTGGTCCCCTCCCGGGCCATATCCTGGGGCGGCTCTGCCTCTGTCGGGGCTCGTTTAAATGACTCAAGCGACGCGGCTTCCACCCCTTCCCGCCGGGGATTATCCCACAATCTAGCAGATCTCGCTAGCTGGAAGTGCTTTTGGATTTCAGCCTGCATTTTCTGGGCTCAGTTTTATCCCATTACTCCTAGTCACACTGCTTGGACCACCCAAAACAATTCCTCTCCAGACTTGGATATTTATACCCCTGGAGTACAGGGCTGGTAATTTTAACATCACGCTCTTCCTTCACCCTCTTCTCTCTCATTCAGACAAACCGTTTGTATTTAATTCTTAATCTTTCTTCTCTTCTCTAGTCCATTAATCACTTCTGTTGTAGCTGTCTGAATTCTCTGCGATTTGCCGAAGTCTTGCTGGTAACGAAAGACTCACGCACACATGAACTTTGTATCTCCTAAAGCTCTGCCTGATAAAAGACACAGACCAATATGCACACACACAGCAACACGCCAGACGTTTTCCAAATTCATTCTTTTTATAGAAAGAGCTTAGCTTCTCTCAGGCAGGAAGTAAAAGGCATTTGTCTTTTTAAGTCCCCTAACAGAGGTGGAAAAGTAACATACTGTACTTTTTTTCAGATAAGAAACTGGCTCCCAACTGCTTTCCACTACTGCTCATTCTGTCTTGCAAAATCAGTGTATTTATTGATGCCTTCCTCTTCCAGGTCTCTAAGGAAGCTCATGTGGAAACTTCATGTTCTGGTTTTCAGAAACTGTTCAACTTGCCTTTAGAAATGGTTCAGTGAGCTGCTTAAGGACACCTCCTACCTGTCCCTTGTGCTCTCCTTCGGCTTCTTTTTTCTCCTTTTGTTTATGAAAACCGGACAGAGAGATGGGTCACAGATATGAATAAGGAAAGGTATGAATAAGGAAACCTCATTCAACACTACCCTTTCCTCAGCATTTTATATGTTCAGGTTGTTGCTGGATGACAAAATATGGCAGAGAAGGATGTGACCCTACCCCAGGGTAAAACCTCCATCACCCTGATGTGGAATTACATCCTTGCTCCACCAGAGACTCTGGGATGATCCTGGGCAAGTGTTTCACCGGTCTCTGTGCAGCAGCCACCTTTTCCCAAAATGGGCTCTCCTATACAATATATACTCTACATGTTTAACCCTGAACACCTTAAAGGCTAAAAGGTAATCAGTAACTATCAACTATTGTGGAAGATTAACTTCCCAGCTATAGTCTGGGGTCGGATATATGATAAAGACCTTGATTTTGCAGACAGATAAATATATGCAACTTCAAGTTCTATTTAACTGCAGCAAAAACAGCAAAAAAAAAAATGGGGAAAAAGAGCACATGCCACATCCAAATGCATTTTAAACTGAAAACTTGTTTACTGCAAGGCAGGGCAGAGGAAGAAAAACCCTTGCAGGTTGATGCCACTTACCCATAGGCAAGTTCTCTGCTCTAGCAAGATGACTGTGAGTATCTGGCATCAGAAGTCATTTTATTCCTTGTAAATGTCCAGGGCATTTTCACAGCAACAGAGTTGCAAAAAAAATAGGCAGGCATGCTCAAATTGCCACTGAAAACCTTACTACTTATTTCACTTTTCTAGTCTACTTGTATGCTTACAATATCCAAGAGGCATTTTTATTCAGAAGTTAAAAGAAGTCAACCAAAACTCTTCTTCGCTTGCTCGTTTCATACCAACAAAGCATGTACATGCAAATATCCTGAGCATAAAGAGAAACTCTTAAAGTCATTATGACATTATTTGTACCCTGAAGCGAGTCATAATTTGTATGCACCCTGCCAAGTACTTTCTGTCAAAGCTAAAGTAATTATTAGGAAGTATGAAAGCAGGTGTCACTTCTGGCAAGTTGTAAGATGGCTTTATATTCTCAGTTGCAATGGGATAAAAATGATCCCTAAAAAGAGCATAGCAGGCTATTACTTTACATCCAGTATATATGTGAAACATAACAGTTGCTGCTTGTACTTTTTTTTTCTCCTTGGTATTTTAATTAAAGATTCGAGCTACTAAAAGACAAAAAACCAAAAATATGTGCAAAATCAATCCCATTTTGCATAATTTCTATTTAGTTTCATAACCAACTGTCAAGCCATCTGACCCTCATTTGCATGTGCTATAAGGCAGGCAGCCGAGCTCGCTTCCACCGCAGTGAAACACATCCCCTGTCCCCGCTCACTCCCACACGCGAACCTCCGGCTTCTCAGATGGATCTGTGCTGCAGCGCTTCAGGACAGAGGGGACACTGATTGTTATGATTACAGGGCCAAAATGTTCCAACTTGGGTGCCTAAATTTAAACACCAAACTCCATGTTTAGGCATCTGAATAAGCAGCTAGTGTTTCAAAGGTGCTGGGCACCCAGCATCTCCTATTTGTTTCTGTCAAACTTGCCAAAAAGAACATCTGCTTTTAATTAATTCTCTGAGAGCTGCAGGTACGCTGGACCTTTGAAAACCATCCCACTTACTTCAGTCCCTAAACATAAATCCAGGTGCCTACCTCTAGGCAGTCAACTTTTAAAATGCTGAAAAAGAAGAAAATAGTATTATTAAATGCACATATATATATATTACATACACAGATATATCCAAGGCCTTTGGATTCTCGTTCCATGCTTGACACATGACGTGATGTAAAAGAAAGCAGATCTGAATTTGTCAGAAAGCAGCATTTCATGCTGCAACTGGAATACGTACATTGCTAACAATTAACATAATAGTAGTAAGGAAATGCATTCAGGGAAACTTTCTTCAAAAGTTGCTCCTCTTCCTTGGATAAGTAACCAACCAAACCAACCCCCAAAAGTAGTTGCATTATGCAGAGAGTTTAGGGAAACTGAAAATTTACTAGTGTATTTATTATGCAAGTTCATTTTATTTTTCTTTCATTCAGCCAGACACCCACATTCTTGACAGTATAGGGCTTGAAAAGATTTTTTTTTCATTTAAAAACTGCAAAGAAGAAAAATACAGGCTACCACCTGCCTCTGCAAATCTTTCAAGCGTGCATTCGTGCTTCTGTGAATGATGCAACTGACTACCCCATAAAGAATAATATTCAAACACAGGAGCAATATCCCGCCCTACACCGGGGTACAGACTCAGAAGACAACATGACAATGCACGTCTGCACGTACATAAAATGCTGTCCTGAACGAGGGACCAGGGATGCTGTGCTGCGAGATGGAGAGAGAGAGAATGATACATCCCAGGGCTATACAGAGAAGCTCCTGGCTCAGGAAAGGAGCGCTACCCGCTGCAGTCTATGGGAAGTCACTGCTCGGGGGCTGCCCTATTTCTAACCAGGACTTGTCAGATAAGTACATGCTCCTATGTGCATATGTTGTCGATATGCAGGATCACACCTATGCTTTGAATTTATAAAAAAATGCACAAGCCAGGCTTACAGTTTACACACTACGTGCAGTTAGTTTGTACCTGCACAGGGGAAAGGCTGGTATTTCTGCACCTAAACCCACAGAGTTTCACACGCTGCATTATGGCTCCAACTGAGCCGCCAGAGGCATGAAAACCTCAGGACAAAGGCAAAAATATTATCACCACTGTTATTGCTGCTATTTTCTTTTTTTTTTTTAAAGCCTCAGATTCCAAGCAGGCAAAACCTCTAGGCAACAAAAAGAAAAAAATAAGCCTGGGGAAATCCAGAAGCTTATTTATGGCAGTTCTACATTAGGCTCATATAACAATAAGGGACCACTTCACCAGCACATCCCCTGGGCCGGCGCTGCCCCGGGCCCGGGGTCCCTGCAGCTAGGGTGGCACCGCTGGACTCTCCCCACCGGTCAGCAGTCGTTCCCCTGGAGCAGGCCAGAAATCACACCACTGCTGGTTTCTCTTTGACATTCCCCAACTGAGTGACAAAAAGCTGCAAAGCAGAAGGAAAAAGCAGGGAACGTCATCGCATGTTTATTTGTCGTAAATTATGCTTGGGAGCGCATCAGGCACGGCGAGCCGTCACTCGTCAGAGCCCTACGCCGCGCTTTACGCCTACGCAGAGCCCTAACGCGACGAGTATTAGCTGGACACCTCTTCTCCACCCCCATCCTGACTTCATCAAAACAGTCTCCCTGCATTGCTTTGGTTATCTCTTGGAAGGGGAAATGTTTTTCTTCCAGTGCACGGGACAATATGGTCCTTTAAGACCTAACAGGAAAGTCTCTACCCAAAACAAACGTGCTTCTGGTGAGAAACTCCGAGCTGCAGAATGCTCAGATGGAGCAGGCGAGACCGCGCGTGCATGCCTACCTCCCCAGCCCCGCGTCAGAGAGAAAACGCGGCGGCGGTCCCTGCGCTGCGCTGGGATGTGTGAATGCAAACCTGTGTGCAGCTCCTGGCACCAGTCTCCAAAGAGTGGTGATTTGGTCTGGGAGAGAGCAGGACTCCGAAAAAGTCCCAAATGGTTTCTTCAATGGAAATTCAGCCTTTCCCACGAGGCCAGGCTGGTCTCCTGATGGCGAGAGCCCTGCCACACGAGGCCAGGCCATGGCACTGGAAGTGAGGAGACGGCGGTGGGGAATTGCTGGTTGCATCTACCAGCAGCTACCCAGCGAGGTCTGGGATGGAAACACAGTGCATTTTGCAGACGGCGAGGTGGCAACCCTTTAGGAAGAAGCGTTGATGCCTGCAAGTGAAATAACCCCAGCCCCAACCTGGTGAGGCTCCTCTGAAAGCCCTGCAATGCTTGAAAGCGGCGTTCCCCAGGCCTCTGGAGGAGCACCACTAGCAAGTGCAGCATAAGAAGCTGGAAAGGGGGAGCTTTTTCAAGCCAGCCCAAGAACTGGCCGGGCAAAGGAGAGAGAGATACGCTTGAGATTATCCAGACACAACCCATGAGAAGCCGATTAGAAGGAATATTTTAGAGAACTGAAGGGATTTAAGGAAAGCCACGCGCCACCAGTTGTGTCAGGACCCGAGCGAGCTGAGCAGGCCCTGCCGCTGACAGGCACAGCACGCAGACACTACAGCGACGCTGCTCGTTGTCTCACGCCCCGGGCTGCTGCTGCGCGGCCCCCTCACGCCGCAGCGCCCCGCAGCGCCCCGCCACGCCGGCACGGCCCCGAGGAACGCCCTGTCTTCAGCAAGCTGGAGGAACGTTGCTCGGTTTCGTTTTGGTGCCAATAGGAAACAGCAGGGTGCTGCTGACTGAACGAGAATATCTCCCTCGCCCAGGGTATGCTGAGGGGTGCAGGCTAAAATTGCAGGCACAACCCTGTTTTCGCTGCACCTTACTACCCTGGAAACACTCAGAGCTGCCGCTTTGAAGGGGCTAATCCACCCACTGCAGTATTTCTGGTAATGACTCACAAAATCCCACACAATTCTGATACCATTTTCTTGATAAAACCAGCTGCCAGAACGAAACTATACATTTGGTTCTGAAAAAAATAAAAATAAAAAGAAAGAAGACAAACCCCTACTAGCTGTTGCTAGTAGCAAGGCAGTGGAACACGGAGCCGACAGGCATCGGGCGGTACCAGCACAAAGCCGATCGCCGTGCGCAGACCCTCTGCAGACAGGGGTTGAAAGCCGGGCTCTGCATCCTGCCACCAGTAATTTGTCTTGTTGTATGTTGTGACTGACACAGATGTTCGCATAATGTCTTGCATATGGACAGCAAAAGGAGCATTCATTTCAAGAATGACGTGATTGTCTGTGTGGTAAGGATAATAAGGGAAAACTTTCAACATCCATCCAATGATACAGCTAAACGAGAAGCCAAACTGTTCCCAAATGTACTCAAAGGGCTTCTCATGAAGTCAATGACAAAATTCAGACAAGATTTAATAGCAGTCTTTCTTCCCCTCATTTAAAAACCTGAATTAAATTCTACTCAAGCATCTTACGATGAGATTCAGGAGCACAAAACATACCAGAGCATCATAGTGTTCACTCACCACCACAGAACATTAACTGAACTTGCTCTGAAAAAAATGTTTGACTATTTATAGAGAAGCCAAGGGAAAGAAAGGAAAAAAAAAAGAAAAAAAGAAGATGCTTGCTGAGCTGTTTTTTTTTTTTTTTTGGCAGACTTCACTTGAAAGCAGCCAAACTCCCTTCTGCTTCTGTAAGGCAAAGGAACAGAGCACTGGGTGCGCTGAGGTCACAGGAAGAGAGCACTTAAGCTTGTGCTTAAATTCGGGACAGCATTGTACCAGGTGCTTGGTCCTAAAGCTACCAAATTCCTGCCTAAGTACTGTCTTAGGAGAAATGCTGCTTAAGTACTGCCTTAAGGAGAGATGCTTCCCTGAGGCTGTTCTTGAGCAGTCCTTGTAGGACTTCAATCCACAGCCTACTGCAGATTAGTGCCTGTTCACCACAAGGGATGCAGGATCAAGGCATGGGAAATGAAAACACCCAGCACTTTGCTCAAGTGCCCAGCACCCTGCAGGATGGAGCAGTCACACAGCGCCGGCAGGCTTTCTGCATGAGGGACTGGGAAGGGATGCTGGAGCAAATTCACCCTTGTGACAAGGAAAGCATATACAGAAACTTGTATTTGGACCACTTTCACGGTAGAAAAGAAAACAAATTTGGGGTGAAATAGCTGGCTTGACGGAACATGTGGCATGTGAAGGCACATATCAATAACTTCCAATTCATTTGATTTATTTTTATTTGATGCTTTCAATTTAATATGCTGAATGAATTCCTGAAAAGAAACAAAACTTATATGAGAAAAAAGCAGGTTAAGTCATTTCGGAGGTACTTTCCAGCAACACTTAAAAGCATACATGTCTCTCCAAAATAAAACTGACTGTCAAGGGCTCTGAGAGTGAGTTTCCATGTCATCCTTATAATAGCATTACTATCACCAGACACCTCGAGTATGCTCCCACCTTCCTTCTCAGCTGGGCAAAAGAACAAGTTTTAAGAGTTGCCACTGGTTCAATGAACTCAAAGACTGTGAAACTGCACTGTCAGCTGGTTGTAACATGTCACCCTCTGCTCTATATTGCTCTACTGATCTGAGCACCCAGAGCACAGAAACTCTACATTATCTCCTTATCCTGATGTTTTCTAAACCAAAGAGTAAAAGTCAATGTAAGACGTCAGAAGGCAGTCACTTTGGAAAGTTGAGCAGCACCACCTAGCAAAACTGTTAACCTTATTTTGGCAAGGTGAAAGATTTGTATAACACTTTTTCCTCCTACTAAATGTATTTACTCTAAAAAAATCGATTTCCTCTGTCACTATTTATTGCTGCTCGTTGCTCAGTGGTTCTGAGAAACTGCATGGAAAATCACAACGTTACACTTGTTAAATTGACCCTACAGGGCCATACCACCAGTACGTGCATCATCCCAAGAGGCAAGTCTGCCAAAGTCATGCTGTGCATATCATCACTAAACCCAAGAGAAAATGCAAATTTGGCTGTATCATAGCTTATTTGCATAGCTTTCCATTGGTTTCGTACAACCTTTTTACAAAATGCCAATTTACTTCACTTTCCTACAGCTTATTGCCAGTGTGAGATATTTACAGCTTTTATACAAGGCAGATTGAGCAGTTAAAACATTAAAAGACGTAATTAAATGCATTTTGGAAGTAGAACATAGCCTTTGAGATGACGACATAAGGCACAGGACTTTGGGACACAGAAATATCAATGCCCCTTTGCAAAGGTGCAGAACCCTCTCTCTCACATGCTCAAGAGCCGCACAGCTTTTTCTATTTTTTATCTGATCTGTAAAAGCAGAAATATTTGCTTGCAAACTATGAAGGGCCTGAATCCAGTTACTGAGTACACATTTCACTCACATTGATATCAGAATGGATGGCTGCCAGTTCAGTGTCTTGGCCGGCGTTCAAACACGCTGATTGCTGAGCCTCCTTGGATTCTGAGCTCATGATTTCAAAAAAAAAGGAAAAAAAAGAACGAACAAAAGAAAGAAAGAAAAAAATCCCCGAACATAAAAAACCCTCCACAAACATTTTTGAGATGCTACTGGGCTAATTTCCCCCCCTCTCCCCCATGGTAAATTCAGTCTCTGGAAACGAACACGTACGAGCAGCGTTCTCTGTCAAGGAAGCAGCTAGGGAGTTTGGACTTTTTCTACACAGCTATGATACAATAAGCGTTAGGTTTTTCCTAGCCAAGCAATTTCTGCATGCGTAACAGGGCCAGCCTTCATTCAAGTCAGCAACGGAGGTAAAGATCTGTTTATACTTTTATATCTTAACTTGAAAAAAAAAAAAAAGAAAAACAAGAAAGAAACGCTTGAGATGTTCTGAGACTTCTGTCAAAGCCGGGTGAGAGAGCAGAGAGAGGCTGTTAGCCTTACACAACCCCTTTTTCCCCCCTTTTTCCTCACTGCTAACTACCGAATGCCAGGAGGGTGGAAGGCCAGCCAAGAGCCCCCCGAGGTCCCCCTGCTCCCACATCCCCCTCCCCGAGTGCCCCCAGCCCCGCTGGAAGCGCCAGCGCCGCGTGTGCCCGCTGCTCTCCCCGCGGCAGAGGGATCAGGCGCGACCAGGCCGCGCGGACGGTTCAGCCGGGCTTGGCAGGTGCCTGTGAACAGCCTCCACAGCGCGTCTGGGAAGGGCAGCCGGGAGCTAGCGTGTTTTACTGTGACAGTTTAATAAGCCAAGTGTAGGCAGCTCAGTGCGTTATTTTCTAAGAGTCTAAATGGAAGTGACTAAAACCTGAACCGTATGGCAATATACGTGTAGCCCATAAGCAACACCATGAATGGCACACACGCTCCTACGGCATCTGCAGCACTACTAGTGGACAACTGGACCTGGTCCTGCCAGGCCGGCTGGGAACCTCACTGCTCTTCGCAGGATCTGTCCCCCATGTGGTGGGATCTGTGTCCCACCACAACACAATGAAATCAGGTATATCCATTCAACAATAATTGCTTGGGCTAATTATTAGAAAATTCAATTTATGCTAATTTGCCTGAGGGGAGGGGAGCATAAAATTAACTTGACACATTTATTTAACTTTTTACAGTGTTATTATTGTTATTTAAAATTTATGACTGCATTGTGCCCAGAGGCCTCAGCCAGGATAAGGATCCCAGTGTGCTTGGGATCCCACCGTGTGTGTGCAAATGTCCTCCCAGCCTAATTTTGAGGCAAAAGCCCTGTCCCTGCAAACTTTCAGGCAAGCGCTCCCCAGAGGCTGGGAGCAAGGCCACAGAAATTGAAAGCCCATTAGTCTTACTGAAGGGAAGCAGGGGCATTCAGCCACCACATCCTAACACACTGGCACAGCCCACACCAAAAAGGCTTCTAGTTTGGAAGAAAGTGACATTTCAGTCACTTTTGTTTTTATCATTAAATCCATAGACATAAACAACCCCTCCTATCTAATGCTGCCAAATGCTCCTATCTTACAAACAGGACCCTCATCCAGTAAATGCAAAAATGTGCAGAGAGAAATCCCGGCCCCAGGAAAGAGAGATTTGTGTCAATAACCGAATTGGTGAATTGTCAGAATCTCACCTTTTATTTTCTATGCACAATGTGTAACAATTCAATTTTTCCTTGTAGTGATCTTTGAAGGATATTTGCCTGAGAAAAGTAGCTAACAGTTCCACCTGCCTTCATTTCTGGACATCCAAACGCCAACTATTAAAGGTCACCATTCGGATGATCATAACCACTCACCATCCTTGGATAAGCTGGCCTTTTTACTTATATCCAAGTATGCTTTTTCAGACATAACCTAATAAAACAATTGTATTGGTCAGACAATATTATCAATATTATCATATTAATCAATATGCTATCATTATTTTAACTGAAACAGATTCAAATATTTATTTTACAATATTTAATCAGAAGCAGGGAAAACAGAAGCTTTTATGAGTTAGGGCCTTAAAATTAAACTCTCCCAAGTGCTGGCTGTGCTGACACGAGACATGCAAAAGTGTGAAGAAAGTGCTGAGAAAAGGTATAATGCCTCCAGGAGTCACTAGAAGACTGTCAGAATTAAGAGAATATTAGAATTAGAAGACCATCTCTTCCCCTGGCTCTTCACTGGTGTTTCAGGAAAGAGCCATCCATCCATCCACATGCTCTTCGTGTTTGCTGAGGCTCAAGGGCAACACCCAAATGTCAGCGTGGTCTAACTTTCGAGAAGCTTCAGAGGCTCCTCAGTTCAGGGCAGGTGAGGTGTTAGCAACATGTTCCACACCCCGTTCTTCCCCCCACCACAAAAAGAGGTAAGATTAGCCCATACAAGCAGAGAAAAAATGGAAACGCTGGAAAAATACTCACTTGAGTGGGCTGTGCTAACAATCTCATTTCAGCAGGGCAGTTGAGGAGGGGTGAAGGCAAACTCACATTTAAGGCTGCTCCTCCACAGCTGACTTGCCTCTCTGTGCCCAAACACCACAAATATCTCGGAACAGGTTTAAACACCACACTCACACACTGGTATAGCAGGTGGAGTAAGAACTTTTCCGGAACTTCAGGGTTTTATTTGAAAATGTAAGCTGGGGTAACGTCTTCTGCTATCCTTCCACGTTCCTCTGCTTCTCTTTGTGCTGCAGTTCAGTGGAGCTGTTTCAAGGTCCCATTAAATATGTCAAGCCTTTTACACGCAACTGCATCTTTGCAGCACAAAATGAAACAGATGAAAGAAAAAGAAACCATCTTTTAGCCACACACAAGTTCTGTGTATTTTGCATATCGCTCCTAACACACACTGGCAGCCCACACCAAAAAGGCTCCTGTTTTGGAAGAAAGTGACATTTGAGTCACTTTTGTTTTTATCATTAGATACGAAGACATCAAACATCACCTCCTGTCTAATGCCTTCTTTTCTTGCTTCTATCTTATGAACAGGGCACATGTTTCTGTGGTCCTTTAGAGCACTGTTTGACTCAGCACCGTGACATTTTTTGGTGCGTTCAGATCATCCTACAACTGATGGAGCATGTAAGATGCTACCCAAGGCTCCGCTGTGCTGCCATCCTCGCAGGATGTAGTACTGCTCCCGTCTTGAACTCAGGGCAGCAGAATAAGGAACAGGCCTACGACACAATGTCTCTGCTGCCAGCAGAAAACCTGGGCTTTGCTTACTGTTACTCTCCCCGCTTTCACCCCACCATTTTCTGGTGAAGAAAAGGGCCTGAACTACCTGGCTTTTGCCCCGCGGGCCATGCTTTACCCATGGTAGTCCCATGTGTGAGACACCCTTGGTCAGATTATGCAGTGCGATGAACTTCTCAGAAGGGGGAATTTAGTCCTCTGAGCCTTTCAGTCCCTTTAGCAGTTGGCTCCATCCTTTTTAATTCCCCAAATAACAACAACATCCATTCTTTGACAACAGGCCTTTATCAGGCTTTAAAAAAAAAATCAGACTAACCTGCTTACTTCAAAGTCATGCTCTCATAATTTTAGCTGGCACATCATGAACAAAATGGTCTAGAACTAACCTCAAACAGTCATCTGGAGAAAAACAACATATTTTCCCATGTCATCACCACTATAGCACATACTAACCACAACTATTCAGCCTGTCAATTTTCAGTTTATATTATGATAACTTTACCTAAAAGCATTTGGTGGTTCAAAAACAGCAAGTGCAATGCCAAGGAAACATTTGCTGAACTGACGAGCATGGCAGGGCTGGTGGCAGGAATAAGCTTTCTGTAGAGCAGAAAGCAAAGTAAAAATGGATTTCACTGGGGACAAGGGACTTCTCAGAAATTCCCAAAAACACTACTTCAGGTTGGTTTAATCCCAAGTAATCACAGTAGATTGGGAAGAAGGAATCTTCATTTGCTGTCCTTGGGCTGTGAATCTTCCACAAAAATCTCCAAGAACTGTGATGAACAGGAAAAGGAATGCATTAATCCTTTCTAATTGCATTAGCATCTCTATTTCCATACATAAGAAGGTTTTTCATGTCCATCAAGCACCTAAGAGAGGTAAAAAAGCAGAGATTCATGGGAGTCTGGTCAGGAAACTATCCGACAGGCACAAAAGCAATGCATTTTAAAAGGACTTCAGCAAATACACTTTTAGCCATGTAATCCCCATGATTCACATGGAACCGAGCATTATACAGTCTTCAGTTACTTTCCTCATTTTAAGGAGGACAAAGGCAAACCTCTCATTAACAGAGCACTGCGGTTCAAACTCTATGCTTAAAACCCCAGACTTTGACAATCATACACCCACACTCAGGCTTGAGATATATTCTCATGCTACTCTGCTGCTTTGTGTTATCTACCCCAGAAGCAAACAAAAAGTCACTGCATTGCTACCTAGTGATCTGGGGCAAGAAGAAGATGCTTATGACTGCAAAAAAATGTAGCTGGATGCCTAGGTAGGAACAGCAAACCGAGCATAAACATAAATTAATTGGTAGCTTTCCTTTTGTGGGCTGCAAGAGCAATCTGAACCACTCTGCTTTGACTACATCTTCCCTGTCCCTTCTCCTCATCAGGGCTGTTACTTTCTAAGGTGCAGCTTAGACACACCAGAGCAGTTTTAGTCCTGTGGACAAAGGGGAATGTACATTCCCTTCTTGGTTTTGGTGGGAAACACACTGATGGTGACTCGCTCTCCCCAAGGACAGCTGATTTCAACACTGGCTGGACTCTAAAGGGCTGCTCTGAGGCCAGGCATTGCTCCCCCTCCTCGCTTTTTATGAATTAGGAAGGATGTGTGTCCCTACACATCCTCCCTGGGCAGATCTTCAGCCTGGAAGGATGAAGGAGATGGTAAGAAAGAGGTAAGGATGAGGAAAATTGGGTAGGAGCTCTGCAGCTGAGCTTGTATTTATTGCAGAAGTGATGACTGGTTATCCAACTGCAGTGCCCCACACCCCAGAGTTATAACATCTGAGACACAAGTTTGAGCAGATCTTCCATGATCTCACGGTGAGCCCGATAGACCGCATCCAGCGCTCACAAAACACACAGCTGCGTTCCTCCATTGCTCTGACAGCAATTTATGTCAGTGAATGTACTGCTGCTAATAGGCACTGAGCTCCCACTCCAGATGCCAAAGCCATGCTCTGCACAAAGCCCGAACTGTGTGATGCCCGGGCACAGCTTGCTATTAGCTGTATTTTCCCCCCATCTCATGGAAGTTCTAAGGGAGCCACTAAGAGAAAAGCGGGAGCATTGTAAGTTGTGTCCAACCACTCAATAAACTAACCTCAATTTTTTTATGTAAGTATTGCAACTCAGCAGTTCTACTATGGGATCCCAGAAAGCATGAGACATTCTTAATTTAGCAAGAACAACTGCATACTATGTCAACTACTGAAAATCTCAGTGTACAGCAGAAAATGTTTTGAGTCAACAGACTGAAAAGCAAGGCTGCTGGATTTTTTTTTTTTTTTTTGATTTTACAGCATGTTTGACATTCTCAGGAAGAGATTTAAGGAGATGTAGTATCAGATTTGAAATCTTACTTCTCTGCTTGAAGCCTCCATTACTTTCAGATTGTGCAATATGCTTTGGTTTGATATTTTTTTTCAACATGAAAAACATGCTTTACAGTTGAGGCTTCATCAGTTGCACAGTACTTAAACGTATGCCTAACTTTAAATCAGTGTAGCCTACTGAAATCAAAAAGAGGGTGCTAAAAAGGTAAATATGTCCTGAAGTGTTGTCCTGAATAGGAATTAGACTTAACTATGTGATTAGGTGTCTCTAAAATAGGTCTTCTATGTCTAGTAATAAGCAGAGATCACAACATAACCTTGTGTATCGAAGGGTAGCAAAAGCTTTGTGTCTTGGAGAGAATGACTGAGCAGAGAAAAACTGGAAGCCTCTGGGCATAAGATGTGATTGTTTTATTAGAAGGAACATTAACACATAGAGGCCAAGGATAAAGACGAAGCTCAAAAGGAATGAGTCAGGGAAGCTGTTCCAGATGGCAGAGCCATGTGGGATGTGACTCCACCATCTACTGTGGAAATAAAAAAAGGAAGAAAAGAAAACTTAGTGTCGAGAGAGCACATCGGACTGAAAGGAAAATAAGAAAGAAAGCTCAGTAGTAGAAGGAAATGAAAGGCAAAGTGATGAAATGAGACCTTCAGAAATTTTCAAGTGAAGCAATACCACTTTAATTAGCCAGCACAAAAAAGGTTCAGTTGTTTTGCTTCAGATAAACATAAGCAGCTCCAAGTTTCAATGCCTGTCCAGAGCACGTTCACTCTCCTCTGGACAAGACATGGGCTTTGACATACCACTTGGACAGCTTCTCAGGAGCCTTCCAGAACCAGCATGTGCTGAAAGGATGGATGATTTGCAGTACCCCATTACTGCTGTTGGTATGTCCCAACACCACGAGTAGGATGGAATTATGACAGATGGTGTCTTGGGCAGTGTAAGAATAATGGGAAATTTTAGAAAGTGGAAATTAGGCTGAGTATGATATAAAAGTTATTATCAACTATGTAAGGGAAGTAAAGGAAGCTATGAGGTCTGGATGCTTGAAACTTAATAAGGCAAAACATTTAAAAAGGCATAGCAGGGAACTGTCCTGTCTTCTCAGGAAAATGGACAGCATGATCGACATCAATAGCTCTTCTCTACCTCTTACTTCAATGCAAAAAGGAGGTACATGAATGTAAAACAAAAAGAACAGTGAAGTAAAAGCTCAAAGACAAAGATTTGAAACTCTTCCAGTAGAATTCCATTTGATTCCAAGATGGGGTTTTCAGCCAGAAGTTAAAGGTGATCCTTCTGGACTAGTCAGTCCATTCACTGCAGAATGGCCCGGTCCATGACTGCAAAGGTAGGTTAACTTGGAAGGCAGCCTAAGTACTCACTCCTGTACCGCCACTCTCCTCCACACACACATACACAGGCATAATATGAACTCTTTGATTTAGAGAGTCTTTTTATTACCATTTGTCCATTTATTACCATTTAAATGGCTAGCCAAAATGGACCTTGACTGAGGCCTACAAACCTAATGCCATCATAGTAATAATAATAAGTTTGATATGAGAGATTCTTATTAAAATGGCAGAGAAGTACACATCATGCATATAAATAATCCCTGAAAAATAATTTCAGAGACATGTCTGCTCTTGCCTTTCGATACCAAAGGCTTGAGCTAAAGTCTATAAAGTCAATAAAAAGACTCAAGAGACTTCAAAGCTGACTTTGGGGTATAGTATTTTTCCACGACTGGCATTTTTAAGTCACGTTCCTTCACAGTCATGGCTCCTCCTCTCTGGAAGCAACTGAACTTCAAACCTACCTAAACTAATATATTTGAAAACAACTATCCTGAAGGTAGTTCGAGAGTCTTGGTCTTCATATAATTATCTCTGTAGAAACCACAGAATCTGTGGCCAGCTGGCAATTTGTTTACTTGTCCCTTGCTCTCAGTGAAAGGATGCTTACTCTAATATTCTTTTTTTTTTTTTAATAAATTCAATTTGCAAATCACTTCTCTCCTGCAAAGTTTAAACTCGCTCTTCCAAGACACAAGATGAATCTGATTGCTTTAAAACATCTTGGCTTTATCTGGGAGCATAAATGAGACATCTAACTGTTATGGCCATGTACGTCAGCAAGCTAGACACAAAGTAGTGCGAAAAACCAGGCTGCAACTCTTGCATATCTTTCATGCTTATTCTTTCAGCCTTGAGGATGTTTTCTTGGTTAGTCAACTTTAAATCCATCTATTGTATACACAGCACTATTTAAAAACAGCACTCAAGTGTACAAGATAAACATGTACTCCTACTGAGTTACTAAACATGAGATAATAAATTTGCATCCCTGTAATTACTACTGCTACCGTGTGGCTGCCTTCAATGTACAGAGCAATACAAAACAGGAGACCCATGCCAAGGAAGCAAGAGGCCCTGTGCAGAAAAAGGCCAGTGCTCTGGAAGCACAAACAGAGCTGTGCAAGGGAGAAATTCAGCAGTCACTGAAAACAGCTTCTGCCAGACATTAAATGTGTATATCCAGGATTAGGAGGGAAGTTTCTTCATACGAGTGGGAAGGCTCTCCCACCCGGAATACATGGGGAGAAGCCCCACAGTTGCAGGGAAAGGAAAAGGCTCTAAATTTGCATTTACTGCACAAGTAAAACATGAGTAGCATGGGGGGGGAGGAAGAGCCTGAGAGCTTTGCCAAAGCTGCCAGGAAAGATACAGAGATCCTTGCAGAAGCTCTGTGCAAAAAAGGAGTAAAAACATTCAAGAAGATGAGGAAGGCATGTTCAGGGCAGCCAGAAACAAAATCACCACCAGCACTTCCAATAGCAAATTGAGTTGGAGCCTTTCTTGTAGCACGGGCTGTGCCACCGGAAAGCAGAAAGTGCGCTGGTTTCCTATGGATTTGTGGTCCGTGCCACTGCCACCCCTCCGCGCTCACCCCTCTCTGCTCCATCTTCCCTCTGGCGGCCTCCAGCAGCTTTCAGACTTCTACTTCCTGCTGGATTTGGTGGGAATCAGCCAAAAGGCTCAGTGTTAGGGAGGGAATGGGGACAGACAGACAGACAGCCATCATCACCAGCACACACACCTCAGTTCCTTGGAATCTTGGCTAAAAGCACCCAGGCTCTGCAGCAAAAAAATACTCATGAAAAGATTTCAAAACGCTTTACCAAGGAGTGATATCAGTATCATTATCTCCACTTTATGGCTGAAGCACTGACTGGTCATGACATGCCTCAAGTCACCCATCAGATAGCTTTTACTTCTGGCTCTGCTCGCTGTTTCCTGATTGCAAGCTGGTGCCCTACAGTGGAGTCATCCCAAACCACAGGTTTCAAGAGAAAAGGGCTGCAGGAGTCAATATGTGAATATCTAAACGCTCTTTGCAGACAGGAAGGAAAGGGAAGAATTTTAAAAGTATGATAGAAATCAAGAAATGTATTTCCAAAGGCAACACCTGCCTCTAGCAGGTTCAGTGCACTAGGTGTTGTAGATGCGCTTCATGAAAAGGCAGCATAGGACAAGACTAAGTTCAATTACCATGCACCACAGAGGTGATTGCTTATATTAAGAAACAAGCCAGAACCAAAACAGAAACCCAAAGAAGTCTGAGCAAGGGAGATGGTGGGATGTGAACTCTAGCTTGCTGCTTTGGCGTCTACTATACCTGTATCATGATCCGAGGTAAATGCTTTGATCCAAACACCATCAGACCTAAGCTTGGATTAACTTTTAGCTCTACCCGCTCTTCTCAAACTCCTTGGAGACCCACTCTAAGAGACCCATAATGTTTCCACCGAGCTTCAAATCTAGCACCGTTTGACCAAATCTTATCAAGGCTAATTTTTTACTCTTTTTCTTTATTCCTTTTGCATGCGAAAAGGATAAAGTAATCAGTCAGGAATCATTTAAATGATTCCTTATCTAAGAAAACAATGATCACTGGAAAGCAGTTTCCCTTGCCTTATCCCTTAGGTTTTAAATTTTTCATATCAGAATAATTTCTTACCAAGGGAAGAATGTTTCTATTATTATGAAGTTGAATCTAAACAAAGTAAGACAGGAATTGTTGAATTTACTTTTTAATACCAGAAACTGTATGAAAAAGCAGCAGGAATTGCCATTTTATTTCTCCATAATTAAGAATTGCATACTCCTCCCTTCTGTCTCTTCCCTTCTTTTTTCAGGTGAAGATCAAGGATACAATTTCTCCCCTGCTGCACCACAGAACAGAAGGCAGGTAACAAGTCCTTTGTCTAACGCAGCGAGACTTGACCACTGCCATCAGTCTCCTACTTGCTCTCAACTAGTTTGACATCAGGGTGGTAGAAATGCCTCAGCCTCGGTAATACCCGCTCTCCCACACTGTCTTGAGACTGATGGTCCACACAAATAATTACACCTGTAGTGACAAACACTGCCTGAGATCAAAGTTGTTGCAGTGTTTGGTTTGAGCTGCTGCATTGCTACTACTGTAAGTTATTGCATTCATGCAACATCGATAAAATGTACCATATGGTGATGCCATGACATGGCATTGCCATCATTTTGTGACTTCCCTCATCAAGGTATCAAATTGTCTTTCCTGGTACACCTTTGAACTACAAGAAAATAAGTCAAGTGAAAGGATGTTATCAGAGAGAAAGGGCTTTCAAGAATGCAGTGGTTTGATACATGAGGGTGGTTCCTCAAATGAGTGCTCCTCTCTGCTGCAAGCATTGTCAGACTCTCTGCTCAGGTAGGCTGGATGAGAGCCACCTGTAGCATCTTCAAGGGTCAAATACTGTTCAGATAAGGCACTGCTCTGACAAAGAACCATGAGAAGGCTTCCTACAGTCTCCATTCCAGTAGGACAGTTTACAGACAATCACCATCCACAACTCCTCGCGCCCCACACCATATTTGCCAAAGCAAAAATGGAAAGACAAAAAAACACAGAACCAAGGAGAGATGCTTTAACCATGACAAATCTTTTCTATTCCCGACCAATTGGGTTTTCCAATAAGATACAGGCACCGAGACAGAACCCATGAGACTGCAATTTCGTTTCAGCTACACTGATACCATACCAGCTTTGCACAGCCACAATCAGATAGCTTTGTTTGCAACATTTTGAAGTCCTGAAGGAACTTTTATGAAGAAATACCTTCACTAAGCCTTAAATGTTTCATGCCATAAGCCTTAAAATAACAACCATAATTCAATTAAGAACCATCTATCCTGCTCACATTTACTTTCCTGAAGGAATAACAGCCATTGCTTTACACATTACCTTTAGCACTGGTCTCATCAGACAACAGGCTTTGTGTTGGCATGGTGGTTTCCCTCTCTGACCACGGATAAACACCGCTCTCCGTTGCTTCGAGGCTCCAGCCCTGACATGCCAGGCAGCTTTACGAGCATGCACAGGCCAACGAGCAGGCTCAGAGCTCAAGTTTGTAACCAAAAAATCAGCTAGCGTATGCCCCACAGGGGCCGGGGGATGCAAACGCTGGAATTCTTCCTCTGGCACCAGCGGTCCAGCCAACTTTCATCTGCCACTCTCCACTTTCAATCCCAATGCAGTTGTTTCAGTTAACAAAGCTCTTCCCACTCTTTCAAACCATCCTTATGTACTTAATGGGCACAGATCTGCGAGTGAACTGGAAACTGCCAGTCCCAACCTGACCAAAGAGCAACATTAAATCTGCAATTCTGATTGAGTGTTCCTGTTAAGGTGTTCCTTACAAGATGTTATTAGGCAGCTCCAGTGAAAGCAACAACTGATATTCAACATTTAAAATCTGTGAAATATTTGCATTACAGTGAAAAATTATCAACTTTTTATTTTGGTGCAAGGTTTATGCTAAAGAGACTCCCTCCAGAAAATGAGCAGTATAGCTCAGTCTGAATCTAGCCTGTCTTACTCATGTGCCAGGGATGCAGAGCCAGCATCCATCCCCTCAAGAGAACAAAACACATCCTTCTAGCATTAGATGCACTGAGCCAGTGTTTACATAGTGATCTGCTAATAACCAGACCCGGGAATTCCAGAACAGCAGCTTTATATTTATTACTATTTTACATTACCACTGAATGTGCCAAGTTCGGGCACTTTAAGTTATGAGGGCTGCTATCGCACGCTACTTTATCAGTCTTTCACACAACTGTGTTACTGAAGCATCTCGATAAGAATGTCTAAAATGTCTGCTATGTTTTAAAACAGCAAACCCTTCCTTTTCTGCTCTGACCCAGCCATTTCAGTCAACAAAGCTCGTTCTACTCTTTCAAAACACTTTCTACTCACTTAATGGCTGTGATCATACTGACTGTCTTGGAAACTGCTAGTCCCAAAAATAATACAGTGCAGCTATTTATTCATGTTAGTGTCTTGACATGATATTTTGAGGACTACCATTTCGCAATATGGAATGAAACATGGACATCCATCTTATGACAAGATATCTAACTATCACACTTCAGCCTTCATACACACAACATTAACGCACCTTTTAAGAGAAGAAAATCGGGAAACTGTGCAACTGAAACAAACAACTTGCCAAAACCAGTATACGTTTTTGCACTTGCTTTTGCATTCCCAGGCTCACTAAGTTCAATATATATAAAGATAGGGATGTGTGTATGTGTATATACATATCCATTCATTCTCAACTGCATTTCTCAGGAAGGTGCTAGTCAGAGAAAGAGCAGTCAGGACTGTAAAAAGCTATTTCTACTACAATGAGCAAAACCAGTTTTATTTCTTGTCATTCTGGAGAGTTGTTTTTTTTGTTTGTTTTTTGTTTTGACTGTTTCTTTTGAAAGAGTTCAAAAATGTTCCGGTATTAACTTCTCAAACCTGGCTTCTGTAAGCCCACTCAATGCCTTTAAAACAATAGCTGACTGCAAACTTAGCTATATTGTGATAGCTACCTTTGGAATTGAACGTTAAAAGACCACATTATAAAAGCTACCTATCGCTGCACTCACTTCATTCTGCAGGAATTCCACTTGGGAAGGACAAAGAAGGGAGAGGTGGAGTGGGGAATGCGCAGCTAATTAGCAAGGTTTCACAATCTGATTTAACCTGCCAACCCATTTTTCTGCCACTCTCATACACGTAAATAGAACGAAAAGCAGAAGGTCCACGTTCTTTGTACTGTTATTCCTCAATTCCACCATTTCTGATTGTCTACCTGGATACTTCCGTCCCCTCAGCAGCCTTCTCTCTTCCTTGGAGCTCCAGATCACCACCTCCGGAGCCAGTGAGCTGTTTGCTTGCAAAATGAAGAGGAGCTGATGACACTTGGCAGCACGTGTTTTTCTGAGAGCAAGGAGGCTACAGGCTGTTGGTTGTTCAGAATCTTCCCTAACGCCAAGTACATTTACTGCAGTCCCCAGCAAGTCACCCAAGGCTGAGTGATTCTTGAGAGCACACAGAATAAAGCCCTGGGATACACCTGCACTGCACAACCACACAACACAGACTCGTGGGCTTGTGCTGAGTGGGCTCAGACATTTACAGGGTACGTCGCAGGGCAAGGCTGTGCAGACACACTTGTTTGACTCTCACCAGCGGAAAACTAGTGTCAGGCAGCACCCTGCTCCGTCTAATTAGCATAATCAGGGAAGATGTAAGGGGAGAAGCAGCACTAATTAGCCTGAGCAAAGCACCTTGTCAGCTTGGGAATCTCTGCACAGGGCTCAGATGCACAACTAGACGTACCCGTTGTGACTGAGCCTTTCTTGCTCCCTGCAGTCAGCAGCTATTTCACCGTGGCCAAGCACTAGGTACTGCTGAAGCAGTGTGCCTTGTCACCTGCGAGCAGAGTGGGGCAGTTCCTCAGTTCTCAACACCTCTTTTTTGAAGCAAAGAACTGCAGGGGTCTTACAGATCAATGTATGATGCTTCCGCATTGCATGTGCTTAAGTAGATAACTCAACAGCCTTCCTTTGCATAATCTTTTTTTGAGAGAGGGGGATCCTATTCTGTTTGCCATGTATTTTTTGTTTTTAATTTCATTCTATGGCATTATGGGTACTTAGAGGGAAAGGACATGGCGCTAACAATACTTTCACTACTTTACTGTACCTTCCCCATCTCAAAATACTCTCCAGATGGAAAGAGTTTATTTGTAAGTAGGAAAGCATAAGGCTGACTGAAGAAAAGTGATAATTACATTAGAATAATAATAACAACAACAAAACCCGGAGCTAATGAAGACTGCCTGCTTCATTTAATTTAAGAAGAGGCTTCACCCTATAATGAAGACATATAAAGCTCTGCAGCTCATTCACCCTTTCTACGAATGTCATCAGGAGCAGTAGAACTGCTCACTAAGCCAAATCCCTTCAGTTGAACTGGTTTGACTGGTCAATGACAACAAGAAGGAAGTGCTTGTACTTACATCTCCTCAATCACTCTGCAGGTTATCCCTCAGGTTGAATGAAGACAGTTATATTAACGTGTTAATGGATCTAGTAGAAGTGAAAAAAAGCCTGGTGATTCTCACTGTGGATCTAACGGGCACATCTTAACTCAGAAATAAGTTAGGACCCTCCCGCCTCAAACAGCAGCAGCACATGGCACAGACGGAATGACAAAGGGATATTATTTCTCCTTTTTTTTTCCCCATAGGAAGCTGACTCTTTCACAATGTTGCTTACAGTGTATGGTTTTGCAAGAAAACAACCAAATGACATTCCTTCCAAAAAATCCAAAATAGACCTGAAACGCGTTAATTGCAAACACGAGAAGTGTTAGCTCCTCCAGTGCTCTTCCTATTGCTCTACCCAGAGCGTCAAACTTGCTTTTACTTCACTGGAGGTTCACGTTACCTGAGGTTTCTTTTTCTGAACTATTAGCATCAGAAACGCTAAGTCAGGCTGTTGAGAAGAGAGGTTTTATCTGCCAGAGGGACAAACTCCTGGCAGATGAAAGCTTAAAGCACAGTTTGCCCACTGCCTCCATTGTGCTGGTCCCTCCACTGCAAGGCATCTCCATACCTCTGGTCACAAGTGTCCACTCATTAGGGAAGCCAAAATCCATTTTGCCCAGCTTCTTTCAGCTGTCACAGCTTTTGTAATGCTTTAGCAGGACTTATTGCACTCCAAAAGTTGGAAATGAGACAAAGAGAATTTACAAACCATCACCCCAGTTCTGACTGAAGGTTACCAGCCACAGAAAGCCATAAATAACCTTCCTTTCCTCGTCTAACACAAACCTCACTCCCCAAACAGATTTTTTTCTATCGCTACTGAGTGCAATAAACTTGATTTGCCATAGTGGGGAGGGTTTCTCTGTTATTTAAAAAGCTGCCAGGAGAATCCATTAGAAATAAATAAAAGACTACAGTGCCTCAGGTTTCATTAGCCTGTCCCTAGTTCTGACACCTCAACGGGGAAGGAAGCCCAGAGCAATCCTGGTAACCTGCTTCTTTATCTTCTTCCTCATGACCTTTGTGCCACCAGGTGCCTCTGAAACATTCATCAGTGCCTGTGGCTGGAAGCACCAATGCTGATTAACAACCAGAAACATAAAGCTCACTGAGAAGGAACACAGATAGCATCAACGTTGCCAGTTTCTCTACGAGTATCTAATATTCCTCCCCAGCATAAGCATCCAGGGTCAACATGACTGGCAGGCTGCAAGCAAACCTGGAATAAATATGAATGAACAAGTTGTTCAGAATAGTATTCTGCTATGGGGGGGGCTCATGATCCCTATAAATTAACCTACCGGTTTACAGCAGCCTTTCCTTTTGAACGCATGCTCCAAATAGTAAATGGAAAAAAACTCCCTTCTAGAAGAGCTTAATTTATATTCCCTTCCTGCTGCTGCAACCAACATTATTAGCACTGAGAGTAGCATCAGCAGGCTACTAGATACTGTAGGGGTCATTGTGGGCTCAGAAAACCAGCTCACTAACACAGCAGCACAAAAAAAAGCAGCAGTGAAGCAGAAGAGCAGTAAAAGAAATATTCTAACAGCCATGGGACACCTGTGTTTTGGTCAGCTCCACCCCAGACACCACTTGCAAATACCAGAGCAGCTTGCATGCCATGCTATCATCTGCAAAGGCTGGACTTTGCTCCCAGCGCTTCCTCTGGGTTTACACTGGAGCCTCCTGGACCAAGCAGCACTGCAAGTAAGGACCTGAAGTCTCTCCAGCCAGTATCACCGAGTTAAAAATAAGAACAACCAGAAGCCACACTGTTGAACTAGAAGAGATGCTTTCTCCTTGCGGACCACAGTGCAGCCACCCCGGCACTGTAATCATTAACAGATGCATTCACCTGCCTTCCTTACTTTGCTTACTCGCTCCAACGCACTAGCACTGCCCGGACTTCCCTAACGGCAAATCACGAAACAAAGCTGACAGCGAAAAGCTGGGGCAGCAGTTAAAGCGACTGCCAAAGAGAAATCTGTTTGCTCAGGCAAAAGCTGTTCTCAGTCCAAACATGGGAGTCATAATCTTACAGCCATTTGCTTGGAAGACAATGAAGGGAAGGCGTAACAGGCTGGGAAACTGCGGCTTGCCACAGTAAGAGAAGAGAACAATCTTTGTGCCCAGATTTCTTTGCTCTGCAGGGTAAGTTTTACAGAGCTGACAACCGGTAGCAACATGTAGTGGCCCCAGGCATCAGGCCTGCCTATCAAAGACTTGGATTTTAGCCCTGGAGAAATTACAACTTCTCAGTTCTCTGGAAGCTGTATCGGCCGAGAAGAAAGCAAGAGAGTAATGAATGACCTAACTAATAATTATTTTAATGCATGGATTGCATACTGCCGGCGATAAATGTAGAGGTGCCTGGGGTGCAGGGAGAACTGGGGGAAGAAGGGCAGGCGGAGGACACCTTGTATTTGACAGGAACGGCATACCCACAGGTTACAAAAGGCAACCAACGCGGGCTGCTACAATACCAAAGTACCGGGGCGGTAGGGGCCGGCACACCAGATGCAAAGTATGGATCCAGCAGATGAGCAACGGAGACGAAGGAAGAGGAAGCTCGGAGATCCAGGCTGAAAAAGACATCAGGGAAAGGACAGGTCAGGAGGCAGTGCATCGAGGAGGCAGCCAGCAGGAATGCCGGGAAGAAAAAGGTAAATCTGGAGAAGTTGTATGGACGTGAATAAAAAGACGTTTGACCCTGAAGTGGTCCCTGAGCGCTGCTGTCTTACGGCACCACCACTGCACGTCCCTCTGCAAGACCCGGTCACCCTGGCCACCTCTCTGCTGGATGGCAGGGGCAAGCGGACAGGGCCCAGCTCCGTGCATGGTCCATGGGTGCCCACACGCTGACCCCGGGGGAGATGTCCCACCAGAGCCAGCTCAGTCGCCACGTGCCAACAAGACAGGTTCGCACCACGCACGCTCAGAGGACGGTGGCTTTGGAGACGGTGAGTCAACCTGACATGCAGCAACACCTACCACGGCCCATTTTGCTTCTGCCCAGACACAGTAGCTCTACTGTGTTTCTGCAACATCCCCTTTAATCCACTATTCATCAGTTAAAATAAGCTGCCAAACCTAAAGCCCGGAGTTCTGGTCAGAGGCTTTTTTTTTTTTTTNCCAAACTATTTCAACTTCCTCTCCCAAATGTCAGCCTTGAGCCATTCTGGTCCGTCCATTGGAAGCATGTGATGTGAAATAAAAGCCAGGATATAAGACTTTCTGAATAAACATTTATTTGGTGAGAAATACTTCTGATTTTTGGCAGAGAAATGTCAGAAACCTGAAGCCTTATGTATAGCATGCCTACAGAGTGCAATTTCTATTTAAAGGGAAGCTGCAGCTGTCTGTAGCTCTTAATGAAGAATAATGCCTGGGAATAAATTACTGCTGTTTCTGAGAGACATTTCTCAAATGACAGTGATTCTTCCTCTTTTCCCTCTCCCTATAAACACTACGCGGCACGTACCGCGCAGTTGTTTGGAAGAACGGACGCACGCCGTTCTCTCTTTTGACGGTAGCCTGGTAATATCCGTAGAAAACTGTGAAGTGCTCTAGCACACAGACACAAAAGCAATCCGAAAGCAAATGCATTCAGAAACAGTAAGGTTGCACGCGTCAAAACCTCCCATCACTTTTCCAAGGTGCGTGCGGCTCGCCACCGCGGCTCAGGACGTGCGAGATGGCCGCTCGCCGCTCACCGCCGCCAGCGTACAACTTTCACCACGTCTCCAGGTCTCCCCTGGGCAGGCGGAGGAGGTGATGCTCGAGGGAAAGGGTGCGCCCGGGCCGCCGTGCCCCTCGCCAGGCGGCTCAGGAAGCAGCACTGACATCAGCCCCAGGAGCTGCTCCCTCCCGGCGGTCGGGGCGCCAGGAAAAACATCCCGCGGCAAGGGCTGCCGCAGGAGGGGCGTGAATGAGACGGGCCCGGGGCGAGGGGAGCGAGGAGGAGGGTGAGGAGCGGAGGGAGGAGGCGGCAGCTGAGAGATGGGCCGGGGCCGAACGCAGCCCCCGAGATGCTCTCTGGGACTGCACCCAGCCCTTACGCAGGCTGCTTCCCACCGAAGTCACGCGCCGCAAGGCTGTCAGAGCGAGGAACAGGGATGTTTACTATCCTGCCATCTGCAGTTTGCCCAAAATAACAGCTATAGATATGAGATCAACTGAAGACGTTTCAGTTATTGACACATACTGGATTTAGAGATTTATTTTCCGTTTCCCACAAACTGTGCCAGAGGTTTTAGCACAAGTGCAAAAAAAAAAATGAAGAAATGCCAGCGAGTGAGGAACACGAAGAGTTTATTCATTGCTCCTGTCAGAATGTGTTTGTGCTTGTGTGGCTAGCACTCCAAAAAAGCTGCGGCATATGTTTTCAGGATGGAAAAAAACTCGGGATACCTAAATCCTATCAGACAATTACAACCCGTATGCTGGAATTCACAAGGTACCCTCCTGCAAGAGCACAGCAGCCTCACCTTTCTTCCTTTTGACCCCTCACTAAGTGAAATAGCAGTCCTCCTTAACAAATGCTCCTGACATCCCTTTTTCTCTCTGCAAAAGCAGAATATGGACTTGATTTGTACAAGCTCTGCTATTCCAGAAATGCGCTTCATCCAAATGAGGAGAGCAGGAGAGAGGAAGCAAGAAATTTATGCTGTTTAGTAAACAGGCAGTTTCTAGGTGGATACAAGATGCTGGTCCCAATTTACTGCCCACCCCCCCGCTCTGAAATTCGCCTCGGTGGCAGAACGAGCAGGCGGAAGGGACGAGCGCAGCTACCACTCACAGCGGGAAAGGTCTGTGCTTTCCATGCATCTTAACGTGACAACACCCTGCGAACACCCGGGGAAAAGAGAACTGTATTTTTAAGTAAAATCATTGTGCGCTGGTATTTCCTTTCAGCAGAACGGGCAGAAATACCACCCCTCCTGGTTTCTGGTATTCCTGTCTCCTGGAGAGAGTAAAGGAAAAGAGGGGAGGGGAGAGGAGGAGCCTGGCCGACCGCCTCCTTGCCACAGCACTGTCCTCCGTGCAGACGCGAGGAACTCTCAAGGAACTTCTAAAGAGCTCTCCATCGCCTATGAGTGACCCCCCCTAAAGAAACCCATCCTCAATGCCAGGGTGAGAGCCATTTTCAAGAGCACTTTCCTCCCATCTGTACCTGGTGAGAAGAGTGCTACTCCTTCTTCGCAAGCCCAGGCCTCACGAGTGTAATTTGAGGTTTTGACACCTCAATAGCAGGCCACCGCGCTGCACCTGAAGTGTGCTCATTTTAAACCGTTCAGGACAGGGCAGAACGTAATAATCACACTGACAGCATCTTACACAGATATTCCATCCCCTGCAATGGCTGATGATCACCTCCCTCCCTCGTGCAGTTTATCTGGCTGATCTTGAACGCCACATACACTACGGGACCCAGAGAACGTACGCTCTCCTCACGCTCTCCTCGGCATGAGGTGGTGCTGCTGTTGCAATCAGCGGAGGTGATTGCAACATCTTGAACAAACATCTCCTGCTATCCCAACAGCTTTGCATGCTAGGACAGTTTATTATTATTCCTATTATTATTATTTAAGGCTGCCCTCCTCTGCCCTAGGAAGTCAGCGTGCAAAGTAAGCCCTTGTGGTTTCAAAGAAGTCTTTCAAAGTGTGGGAAGAAGCTGATATGGCCACGTCTGCTTGGATACACAGACAGTGAGAAGCTCCAGGTCTCAGAGGCCCCTTATTCATCTTAATGAGTTATTAACTTGGCAACTTAGTGCTACTAGTTACTAACCATTCCAAATATCAGCTTTGTTAACTATTTCACAGTAGATCAAAGCAAGCAGGAAAGGGGAGAGATGACGAAGATTTTTCTGTGTCTTCTGCAACATTTATTTTGCAAGTGGCCTTTTGGAAAGCAGCACCACTTAGATTCTGTCTCAGTCTGCTTCCAAAAGCCTGCAACCCAAAGGGAAAAGCAGAGCAAAGGAGGGCATCCAACTCCCAGGGAGCTAGAAGGCACGCCCAGGAGTCAGAAAAAATACTTATATTTACTAAATTTATGGAAAGTGCAACAACTAATTTGCTCAAACTGGAAGAGTCTGCAGCTGTGTTATCACCACTGACATCCTGAAGGACTACTGCATGCTTTTGGGCATAAGGGTTCAAATACCGACTTACCTAATTTTGAATTTCTCAAGGTTTCTTGTGACTAAAACAAGGATTATTCTCAGACCTGGCAGGCAGAGAATTCTTGTTTTCCCCTTTTTTTCAGGATGTTTACATCTGATCTGCACATTTGCCCATTTCAGCCCAGAAACGCAGTGAGCTTCATGAGAAAAACAATGACCATAAAAATATTTATGCCTTTTCTTTAGCCTTCCTTCATGGGAACAGTTTCTTTTATTAAAGGCTGCAGGATCAGGGTCTCAATTCAGTGACTGCTTTTCCCTCTGAAAGGTATGCTACTCCAATTCCCATGAACACAAAATTCCAAGAGAAGCATTTATATAGAAAATGTACAATACTCAACCTAATATAACAAACTGATCAAATGAACAGGAATTTGGAATACCAGATTCAAATGACCACATTTGCATTCCTCTCATTTGGAAGTAGCCAAATGATTTCAATCAATGTATGAGCATACATAAAACTCCTGAGTCTGAACTGCATATTGCTGAACTGTTATCGATAGTATCTTTCATTTTTGTTAGGCTACACCATCACAGGGCCTTCAAAAGCAGGATTATATATTTAGCTAGAAAACAACAGTAATGCATTAAATAACTGTAACGGTCCAAGGAAAAGAAACCCAGCATATTTCCTTAGATATCGCCGTTCTGCCCTTGAAATCATTAAAAAAAAAAAGAAAGAAAGAAAGAAAGAAAAGGAGCAAGAGGGAGAGAAATTAAAAGTCTGGCTTTGCAGCCTAACCCAAACACACCTGCCCTTTGGTTTCAGCACAGCAAAAAGATGTCAATACATCACAGGGACTGGAGCAAACGCTACAACGCAGATACCCCCACAAAGAAGACACAATTGGCAAATGCACATTTGCTGCCAGGAACTCACAACATTCACTATGTTCTTCTTCAGGGAATTCTGGATTATCCTTTAGCATGAAGATTTTTCAGAAGTTGCTGGATTGCTCACAGGGCTTCACTGGCTTTCCTCTTTCAAATAAGGTGAGATAGAGCTGTAAAAGATAAGCAAAACAAACTAAGAAAGGAAAGCAAGGAATAAAAGGAGGAAAATCCATACAGCTCTTTAGCAAACGAACAACTGATTCATACATTTCCTTGAAGCAAATGCATTTTTAATGGGCTCCCAGGATGGAGATTCCAGTGTAGTGTGTATGTCAAATGCTGATCTAGGATAGGAAGAGTCATTTGCTCTGCACTTCTTATTACCAACAATTAAAACCCAGTTCAGAGTTGCTGAAGCATAATTGAAACAGTTCTTGGATAATTTTATTGCCATAGAAAGGGGAAGAAAAAACTACTCTGGGTTGTTTTGAATAGTATCTGCAAGTAAAGCCCAGGATGTGCAAAGATCCATACAGGAAGATTTCTGTTCTCAGTGAACTCTTCTCACGGGACACGAACACCTATCTATTTCTGCAGTTAACTCTGATATTGCAACAGAGGAGTACTGAAACCAAAAATATGCACGCACACAATTGCTACTCTTCAGTAGTAAGTATTTTCACATCTGAGACTTTTAATGTTGTGCAGTTCCTTCATACTTATTTGACAGTATTTCTTTGTGAGCCAACTCAAATTTTTTTTTGACCGATTGTGTACAAGATATCAGGCTATCCTCAGCCTTTTTACAGGGGTCTGAGAAACCTGTTATGCTACATTTTCACTCGAACCCCACACTGAATACTTAAAATTGAGTGTATACTTCTATAGGGCCCAAATTGAACATTTGTTTCCTTCAGTCATGTTCCCATGGGCTACCTGTGCTTCCCAAATTCTTAGTGTCATGTCCTGCCACAAACCCTTCCTATTCCCTTGACATAAGTCTCCTCAGTTATTTCATATGTCCATGTTCCCTAACTGAAAGCATGTGCAACACAAAGGTCTACACCCGAGATAGTCCCAGCTCTCTCTACATTCAGTGGAGAAAACTAGGCAACCTAGAAAATAATTAAATTTGACCTATCTTAAGCATCTCTTTAGGACAGAATGAATCACTCTCTAGAAAGGTCTGTTTCTCCCCCTCCATAAAGTGAGTCTAGACGCTTAGCTCAGACTCGATGGCTGCAGATGAATGCAGATGAATCTCACCCTACGCGAAGGCAGGAAACAAGACAGACAGACAGACAAGAGCAGTTCATGGGTGAAGAGTAAAGGGAAGACAACGCAATGGTAGTAGGCAGGGGAAACTACTCAAAGTTACAGCCCTAAGACGGTCCATTTTAGTTGAACAAAACAACAGCCAAACTCTCCAAAACCCAAACCAGTATTTGCCCAACTGATCCAGCCAGCTTTGGTGTAAGACTGAGGCTGAGGCTGGATCCTCACAGAGCAGCGCCCATGAACAACGCTTGCCATCTCCTCCAGCTGGCTGGGACTCTGCATTGCACACTGGTGATGATGATGATGATGACCACAATCATCAGACGCAGTTACATGCGTCTCTGTCCTCTCCCTGATGGATCATAGCAATGCAATATACCTCTTAAAAAAGCCTTCCCCACTTAAGAAACCCTGAGCTGGAAGAGCAGCTCCTCGGTGACACAGGCATTGCAGCCTTAAGACCCTTTAGATACCCAGGCCCTGGCTAAACTTTTGGTACTTTGGTCAACAACTTCTCTCCTCTGGTAAAAGGGGGACTCTGCTGCTTATCTGTGTGCACAGAGAAACACACGGTCAGACATGATCTCATAAGCTTTGTAACTTTAGAAATCCAACCAAAAGAAGTAAAATACAACTTTTAAGTCAACCCCCAACATTTTGTTTAACCCCAAGCAATTAATATTCAAGCTATTTATTTTTTCTTTAAATTAGGTGAACCTCAAGATCAAAAAAAAAAACCTTAAAATACTCAAAACATTTTGTTTCTAAGTGTTAAAATGAAATATTTCAGCGTTTTCCAAATCGATTCTTCTGTTTTTTCCCCAATAATTTGGCAATCCAAAAATCTCCTAAAAATCCATTTTTAATCTTCATTACTTCCATGACATACTCAGCCAACACATATCTCTTGTCATGCAACATTGAGCTGAACCTGGAAATGGACTCCAAAGAACTGCTAGAAAAATATTTAGCATTTCTGCAAAAATTAGGTGGCTTCCAGTTATTTTTAATAAGAGCAGAGAATCTTACTTCAGGCATACCTTGTCTCCCATAACAAATTCTGCAGTTCCTGCTTGCACCTATTCCTTTGAGTCTCCCTGGAGAGTAAGACACACCTAACACTGGAAACTCACCGCGGTCAGTGAACGTCTCTCCACTAACTTCAGGAGGCTGGATGAAGATTTGGTTTCCGATTTAAACAAGTCCATCATTGCCTATACCAAGACTAAGATCATGGAAATAATAGCACTGCATGCTAACTATGCAATTATCTTGCTACGAGTCTGGAATCTGTGCTGCAGACCACTTCCAGTGTGTGGACACCAGAACAAGTCACAAGAAGCACCTCTGTGATGCCGTGCACTAGTGATCTATAGCAGCTATCCTTGTACATGCACTCTTATTTCATGGGAAAGATGGCATGAAGCAAGGTATCCTACACCTCAAGGGAAGAAGGCTGAGAGAGCCTGGATTTACCACAGGGTACATATATATGCACCATGCAGGCAGCCGGTTATTATGGAGCAGATGATGTTCATAAACTAGTTTAATCTGCAACAACGTGCTCACTTGACCTTACCCTTAGGCACTTGTTTCTGCAAGAGGCAAGTTGCAAGTTGCCTATAAATGTTCCCAGCCATTTTTATGCTTAAGATTTAAAGACAGCGCAGCACAAACTTCAGGACATGCAGGGAGATGCTCTGCTTCTTGAAGCACAATCCTCTCCTGTAGAGCGGAGTACTCATTCTCTAACTGGGACAATCTTTTAGCTATGCAGTATCTGGCAGTCTGCTATGACATGCTCTTTGTGGAGCATGTGAGTAAGTCTTAACTCAGAGGGACCATCAAGAAAGGTAGTGGGCACCACCAGGCATATTTCACACCCTCTGTTCTCCACAACAAATGGCCCAGTGCTGCTTTCTTGCACCCTGGTCTACATTTGGAGCAATTCCTCTGAAGGTGTGGAAAGTACGGACGCAAGTATAATGTGCTTCTGGTTTGCAGTACAAACTAAATTTCAACCATGCTTTGCCACCAAAGTTTCAAAAGGTTCAATGAATCAATAACAAACATACGAACCATAGATATATGATGGTTAAACCATACTCATATGGTTCATAACCATACCATATATATGGTTAGTGATCACAACTCTGCTATAAATGGGAAGTGTTACACAAGGAAGCTGTTTTTCACGGTCCCACAGCATTCTGGTTATTCAAATGTAACAGCACAGCCCTGCCTTTAAGCACTAAAAAGGACATTGAGTTGACAGATTAGAAGTGAAACTGAGAGACGAACAGACCTAAAACCAAAGAATGAGGAAATACTTTTGGAGTGCACTTAGATACTAAAATTGGACCTCGGGGCAATCAACAAATAAGAACCACAGTACAAGCGAGCAATTGCAAGTTGGCAAAACCGAACACCAGAAAGCAGCTCCATGCAATACTCTGTATTTACTCCAAGAAAAGGTCATGCTCTCCATCTTGCTTTGAAGAGCAGGCAGTGAGACATCACCATTTTTCCAGTCCTTTCCTGTAGGATTTTAATTGTCGTTTCTTGCTCTCTTGCCTCACGTAATTCGGTTTTCCTAATTCACAAATCAGCATAAGCTAATAAAACTGTTTAAGAGATGGCAGTATTGTTCCTGTCTGAGTTGTTTCGTTGTTTGCTATTATCCCACAACTAATCCTTCAACTCAAATAAAACCGTAATTCATTTCCTCCTTTATTCTCCCTCTGCATGAAATAGTTTTAGACAGGTTCAATCCTGCCCCACCGCAAATGGGAAAGGCGAGGCTGTATCTTCCTGGAGTGTATGCGATTTCAATTACCCAACGTGCATATCATCTATCATGTCAGGAAACAACTTCTAAACGATTTTCAACAGGTCTGGATGATTTTACACACACAGGAAAGATTTTAATGGAAAAGGATAAAACAAACAAACACAAGAATTAACTATCTTTCAGATTTCAAGTTAGTAAAAGCTTCTCTACGTAAGTCACGCCAAACTTTACCCATCTGAGAACCTGCTGACATTTTGCCTAGTGTACAAAGGCTGTTTCTGAAGGGGCTGAGTCATCTGTACATTAATTGTTCCGCTAGTTTAAAAAAGACTTAAATTACAATTATACCTACTTCAAGGCTTACAGCTAAGTACTATCATCTTAGCCTAAAAGAGGCTTCGTCTGCGTAAGAGTCAGGCATCACTCTAACTTCTGCTTAACATCCATTCCTCATCTGAAGGCAACAGCATCTGGAGCTCGATTCTCCACAGCTTCGTCATGTAAACCAGCACCTCCCATGGCTTTGCATGTGGTCCACAGCGAAATGCCCAACTTCACAACGCCTTATACCCACTTTGTGCAGGGTGGATAACCCCATCCGGGTGTAAGGGAATAGTAAATCAGGTTGTCAGCACTTTGCATATCCTGCAGGTCCTAAACCAGAAAAACAGCATGCAGATCATGGGGCTCAGACAACAAAGCAATCCATCCTGCCCCACAATTTGTAGTAGGGGGAAGACCATGCACTGTGAAGATGCCCACATGCTGCTCCAGCCCTACGCACCTTTCCTCTGTGTGAATGCTGTTTCCAGTGCAAGTACTTACTGGAGAAATGAAGTGCTGCAGGACGGGAGCAACCGTCCGCAAACAGCAGACAGACAGGACCAGCGTGTGGGGCCGCGGGGGTAAGGCTGCGGCTCACATCCTCCAGTGCGGTAGCTAATACTGAAGACATCGGTGCTTCTGATCAACTAGCGTAACTGTTAGTCATATAGAAATCAGTGCCCCAAGATTTAACCTAAAAAAAGGCACTATTCATCATTATCTCATCTGTAGTAAGTGTATTTCCCCACTTAAGGCTTGGGTGAAGTGCCACTGATTTCAGCATCAAACTGTGCAAGTGGGCCAGAACAGGCTTTGTAAGACCTACAAGTGATCAGAAAAGAGATGAGGGTTCATCGCCACGGGGGCAGTTTTAAATACAAAGATACACAAGCCTGCTCAAACTTGCACTGTCTGTTCACGCGACGCCTAATAACAACACAAACACAAATCTGACGAGGACCTCTGAGATGTTACCTTCACCCAAATAACAGCAATCACAACCACATTCATTATCTGTATTTCAGTAATATCCAGCTTTTCCAATAAGACTTGAAGTTAAACTGTGGTTAGCCCTGTGCTTCAATTCCTGTGCTTAGGCTCTGAGCTCTGTTAGATTTTCCCCATGAAGAGAGTGCAGCGTAAGGTATTAAAAGACAAAGCAGAGAGGTGGGCCTTGGGTGCACCATACAATGCCATCAGGTGAAAAGAAAACTAACAAGAGCATACCGAGGTTGTTTTGTCTAAGAAACAGTACAGAACTCGAGGAAGAAAAACCACACAGATACCTCTGATCAGATGTCAGTGACATATTTTTAATAAAAAGCCATCATCCCATTAACACCAGCATCCCTTTTTGCCACTTTCTCATGGCTATCAAAACAGGAATAGCGGGGAAGGGGGAAGATTTCAACACTGATCTACATTTCCCTTAGGCTGCCAACTTTCTCCTTTCTCACACAGAGGTTTTAAGTAAGAACAACTCTATTGCCTGCATCTTTGTAATACAGTCATTCCTACAGGTCTTCTGAGCTCAAGAAATTGGAACAAAAATGCAAATGGTCCATAATAATTCAGGCTCAGAGCCAGTAATGTTGAACAGACACAAGTAATAAAAGTAACCACTCTGGATGCTTCTGTTCCACGACATAGATATTTTTCTTTTGTGGAAGCTATTATGCAAAAAATGCAGCTTAGCCACGAGTAGAGACAATGAGCCTCCTGCATATTTGAGGAACCACAGCTCACTGCTAACTGGTTGTGGATGAGAACGAGTTCAAGGGCTGTGCCCCCATTAGCCATACAGACATCCTCTCACAGGTGATGGCCACAGCACTTCTGCAAACACAGTGCTGAAGAGGGGGCCCAAAAGCTGCGAGCCCCCAAGCTTAGTAGCACCAAAACCAGCAGCTGAGGTTCTGTTTACGTGCAACAAGTCAAAGATAAATCACCTGAGAAGACAGTTCTGCGGGTAGCAGCATTAACAAACGCCAGCAGAAAGGCTGGACCCTCGGCAGAGACTCTTCTGGTGGCAGGAGCAATCCCAGGGGATGTCCACCCTACTGATGCCTTGGTGTGGGGCTGGGGTTTTTGGAGCTATTTGGCTGCCTACCTACACAGAGCTTTCAGGGGGTGCAGCCTCACGTAGCGGGCTCGGCTGAGAAGGGCCAGAACAGCACAAGCTGCGAGCCTGGGGCCGCACGGACAGACGGACGCGCGCACGAACAATGCCATCACGTGAGCCTGGCTTCCTTAGGAAGCCAGCCCAGAACCCACCCTTAACCTTCTCCCCATTTCCAGCGCAGCCACATCTTTTGTGCTTCTGATGCAACGTGAAGCACAGTATTGTAAAACAAAGGCACTATTGACTCGCTTCTTTTTCAGGATTAAGATGACTACGCCAGCTTACAGCAGAGATTTCAACGATTTCAACACTGAACGCTAAGTAACAGGAACACCGCTTGGCAATAAATCCAGAGATTACCTGTTGAAACATTAATGGCAAACACCTTTTGATGTGGGCTGCTTTATGTGGTGCAAAAGCCAGCACTGTAATTATGCATTTCCTTTCTATGAACCTAGTATTTAAAACTGAAATATTACGGTGGGGTGGGGTGTGTGTGTGTGTGTGTGCATGTGTGTGCATGCGTGTGTCTGTGCTACAGGAAATACTCTACAGCTGAGCCTGCGATTTACCAGTGTAGCTGCACGTAGTAAATCTGCAAGAGGGGACCTCAGCCGTTTCATTCATTGTGCACCAAGCAGAGGGCTCAAACAATTGCCACACTTAAGACAAATGCCAGCGTGAGTCATACCAGCCGGAGTGCAAACATGTTTGCTGTCGGGTGAGTCATAATATCACATCCTGAATTCACAAACCTGCCTATAAATAATAATTTCTGCAATTGTTGTATTGCTTTAATGCAATGCAATTTGAAGTGTGGTGCTCAATCTACAGAAGCTTTCCTGACTGCAAAGAAAATGTTTTTCTCCTCATCCCTTTTGTTCTTGATCACAGGCATCCACCTATAGTAGGAAGCTGGCTGTGGTGACCGAACTGGTAATTGCGTCAATCATACCTAGCAAAACCCAAACATGGCCCAAAACGTGTAACAAATGAGAGCTATCCCCCGCTAAGAAAAACAAAAAAAGGGAGAGGACCAAGCCCAAACCATAGGACCTTCCACTTGCCGTATATGCTCTCCGTATGAGCGCTCCTTCGACGCCCTACTTCCGACACGCGTTAGCACGCTCAGCGTTCAGACGAGGAATGTTGCGCTGGTGTGGGACGGAGACCAGCAGAGAGCAGGAGCGAGAACCGCCTCACAGCGGCAGGAGAGGCTGTGGCAGCGCACGGGGCACCGGCGGGGGGACCGGGCCGCCACCGCGCCAGGTAACCCCGCACACGGAGCAGAAGCCAGGTCCCCGCTGCCGGCAGCGCCCAGCCTCGGTACAGCACGCAGCCGTCGTTCCTTCATGACAACACAAGCCGGTGGCAAAATTAATGCGCTGTAGTAATTGGTAACGATAACCCACGGCTGCCTTGAATTCAGGAAAGCGTCTGAATCAGAAAAGCCATGTAAGTGCCTTTTCTAATAGGGCTGAACTTAAGCATATGATGAAATTTATTCAGAAGAGCACTGATAAAAATGTGTGAAATCTGCGAGTAAGGAAAAAAAATGAGACTTTGGGGTAAGGTTTTGGGGAGTGGGTTTTTTTCTAAGTTGGTTTTCAGTTAGGAATTGATTCTCATTTTACACGAAAGAGAACTCACACACGTACAAATCTTCTTACATTAAGTCAAGACAGTCTTGCCTTCCCCTAAATGTTTTGTAGAGTAACCGCTCAGAAGTTCATTTCTGATACCTTTCTCAGGCAAAATAAAAGACCTTTTAGAAAAATTTTATTGCTAAAACAATGAAATTCTCCTGGGAATGACTTCGTTATGGAAATGAAGTGACAGCTTCTTTTATCTAGCCAAGCAGCAAGTCTGCATTTATAAAAGGCATTCTGTGCACAAAGTACAGTGAGTGGGAGGACATGAAAATGCTATTTTTAATCCCGATTTCAGCGTTCCTCCCATACAGATCTGCTGGAATAATAACAGCAACAACAATAATGATAATTAATAATGCCAAAAAAGGAGTATCATCTTAAAGGTGACCGTCATGTGAGAAAGGAAATTGTAGTTAATGACTTGTAAGATTAGGGACACATGTAAGGTTCTTTCAAATGAAATGGCATTGAGCCACGAGTTTCATGGGATTTGAGATTTGCCCCCCTAAATTTTATAGTGGAATGTAAAAAAAAAAAGGCAATAAAGTTATTACTGAATGCAACATATGCTGTATCTCTACCATTTGTTTTCTTGCACCAATTGATACGTTCAGAAATGCCGCTGTACTTGAAGTTAACGGTGGAGCTGAGGCTGTCACTGTGTGGATAAGCGACTGTCACAGCTTTCAGACCTGGGGACGAAAGAAAACCTCGAGAAAATCCAGGGCCAGGTGATGTTTTCAAATGCACTGAAAACAAGTGCAGAATGCAGGCTTTGATGTGAAGATTGGAAAAAGACCCCAAAAAGACCCTTGTCTACTTCACTTGCCTTTGGATCCGTCCCTCAGGAAACCGCCACAGAGCAATGACGGCGAATTAATGCGTGCAGAGAAAGCATGAGCCAAATCCTTCCTTCCTACCAGGAATATGCTGGCTTCAGCCGGCCTGGTACATAATTATCCAAGGGCAGAAGTTAGCCCTGATTATCGAAAGATTGTTATTCAGTTGGGATATCATCTAAGAGTGGTAATTAGGACAAGCCTTTGCATTTCACACCTAATAAAAATTAACAAGAGCGAGCAAGCAGTAACAAAAGGCACGAGACGCGCAAGCACGACTAAAAAACCTGCTGGTGCGACGGCGCTTGGCGTGGCCCCCCAGTGGAAAGCCCCCATTTCAGAGCCTGGCACCGACCCACAGCTCAGGAGCATCCCCAGCGCATGTGCGCGCTCTGTGCTGGCCTTGTCCGAGGGACTTCCCTCCAGCTTTCCAGTCCGCTGTTTCGACCACGCAAAACCCTCGTCGGCAGCAGCACGACCCGCGTGCACACCGGCGCCCTTGGCACGCTGCCTCCCCAGAGAAAAATCCACCACCCAACCGCTCGGGTACGATCTGTTTCCAAAAGCTACCATTTACAGGCCATTCAGGGCACGCTTGGAGGCACTTCCGCTCTCTCACCCTCCTACGGGATAAATTTTCATGCCATTAACCTTTATTCGCCTTTTATGCAGCAAAATGTAAGCGTATTAAAATACACAGTTCCAATTAGGTATTTCCATCACCTCCATCTGCTTCATGGGAAAAGTACGGTGGTAACAGAGAAAAAAACCAACAACATAGGACTGGAAGGAGTTAGCCCCGTTTTCCTTTTTTGTCCATTGCTTGCTGCCAAACATGCTCGCTGCTGGTCACTTGCCGAGTTCACTGCCAGCGAAATGCTCGGCTGGGCACGTCACCAACATTTAACCCTCAATAAAATTAAATCGCAGTAATACTCAGCACTCATTCAGGCTTTTACATATTACAAACACCGTAAAAAAAAATAAACTGCACGCTCTTGCCGTAACACCCCTGCAAGGTAAGTTGAGTATTATTATTCATGCTTTATGCAAAGGGGAATTTCACTGGAGAAGGGATAATTGAGCTGCCCAAAGCTATGCAACACAGGTGCTCCTGTTTCCTGGTCCTCTGCTTATTCCAACAGACCGGTTCCAGCCTTTCCTGAAACTTTCAGTGAGTCAGATTCCTGCCTTCGCTCCTGCCCCCTTGTGCAGCTGAAGGAAGCGAGGGAGCAGCTCCCTGTACCCAGGGGCACGGCTTGCACGTGGGGAGCGTGAGAGTGGTCCCAGGCTATATCGCCTTGCGGTGGGAGCAGCACTGACCGGGGCGGCTGCCCTCCTGTCTGCACCTCCCTGTGGAGGAGATACAGAGAACAATGTGCTCTGCAGGAACATTATGAGCCCTTTTCACACAAGACCACCATGCTTTAATCTCTATGGACGCCTTCTAGTCCCGGAGCAAGGACAGTATGGGACTCAGCCATGTATGTATACTGCACGTATTCCCTTTCCTTTCCCTTCAACCGCAAAAAAAGCCTAAGATTGAACAACCAAAGGTTTTATCCTGGATTTCACTCAGCTTCATGAGTGAACAATGTGAATACCACAGTAAGACCCTCCGACGGTCCCCGTCTGGGTTCACCACAGCCAAGGCTGCAGCAGGCTGTTTGGTCGCTCCCCTTGACGGGCAGCACTTTAACCACCTCGTCGAGGCGAAAGCCCGCGTGTCACGGGCTGGAGAACAGAACCACGTAGTCAGAGATCCTGTTACAACACCAGCTGTTCATCTCGCGCTGCCGCGAACAGCCACGGCGTAGGTGGGATCCAACTGCGCTTGCGACGTCAGAATTCACAGTTTTTCTACCTGAAAAAGATCTGCACCCTTGTGCGCAGCAGCACGAGTAAAGCAGTCACCTTACCTGCTAGCAGTGTGGATGTAATTGTCCCAGAAAATTTAAAAAAAAGGAAAAAAAAGGGCTTTTACTGGAACTTATCTCAGTTCACAAACCAAATAAGCCCTACCTTTGATCAAAGCGGTTAGACCAGAAAAGCATTTGAACGCGTTGATCAGCTCCTGAGCTACGACAAGGCTCAAACGGAGGGGTTTATCTCACCGAACCTCTCGCTTTTAACCACGTTTAGTTGGGCCAGGGCCAACGTAGTGTAACCAGATCCTCAGCCCTAGCTGCAGGTTGTGATTGCGCTGAAGCATCGGCTCGAGCCAAAGCCTCTTTGGCCACCCCACCGAAGAGCGCTCTCACCCCTGCAGATCAGCAGATGAGCCGCGCAGTTTAAGTGGATTAGCTGTGCCGAACAGCTCGGCTGTGTCCAGCTCTCTCACTCAGGCTTCAGTCCGCAACGAGCTCACGTCCAGCTGCCCCGAGAGGTTTTGCTGCAGCCGGGCTGAGGACAAACGTGAGCTGTCCCCAGGCCTTGGAGGAAAGATGTGCTTGCAGCTCAGGCTGGGTGGGCATCCCGAGGGGCTCAGCGAGCCACAAGTGTCTGCAAAGACTGCCCCCCTTCGCTAGCACCAGGGTTTGGGGCTGGCTTGCCGCTGCCATTTGCGACTAGGATGAAAAACTGTGATAAAATGTGTTTGGATGAGAGCGGCCACGGCTGCACAGAACAACGAATTTTCTCGGAATGCCTGTAAATAAAATAACTTTCTTCCCCGTCCACGTTACTTTCAGCGGCCTGGTCCACTTGTTTGTATTTCCAAAGTGCATTTTCCAATGGCAGGAAGGCTCTGCTTTCTGAAGAGATTACTGCCTTTCGGGAGAGGTTAATGTCTCTGGGCCTGCCACCCGCTGTACGCTGCCTTCTCACGGCTTCTTAGGCAAAATTTTAAGAATGAGCGCACAGCGCAGCAATGCTTGAACTGACACTAGCACACTGATCCCACCTACCTTAGCCACCTGTCCCGGGCTGGGAGGAATGGCCTCTGCCCTGTCAGGACCGCTGGAAGACTCAGCTCCAGCAAACCTGCATCCAACAGAAACGGATCGCATCCTCCCAGGTAGCTCACTGCCTGCGCTCAGCTGCTCCTCCCAAAGGCGGCAGGCAGAAGTGCCGGATAACATAATCGGCGTGAAGTTGTAACAATGTGGGAGAATGTGGCAATTCATGGAAAATGTCATCGACCAAAAGGCAATTAGCAGCGAGTCTAAATGCAGAAGCAGAAGGGAGTGGTTTCCTAACAAAACAAGCCTTGTTAAAAAATAAAGGAGAGAAAAAAAACTCTAAACCTTGCTTTCCTCAAAAAAGCAGCATTCTCAGGAGACTGAAAGCATTTGAAAAAATGCTTCTGGGAAGCTTTCTGTAAAGATTATTCTTTACAGACAGATTTGGCAGCCCCTTCTGCTCTGTCTCCTAATGCTGTTGAGCATAACTATGTTAAGTCAATAAGCAAAGCCACTCAAAGTTTTTTTGAGGTTTTCTAGGCCAAGAGAGGAAGCAGTGAGATAGGAAAGTTTTCAGAAGTGGGAGTTGTGCCTGCCTTGCTTCTAATTGTAGTGAAACTGTCAACCTCTGGGTTGTGTTTCAAGACTTTACACTTCAAAATCATTCCCTCTGTGCTTTGAATTGCTATACTTTTAAGCTAACTACTTCTAAAAGTGCTGTTTAAAAAAAATGACATCTTCAACCACATTTAACGTTGCGAATAAATCTGAATTTGCAAAGTCTCATTGGGTCCCTGCAGAAGTGCTGATTTTTTTTTTATCATATTTGACAGCCAATCTCTTGGAAATGATTTGTGCAGAAATTTAGTTTAAATTACTTCATATCAAGACATTTAAGAGAAAATGTGTTTTTCTTTGTTATAAGCTAAAAATAATGGTGTTCTTTTTACCTCAGATTAAAAAAAAACACGCAAGCAGCAAACAACATCGAAAGCAATTAGTAATCTTACAACCTAAAATCCTACCTACGTGCAGGCATGTATTAATCGTATTTCAGAATGAGCTTCAGGCACACGTGGCCAAAAAAGTGAACTAGGCTGAACTGCTTTCTCTCTTGCACTCTGCTAGAAGAGAAAGTGGGTCCACGCACTATGGTGAGAGTGACAGGCGCGCAGCGCCCTAGCAAAGATGTTCCCTGCCCTGAGCACTGAGCCCAGGGAATCGCTCCAATCCATGCCAGAACGGCAAATTCATTGATGCTCTCTACTGCCCAGGCACGATCAAGCAAGGAGAGAGATACCTGCTGAACTGCAAGGAGCTGAGGGAGCCCAGCGCTTTCCAAGTCTCCCTGCAGACATTTGAATTTTAGGGTAATTAGGAGGCCATGCTCCTTTCATGCTGCCATGAAATAATAGAGTATTTATGTTGATTTGGCTTTAATGATTTTAAAATACAGCGGATGATTTCAGGAGAGTAAAGACAGTTTCAGTAAGACTTGAGCGTATTCACAGCTCATTGCTCAATGTAGTAAAACCAATTCAGGGTAAATGTTTACTGCTAAGTATTTGGGGAGAGGGCGAACAAGCGTGTAAGCAGTTCAGAGAGTGCAGGCTGAGAGGCAGCTCAGCGTGACTGCAAGCCTCAGCGAGGACCTACCTTCTGGCCAGTGTGACAGTGCCCAGCACAAGGAAGCCCCAAGACTGACTCGAGTCCCTGCATAACACTTTCACCAAACAGAAAATTATGCCGTACCTTGTGGGGCTGAACAACTCTGAAGTATTATCCTGAGGTCTGCCAAAGTTCGAGGCGTTCCAGATGCCAGGTTTCAATTTAAGCTAATCTATTTTTCATATCCTTCTCCTGGACTCTCGTTTCTCTGTTCTAAAGGAGGACAGCACTGTGTTTAACCCTGGGAAAAAAGCTCCTACTACTGCTCGTGAATGACTCCCCCTTGCAGCATTTGGAGGTTGCATCAGTTGCTCTCCACAGAAGTCCCACCCCACTCTTTGCTCACTGCACGATGGGCACTTGGCTGGGCCAGGCCGAGGTGCTACAAACATGCTCCCACGTTGGCACGCGTTACTTCTGCACTGAGGAAGCAGGGAGACGCGGCCTCCCCTCTACACTCCTCTCAAAGGTTCCTGCACCTCCAGCTTAAGACCCGTCACCACTTCTCCATGCACGGATCTCATTCCTCCCCATCCCTTCCCAGTCCAACAGACTTAACCAGACAGGAGTGATGCTGGCAAAGCGCCTCCTGCTCCAAACTCTGGGCACCAGCTTGTGCAAGAGGTGAGGAAACACGGTCACGTCAGACGGGAAACAGCTGAGCTACAGCAAACAAGGGCCAGCAGCAGTTTTGACTAACCAGCCAGCGCCCAACCCGCTTCTAGTTTCCCCATGGAGGATGCTGCCCTCCGCTCGCTCCCCCTGCAGAATTCAGCAGGGACGGATCAAGCTCTCAAGTATCGTGTGTCTACCGCAACAGTCCGGCAAAGTTTCATCTCATCATGCCCATAGCACATAAATCCCTTCCTGGCTTGCCGCAAGGTGAGTACGAAGTTTCTGCTAGTCTTGCACTTTTTTTTTTTTCCTTTCCACGTCATGTGAATCATTCCTGTTTCCCAGCATCAAGGAGTTAATGGAAGAAAGAACTACTGTGGCATGTGCTTCGTGCAAGGGTAAGTGGATTGGCCAGCTATCAAAGCAGATTGTTAAATACTGCATTGAGCTCCTGATTTTTTCCCCCGACTGCAATAAACGTAAGGATTTAATGTGGCCATAAATTTAAACCTAGACCACATCTGCTGATAAAGCAAAGTCTTTGTACTTGCACAACTGCCGTTAACAGAACACAAAATACTTAAATTTCATGAATTCTCCTACATTCAAAAGCTGACCTGCAGTCTGCCTGAGGCAGCCAATGTGAACTGCACACTCAGCAGAACCGCGCATTAAAGACAGAGGGGAAACGGCAATTGTGTTATAATACAAAATTAGACTGCTAAGAAAGTGAATCATTTGTGCAACTGTTAAATTCCTGGAGTATTTCGGGCACCACTTCACCATACCAGATTAAAACACTTGTACTGTGGTTCTCATCTGAAAGGCAGCGCTGGGTAACAGAGTCGTGTCATTTGTCTCCTTCGCTACAGGCATGAGCAAAACTGGTGCCTTCAGGACTCTGTCACGCTCTACTATTAAACTTTTCTTTTGAATTAATTGAGACTACTCTGCTATTTGAAGAATTTTACATTCCTGCAATTGCATTAATAGCTTGGTAGACAGTGTATCTGTCTATGTACATCGTTTCTTCTCCAGATCTCTTGGGAAACTTCAGCTGTAGACTTTGCCCATCAGCATTCATGCTACTTCTCAGAAGATAACTGAATTCTGATACGGTGTTCTAATTTTAACTTATTTCTTGGCTAGATACTCTCTCCTTATGTGCACACATGTCAGACACGGATTCCGTTTCATCAGCGTTCCCTTGGTTAATTATTACCAAATTGTTTCAAGGTTCCTCCACCACAAGTCAGGTACAAGCAGCTAGGACCTACCTAACAGGACTCAGTCCCTGAACACTTTCATTTTGAATGGCATAAATGACCTTCAACCAACTCACTTCCTTGTTGGTTCATGCCCTGCTCTGCTCTAAACTCCCCAGGGGAAGGCAACCCAGGGAAGCACCTCTCCTAAACCCACTAGTCTCCTTTTTGAGATTCCTTCCTGTTGCAAGTCTGCCCTAATTGGCCTACAGGCATGAAATCCACCCTGGGATGTGACAAGCAACTCTTTCTACCATACTCATACTCATTATTATTATTTAAAAACTATTAATAACAGCAAAATGATTTCATTTACACTGCTAGCAAATCAAATTTTCCTATGTATAATCAACAAAATTATGCATACAAATAGACATTTACTCTTTCATCCTGGGCTTGGAGACACAAAAAAAAGGAAGTGTATTTCAGAGTTGGCCCCATGGCATCTATACCTAATCCTGCAAACTCAAGTTAAGCAGAAGTCTGTGGTATCCCAGCCTATTTTCAGTTGTCCAGTACTTTCCCAACCCATGACTACTTTCATTTTAAAAACCAGCCTATGATACAAAATTCACATCCAGATTTCAAAGACCTAACTAAGCTGCAAGGTCCACGTTAGATCATGCTCTATTTCATGCATAAGGATCAATTGAGAATTTTGGGTGCTTCTGCTCAGGAATGCTTGAACTTGTGATTCCCTTGCAGAGCCATCTCTGACAGCAAAAGAGACTCTCTGCAACAAACATGTAAAAATGAAAAAATGAAAGTTGGATCTTTGGGCTGAGAGGAAGCGCAGTGATTTTGCACTGGAATTGCACACACCCCATCTACTGGCTTTTCCGAAGACTGAGAATTGAAACAGCGGCAAGGCGAGTTTACCTTTTCATTGGAGTTATATACTGAACCGTGCCCGAGAGCTCAGTGCTTTACAAAGATGTGGGAAACAGCAGCCTGTCCCAGGTGAAACACAAAGCAACCCAGACCTGGCAAAGCTGCTCAGAGCCAGCGACGGTACAAACACGGGTCACAGCCTGATGAGAAGAGCGCATTCCAGCTGGCAAAGGTCTGGGCTGTGCCGTGCGTCTGCTGCGGGGCCCGTTACACGGAGCAGACGTGGGGTAACGTCCAACAGAGCGAGTCAAGGCTGCAGGTCTGCATCTACAGCAGAGACTTCGCTCGGCACTGCTCTTCCGCTGGCCATGGCAGCGTGCACGGAGCGCAGCTACTGTGATTTTTAATGCAAGAAGGTTGCACGCCGCTTTGTCAGAAGAATTCACAACAGACTTCAGACGCTGAGTCAAAAAGGGAACTAAAGTCACGCGGTGGCAATCAGGATGTTTGATCATGGCAAATCAAAGAATTTGCTCTGCTCTTCTGAAAGCTACCCAAAGCCAGTGCAACCTCCTGTTCATCTGGTAGTCTGCAACGCTTTGATGGGAGACAGCAAAGTACTGAGATCAAATCCAGTTCACCCTTGCCAGTGCTAACAGCAGCTGGGAACACTGTTTTGCTGCTGGAATGCCAAACGGTGACTCTTCTTTCTGACAAATTAGTAAAGTTAATATGCCCACACTGCATTTACAGGGTTATCAGGCAGAGTTCACTTGTTTGTTTCTAACTCCACAGTTGCCAGCAGGGGCTCACAGAACTGGCCAGCAACAACCATGACGTGAATCCATAGTTTGAACAGGCTGAAAACACCGAGATCTGTCCACGCGCCATCTTAATGTGAATCACTTCTCCTCAGGTCTTTCACAGACATGCAGGCAGTTACTGGCAGCTTTACGGAAATACATGCTGGCTCTGCAATGTGGATTAGGGGGAGTCCCAACCTTCTGGGATTATCCCTGATTTCCAGTGAGTCGCTTTTGGAAGTGCTTGGTATTAATACACTAGTGCTTTGTCACAAAGATACATAAGAGATCCGATTTCTAGCAAAAGCTGAAATCATAGCAATTTTATTTGCATATAGGGTCAGAGCTACTTTGGAAACAGACTCTTCAGTTACCTATGATGTTTGGAGGAACCCGCTGTTGCAGAAAGAAGAGGGTATTTTTCTTTCATCTGCTACTGTCCTTCATCACGGGCCACATTCTGCTCTTGCAGCCAGTGCCACTTCAGCAGCAAGGCCTGGGACCAAACTGAGAATGATGTAACACAGTCGCGTTCTAAGAAATGAAATTAAATGTCCAATTTCCCAATAATAGATCAAATTTCTTTTAAAAATATCGTCTTTACTCAAAGCATTTAAAATCTACCATTTGATAAGAGGCTACTTTTGCTGTTGGCCCCTTGTTTCCATTTTCTGTGCTGAAGCTGTGAAGTACAGTTCTCAGCCATATACCAGCCAAAGAGAACAGTGATGTGAAACCGGTATTTGTGTTTTGTCAGTATCAGCAAAGGTGTGTCTGCACAAAGCTGTGATAACTGTCAGCACCTCAAAGCAATTTAGATCTCTGCTTGTCTGTGCACCAGACAATCTTTAGAGCTGTAGATCCCTGGCTGCTGTGCGCTGATATCTCAATAACTTTAGCTATATAAGATCCCCAAATGAAAATAGCATATTCATCAATCTCTTGGAATCAGCCACAGTTGGGATGACACATCATTCCAGCGCTCGGTTCCTTCTGGCCGCAAATGCATCCTAGAGGTCTTAAAAGTCAGCCCTTCTTCAGCTCCAACTGGAGTTGGACCAAGCGTCCAGCACTGGCATCAGACCCACTGCGGTGCCAGAGCATTTCAGTAACTAACCCAATAGCCTCGGCGACGTTTTTAGGAACCCTCTGCCCAAGGCACCTCTGCCAACAAGGTTCAGCGAGCTTTCTGCTGGTGACTTGAGCAGATGTATCGAATGTCAGCTGGTATGTCTATCTTCTCTAAACACTGAACTGCCTTTCAAATAAAACCTAACAGGACGGATTACTGGTTTAATACTAACGGAAACTGATCAAAAGACCCTACATTGTTTGGCTGCCTTACCTTAAAACCTTTTCTTGGTTTAGTTTCCATGCAAAATACATCAAAAGAGTATGCCTATCAATGGAGACCCTGTAAACTAAGCATTTATGGAGATGGGGAAAACTACACTTAAAACCGGGTTGTAGATAAAAACGTCAGAAACCCCCCAGACTAATTTAAGGATTAGCTCCACTCATTTTCACAACAGCTACTTTGGAAAATAAGAGTTAGGGACCTACTCTATATAGCACATTTGAAAATGTTATTCCTTATCTACAAAAGGCAGTTATTCCTCAGTTTCCATCACGGTTCATTTGGCTAGAAACAAAAGTGGCTGGCAAGCTAGCGTAAAAAAGGAACAAGTAAACACTGTCACTTTAAGCACTTTAAGCGAAGATAAACAGCAATGGTCAAACTTCAACCAGCCAGCTCTCTCTCCTTGCCTCTTTGAAGGGACAATGGCTGGGGACCACCTGGATCAAAGCCGTCAGTACATTTAAATGCAGAAACACTTTCACGATTCCAAGGCAGAACAAATATTTCTTTTTGTCTGAACACTTTTCAGAAAACATGAATAGTGACTACAGAGCAGAACATAGATGCCCGCTAACAAAGCCAACAACAATTACTGCTATGTCTAAGAATCAACAAGAAAAACACATACCAGTGTATTCCAAAGGCATTCGCTCACAAAGCAAACTGAATCCACACAAGCCCCAGCAGAGAAACCCGATAGTATCTCATGATTTACGATCTCTCAGCAGGTTGTACTGGGTCCTCCAGATTCCGGGCTTGCCTTTGAAAGCAATTAAGTTTCTAGCACTTCTGGGAGCGACAAAAGCTCTCGCTCTGAAGACCTGCATGCTGCACTCTCGCTGAGTCTGCAGCCTGGCAGACTCAAACAACGGCACCGAGAGAGAGAGGTGCGAACTTCCCCCACTTGACTCATTTGGGAGCGCAAGTACGCCAAGGGCCACCTCGCCACTTTGGAGCCATTGCAGAATTATGTCTTTGTCCGGCATCCAAACAGGCAGCTGGGACTGGGACTTTGGGAACATTTGCAGAGCCCCCTCTCAACCGGGAAAGAAAAATCCCTTTCCTCACCAGCCCGCGCTCAGGAAACTGTGCAAGCTCAGCCAGTGTGAACTATTCCAATTACTCAGCAAGACTGAGTAACCTTACTTACATTACAGCATGTCCAAAAACCATGATGACGAAACCGAGGCCCTGCTGCGCTAGGCTCTGTGCAAACACACATTAGGAGGCAGCACCTGCTCCAAGCAGTTTACATCTTGCGCGGAGTAAGCCGTACCTAAGGTAACGTGAGGGCAAGAAGCACGTGTACAACAGGCGCTTCACGTAACCGAGTACGAACGCTGCCTCTGAATTACTGCAGTACAGCAGCAGCGTCTGATCAAAAACAGATCGGTGATAGGCCCCCGGCGGAATGAAACGAGCAGAACAGCAGCAGAGTCAAACTGCTGAGCACCCGGGTCCCAGCTCACGTGCCATCTGAGAGCGTGGACACCGGAGTTTTCTCACGTGCCAGTTTACTTCTGTGCCTTAGACTCTGCGTGTGTGGCTGCCGGCGTTGCTGAACGCTCCCAGCTCCAGATGAAATCAGCCGGAGCGATGCACGCTCAGCACCTCGGGAAACTGCCAGCAGGCCTTCTGACCAGTTTTATTTTTTACTTATCGCTGTATCTGTCTCCTCCGCTACACAGTAAGACACCCAGCTCCTTGAACAGTGGAAGTAAGAGACGCAGATAATTTCAAATATTGACATTTTCAAAATGATTTAAACCTAGGCGTGAGAGTTCACCTGGCTCTGCTTCCTCGCTGATAACATCTGTGGTTTCATGGCCATATTTTCTTGTATCTCTTGCCCACCTGTTGCTGTGCAAGGACTTACAAATACCAAATTTCTGCCAAATTTGGCAGAGAATAAGTTAGAAAAAACATTTTCCCTCCTCTCCTTTAGCTAAAGTTGCAGTCATTTTGAACAACCAGAGGTAAGCAGTTTTGGCGACAGAAATGTGTTTAAAGAAGCATGCAGACAGACGTGTAAGATGCTTTACTGTCCTTTCAACCCTGGTTAAAGTGCTCTAACATCTTTGGACAGAAAGCACTGAGCAACTGCAGACTTGGTCACGAACAGTTCATTACACACACAAAGATATGCAGACATGTCAAAAATGCTACATTTGCAAAGTTAAGAACGAAAAGACAAGGAAGTACCAGGAAAATGGCCAATTATGCAACATTTCATCATCTTGTTTGATTTTATGATCACAGTATTTTTTTCCACAGGAAATGGTGCCATTCATTGTATAGTAGAGCTGGTGTTACTGAATAAGCAGTACTCAGTATTTTGCTTCATTCTCACTATTAAAAATGGTCCTAAGCCTTTTTTATCTCTCTACTTCAAACCATGCTTTAAAGACAGAACAAGCAATTCCCTCATAGGTTATTTTCTGGCTGTCACCAGATTATCTAACTGCCTGATATGCTAAAATTAGTGCATGTTCACAACACCCCTGCGAGAAGATTTTTTTCCCCATCGCACAGACTCCGAGAGATTGAGGTTGTGGACAAAGGTCCCTTCCAAACCCGGCTATGCCATTTGAAGAGGCTTTCCTCCCACGCACATGCTCGGCACCAGCTGCCCCTCTTCCTGTGATGACTGTCTCCCTTCAGAAGTGCTAGCAGTCTGGTATAAAAGCATTCTGCAATCCCTTATGGTGAAAATAAACCGAAGGGGCTACAAACTACTCTTTACGCTCACTCTTTTATGCCACCCCGGTTTTGCCTCCACCCGGCTGGGGGACATTCACCTCCCCAGCTGTTCATTTCCAAGGGGAGGTGCAGTGAGCACGTGGGAACTTGTGCTCACATGGACACAACCAGAACGACTACACGTACCTACAGGTCAAAACCATTGCAGGGCTGAACCTTTTAAACGCAGCAAACACCTCTTCCATGGGAGGCACTGGGGTGACTGCAAGCAGGAGCGGAGGACAGGGCTCCACGCGAACTAATGCTGCAGGGTTAAGACACGCAATCTGCATCCACAGATACGTGCTGACAGCACAGGGACAGCAAGACTAAGGGGTAGGAACAGGTGGAAATACATGTGTCCACACAAGGTATTTCTGCAGCCAGATACTTCTGGTATCCTCTTGGAGGTTACTTCTCCACCACAGAGGTGTTGGAACAAACTGCTTGAATGCTCCTCATCCACTTCAGTGCAAACTTGGACACCCTAAACAGACTCACAGCAGTTTAAACTAAACTGTGTGGGTTCCACACCAGGGTTTTTGCAGAGGGGCAGCACTTGCATAATTCATTCGGCTGCCTCAGCAGGACTACGGGGCTGTATCAAGCACTTGGACTGTAACAAACAACTGGAGGTGGAACAGTCCTGTATCTTCTCACCAAACAGGAAACAAAACATCCAACTCCAGCCTCAGTCATCAGAAACTCCATCCCAACGTACAGAATAGAGATTTCCTTCTTACCTTCTCTTCTGTGGTTTCAGTCCCACTGCTTCCCTCCTCAGACTTTTTACCCGTTTCCTCCTGCATCCTCATCTTAATCCCAATCCCATCAAACAATCCATCCCTGACAGCCACACCAGCTCCAAAACGCTGTCCCCACACTTGGTTCTTGCAGCCATAACTGCCTTTGTCAACTTGTTCAGATGGTCCCGTGTTCTCCACTCCTTCTCCTGAACATGCCCTCCATAGCTTTTGGTCTCTCTCCATCCCTTCCTTCTGCTCCACCCTTTCTGGGCAGCCAACAGCTTTGCTGAAACGGGGGGGACAATCTCCTTCCTCTTGTGTCCTATGCCTCAGCACTCCTCAGGAGACAGATGCAGCAATATTGAAGCAAGTCCTTCAGCTTTAAAATACAGTATGCTCACTGCAGCGCTACCTAACGATCTCCTGCTGTGTAGGTATGAAATGAGGCATTTCTGAGTTTATAAACTGACTTATTACAGAAATTTTTTCCTGCAAATGAGAAGGCAGATCCCTAATATCAGGGCAACTCCACAGCCAGATTTCAAATACCCATCGCCAAATATAAAGGTGCTACACAGCTACTCAATGAAACATCTGGCCTATTTTTAAAAAGGGAACAAAAACATGATTTTCTGTATCTTGTTCTCAAGACAACCTGAATCATTCATGCTGAAATGTAAAAAGAAAAAAAAAATCAACATGAAACAGCTACTGAGTATGGAAAAATGTCACTTCAAAAGGTTATCCTGGAAAAATACTAAATGTTGTGCAGTGCTGATTGTAGGCAGTTCAGCCAGCTTTTCTTACGTTACTTGCTATTTCTTCCAGTTATTACTGAGAAAGTCCCTTAAACAAATCCATGATGCAGAATAAAATTGAAAGAAGATCATGAGCTCCAGTGGTGTCTGGGCATATCTCGACAAAGAGAAATACAGACTATAACAAAGATGATGCCTAATAACGAAGCAATAGGTGGTGAATGCAGAAGATAAGTCATCATTGTGTGCAGAAATTTTTTGATTCAGATATGCAAGAGACAGGAAATCCAAGTGTCACAGTCACAGCCTATTTACAAAAATTAGGAGGAAGTGTTGATTGGTTTCTATAGACACAAACATTGATATTCACCCTAGAATCAAACAATTCTTCTTATGACTGGGAGCAAGGTCAAAATGATCATCATAATTCAGCAGACACAGAAAGACAGCAAGAAAATCCTTTTGATACATAGCCTTCACCATCTAAGAGTTACATGATTCAGCTGCAAGAAAGCAAATAAAATTACTTTAAAACAAACATTTAGGTCTTTCTTCATAAAAACATGTAGCTTTTCAGCAGATGACTCAAATGTGAAAGTTTGTGGTCTTTGCTCCGGTAGCTGGGTAGGCTGTATTCTGATCTACTAAGTAAATGACTCAAGTGTTTTTCATTTTCTGTGGTGTGAGTTGCACTCCTGAACCCTCTGTAGAAGGGACCACCACTGCTTCTGAGCCACAGAAGAAGAGAGCAATGGGGTATGAAACTTTTTTCCCCCACAGGGGACTTCCACGATGCAACAGAGAGAGCAGTTGTAAAGGCGCTTTCTCCTCATGTAAGACTTCTGAAATAGAAGCAAAGGGCCCGTCTTTCTAATTGTATTAAATGAGAGGTAGGCATGCAGATTTCCTCATGGATCATTCCAACTTTGTGCTTTCCAGAGCATCCTTTCAAGACTGATGTTAGACCTCTCAGATTATAGAAAGATGTACAAACAGAAGAAGCAAGAAAAATGCCAAACAGGTTCCACTTACTAAGCCCCGGCATGCTGTGTGACACCAACTTCTGTCTTGTTCAGGTGATCACAAAAAGATCACAAAAGATCTCAAAAGATCTCAAAAACTGCCTATTTCTAGTGGTAGGTATAGAAACACCTGACTTTTACTGCCTATGAGCCAGCAGTGTGCCCTTGTGGCCCAGAAGGCCAATGGTGTCCTGGGGTGCATTAGGAGGAGTGTTGCCAGCAGGCCGAGGGAGGTGATCCTCCCCCTCTGCTCAGCCCTGGTGAGGCCACACCTGGAGCATTGTGTCCAGTTCTGGGCTCCCCAGTGCAAGAGGGACATGGAGCTCCTGGAGCGGGTCCAGCGGAGGGCTGCGAAGATGATGAGGGGCCTGGAGCATCTCTCATGCGAGGAGAGGCTGAGAGAGCTGGGCCTGTTTAGCCTGGAGAAGAGAAGACTGAGAGGGGATCTCATCAATGTGTACAAATATCTGAAGGGAGGGTGTCAAGAGGATGGGGCCGGACTCCTTTCAGTGGTGCCCAGTGACAGGACAAGAGGCAACGGGCACAAACTGAAACACAGGAAGTTCTGGCTGAATATGAGAAAACATTTCTTTACTATGAGGGTGACAGAGCACTGGCACAGGTTGCCCAGAGAGGCTGTGGAGTCTCCTTCTCTGGAGATATTCAAACCCCACCTGGATGCCATCCTGTGCAACGTGCTCTGGGTGACCCTGTGTGGCAGTGGGGTTGGACTAGATGATCTCCAGAGGTCCCTTCCAACCTCAACCATTCTGTGATTCTGTGGTATGATGGACTACATCTACAGTGGGAGAATATGAAGTGTAACTGCCACACCTGTGTAACCACGATGAGAACTATAGTATAAAGAAAGCCTGTGCATTTTGTTATCCCCTCCAGACACAGCTCGAATGTTACTGACTGCTGTACTGAGCTGCACTTCTGGCTCTCACCTATCTGAATTAAACAAACAAGCTCTGCAAACGGTAACGCCTTGTTTTCTGCATTCACCCATTATATGGGTCTATTATGTAGACCAAGCTGAACTTTTACCTCCAGTGGACAGGTAAACATATGTTGGGAAGAACCAAAACACATGCAGTGCAGGCCAGGCTTTTCTGATAACCCTAACAAGTCAAGCAAGACCAAAGAAGAAGCAGGGAAGAAGGAAACCTTCCTTCAACTGGAGATGAAATGAAACTAAGCCAAACCAAGAGTGGTCCAACAAACAGCCTCATGGTTGGAATTCACCCAAATCCTCTCACTTCCAAGCAGAAACAAGGAAGAACAAACCAAGTCCAGAGATATGCTTATTTTCTGAAAAAGAGTACCTGTTCACAACACAAGACATATACGTGTATGGCCCGACTTTTATTTCATGGGGTGTACTGGAGTTAATTTTCATTCACATGGGTTTTGGATACCCTACCTAATAACATCCTACACCCCTCAGTGTTAGGCACTTCAGAAATGTCACTGGTTGAGGCAGGTAAGTAATAACAACTCACCTTTCCTGTCATTAGTATCACCCCGATTTTCCCTTAAGTCTTCCAGGAAAATCAGATATATGGATCTCTCATCTTGACAATTCATCCTACACAGCAAGTCCCCGTAACATTCCACTTTGGCTAGCAGAACAGTAAACAAATGTGGAAAAAAATTCACTGACTACTGAAGAAATTTGGGGCAAGAAAATAACACAGAATTACCTGGACTGTGCCCAGGCTTTTTCACAGCTTTATGATGAAGATTGTTAAGGAGCAGAGGACACATGTTTTGATTTTAGAGTCCCAACTTCTTAAGCTTAGCATGAAAGAAATGTGAGGTGTGAGGAAGATTGCCATCAGCATAATTCACCAGCTAGTGCTCTGGAACAAATCCATTTGAGTTTTTCTAGGTTGATGGAGCTGTATCAACTTGTGCCAGATGAGAATGTGCCTCACTGCATCTATGGAACACAATTATTTAAGGTTCAGATGGTTACTGACTTTTCACAACAGATACCCTAGAATATTTGTAAGTTTGTAAAGGAAAATCTCAAGGGACAGCCTACCCAGCAGTTCTGAGACAAGCACAGGACAGGAGACCAAAGAGCTCTGAAGAAAAGGGAGGTTTCCTGGAGTGAGAGTGAGCACCTGAGAAAAGCATTCAGGAGTCTGAGATCATGCTCACTGCAGCACAGGACAGGTCTGGGCTCTTCCCCTCCTCCAGCTAACTCAGAGCAGGTTTGAAGGAGGCAAATAGCATCACCCTTCGTATGTGGAAAAGAGAGGTGTTCACAACTCCTTGGTCAGAGAAAACAGCCCATGGCTTAGCCTCTGGTCTCCACGCTGTAGAACAGCACTGAAAAGCTGTATAGAGAGGAGAGAAATGGGGGACAAATGACTTGTGTTTGTTATGCATAATTTTATTTCAGGGTTTTTTTTTTTTTTTTTTGTATGTTATTCCTGCAAGAAATAGTTAATGTAAAGGGCCATCTGAAGGTCTGAGTCTCTTTACAATCATTATTTGAACTTGGAAGGTGAGGCAGCAATTAACAGAGGAAGAAGGAGAAAATAAAAACAAATTTGCATAAATGGAAGCTTCATGGACAAGCACTGAAGCACTGTTGATCCTTTTTTTTTTTTTTTTTTTTTAAATAACAAAGCAATTCTACTAAGTGCAGAAAAGAAACGCAGGGGGTAAGCTGCAAGTTAGAGGACTGGACTTTATGAGCTGATACACAGACCGAAGTCTGTTCCACAGCCCTGGGGCAAACTTCACTCTCTCTCTGCAGCAGTAATTTAGAGGCAGAAACTGTTCAGTGACATGTCACTGTCTCGGAGTCCATAAATCCTGCTAGTCCAGGATGCAAGACAGCTGAGGTAACTGAGCTGTGATCACGCTGGAAAAATGGGAGTGGAAAGAGCAACTGAATGACATCGGTACAAAACAAAAGCACTGGGGAAGGATTTGAACAGAAGGGTGATCCCAGAGGACAGAATAGCTGCCTAGGATTTGGGAAACTGAAGTCAAAGCACAACATCACCAAGCTCTTATGTATTGCTTGTAAGGCTTGTCTTTCAGCCTTTCTGTACCTCATCTGCAAAACAGGGATAACAGCAGTTGTCTAACTCATACGCAGATATGGGAATAAAAACATAAAGGAGAGCAGAGCACTCAGACATCAGGCTCACAGCTCCGTGAAGAATGCTCCTCTATGCAACAGGAGCCTCCACCTCCCAAAGAAACTTAATTTTTGAAGTGTTTGCACCACCTGCTTAAAAATGAAGCCACACACTTAACCTCTGGGCCAGAGAGTAAGAGAGACAGATTTTGTATTTCCTTTGGCACTAAATGATTAAAATAATTTCCTTGTTTTCATGATTTTCTCACAATGTCAATTACACTCACCTAGATTTATTGCACACTTAAGAAATACTGTTCAAGGGAACACGTCCATACAAGTTCTTATTTCATCCCACTGAAACCTGAAATTCTCACTAAGACACAGACTGAAGAATTTCAAGGCCCTCTGCACATAAAGAACTGGACAGACTTTTACATCTTAACTGCTTTTAACAGACTCTAAGATCTTGCACATTAGGAGTCCCCCAGGCATCATGCAGCAATATCCATAGGCAAACACTGTAGGAGAACAGAAGACCTGAAAAGTCCACGAAATAGGGAAATATATTTCAACAATACAAAGCACATGTTCATAGAACTCAAAAAGAGAAATTCTACTCCGTATTATTCATTAGTTTCAAACACAAGCTACCAGAGAAACTTCTGCCACAAAAAAAAAGTGGAAAATACAGAATCGTACTGAGTTGTCTGTGTGTCTGTGATTTCCTGAGATCAATTCATTGCAGTAATTAATTAATAAGATCAATCTTTCGTAGTCTTTATTAGGTCACAAATTCGTACAAATGATTAACTTCTTCCACTGCTTTCAGCAAGGATCTGCTTGAAGAGAAGATTTTGGCACATTCTTCAGTTTAATACTTATCATGCAAATGTGCCAGTATACTAAGGAGAGAGGAACAAAAGAATCAAAAAAATCCTGATATTAAACAGCAAATGCTAGGCCACAAATGCATTAGCTGTTAAGAAGAAAATACCAACAGTAGAACCACAAATAGCTCTTCCACCATTTGTCTTTTCAAACCTCTCTATTCCTTCTTTTCGGGATCCACGCTTATCATAACTGACTGGTTCTTATGCTTGCTCTGGGGTGTCTCAGAGCTTGTTTCCACCGAGATAAAAATATGCCTTTTTTCTCAACCATGTTATTAGCAGTCATAGCAAGTGGTTTTATTTCTTTTTCCTCCGTGACCTTTCTCTAGTTCTGCCTACTGTTTATCTAAAAGCAAAAGCTGGTTGATGCTTATCACATTTTTTCTTTTATTAAGTATTCAAATGAAAAGTGATGCTACCTCTTGTTCTAATGTATATGCAAGCTACCTGTAGGCAGGGGGTGGGGAAGTGGCAGGTTTTCCCATTGGCAAAACTGTGCTATGTATCTTTCTCCATTTACTATAATTGTTCATATCACATCCACTTCTATTTTACTTTTACTTTTTTTTTTTTTTTAAATGTGTGACTTGTTATCAGAAACAAACATTGTGCTTGGGCTCACAAAAGTCAGCTTTTATGCTACCCCAACTTAAATTGCAATGACAGCCAAAGCGACAAGGCGGCAAAACCATCAAAAGTCACCTGTCAAAACAAGAGTATGTAAATACCGGTAAAAGTCAATAAACGCTGCATCTTTTGTGACACACTGGCATTTCGTGGTAGTTATTCCTCCCCAATAATTAACAGATGACAGTTTAGTTTTAAAACAAGGACATTCTGTAATCAGTGACCCATCTGTGCTGCTCAACCATCTGATCTGTCTCAAGGTCACTGTCTTTAGTAACTTGGTAAGAATTACATCATCTGTCCTAGTATAGGGCACTTACATCATCGATCAATACCTGAGATCTGAGTACTGTCAACAAATTCATGTCAGGGATGAGTTACAACTGGGCAGATACCACAAAATGAAACTCCTGTTCAGTCCAACCCACATCCCCATTAAGACTACATTATAAAACTATCAGCTCTATTACTATTACTTGTATTACGGTGGGAACTGAGAGCTAAGCAAGATGGGGTGCAGAAAGTGCCACAGCAGCATACCCTTTGCAAAGACACAGAAGACAACAGCCTTTGGTTTGAAGAGCTTGCAGCAGCCTGAAGTGACAAGAGCAATGGAGGGTGGAAGAGAGAGGTGTAAGCAGATGGCAGCAGACCACGTGTTATTTCAGTAAGCTTTCGGTGGCGGTTCAGTTTGAGGCACAGTCACGTGTTCACCTTCAACAACGATAAGTGTTTTAAGCTATTTTAGTTTCCTTTGCCTTGGAACAGACCTGGCAGATGCAGACGGCAAGCTACGGTGTCTCGGTGGAAGATGTGCGAATGGACAGCCCTTGGGCCTTTCGCTCCCCTACAGCTGGTTTGGGAGCATAACATGAGATGACACACTCGGAGTGGAAGAGATCAGCTCAACGGAAGGCGAGTGGGTGAAGGTCTGGGAAAAAGAGGATAAAGATGAGCCACTTAAGAGTGAAGTTGAGCAAAAGAGGCTCAGGAAAGAGAGGAGAGCTGGACCGAACCACTGATCAGCCTAGGCCAGAGGAGGTCTATGTGCAGCTTGGGCCCAGAGTCTGTCTTTTGGCTGCGTTTGCCATTGTGCCTCTTCCAACTGAAGTTTTCAGGAAAGGGCAACTCCTTCATTCCCACTTACAGGTAACTGCTGAAGAGATGGAGCTTGCTCTACCCGCCTCTGCTCATCCAGGGTTTTGAGCAACCCTCAGGAGGAGGGCAGACCGAGCAGAGCCCCACTAAAATGCTTCAGCAAAAACACCTATAGTAAGATTCAATAAAAGGTGATAACTCGCACATGGAGGAAGATATAATGTACCGTAATACCTAGAGGCAGTGACCTACTTGGCTCCTGTACAGCCATACAGCAAATGACAGTTCCTGTCTCAAATACAAAGAGCAATACTTGGAATAGGAGTCCCATGGAGAGATAATGCCAAGCCGACATTTGCACCTCTGGATACATTAAATTAGGTACCAATCCATACTTCAGGACCTACATAGCTGGCCTCCTTCACAGTAGTGCTGTGTGCACCCAGAGGCCCATTAAAGTAATGTGAAGGGTTGCAGATGACTTGCCTGCTCTGGAAATCAGGCCAGGACTAACCAGATTGAATAGCTCTGACCTTAACAGACACGGTTGTGAAATGCAGACAAGACGCTAGCACCAGCATGGAAATTATATGAGGTTTCTAAAGCATAAATCAGATGCTGAATCTTACAAACACATACGCTGTGGCTGCGTGTCCTTAAATGTCTCCAAGGGCAAGAACTAATTTGGTCATTTTAAATGCTGATTTTTAAAACACTTGATTTTGCAGGGTGTGACTCCATAACCTGACGGACAGACCACCTTCCCGTCCTCAGGCAGAACTGTACTCTGTCACATACACACAGTGGATATATTTACTGCACATCACTCAGTCTTCTCCCTGCATACACCTAGACACACAGTGTCTCTTTAACAAGAGAAGAAAAATCATAGCATCAGAAAGGCAACCACAAGGAACTCATCTCAGAGAAGAGTTTTTTTTACATCATGTTAGGGCAAGGTAGTTCATAATAACTGTATTTTCCTGGTAGGACCCACTCCTGTATGCTTCTCACCAAGAGGCAGGAAAACGCTCAGCCTTTGGAGTAATTAGTGATGCAAGGTCTGCCTCGGTGGGGCTCATTACAGGGTAAGGGCATTAGTCCCTTTCTGTTGTTATAAATCCTTGGTGTATCTGCAATAACAAAAAATTACTTTCAGAGTTGTTTGTTTGTTTGTTTTTGAAGTACTTGAAGTTCAAAGTGTTCAACGCCTTACTCAGGTCACGTTTACAGGAGATTTAATAGGGAAGCGCTGCTCCAGAAGGTACTTCTTACCTTTGCAGACTAGAGAATAATTACACACAGAGAGGCTAACTCTACCATCCCCTGTGCCAGTTTTATGCTGAAATAACTCCATTGATTGACGAAATTAAGATGGAACGAGACTGCAGTAATCCGAGACTGAATTAGGCTATAAAAAATAAAATCTGCTTTGTTAAAAATGTAGTCAACTCAAGAGATTTCCTTCCTCATTCTCCACACAGAAAAGCTCTTCTATTTTTTCCACATGAGGAATTTTGAAAAAGCAAGATCTGTAGGATTCTGGGGTCTTTTTTTTTTTTTTTTTTTGACTATAATATTATGCTCCATGGGAAAGCTCAGCACAAAGTTAAGTTAAGCACATTCCTCACAGGTAAGAGGAAATTAAAATACAAGATGAAAATAACCTGCCCATACAGCTTACCACGTAGTTTATCAAGCAGATAAATATGAAGTTAAATAAAAAGTTAAATGCTACTTCAGTTTTCATGACTGCTAGCTCTTTATCGCTGTCTCAGAACCCAGCTGTGTTCTGTGGAGGAGGAAACATGTCAGTGCAGCAAATTTTACCTGCAATGAGAAGTAATTTATTGTGCCTAACTGTGAAAAGCAAATTGGTATCATCATCTAGAAGTTTGTATCTCACAAGTGTTGTTTTTATAATTTGCCTTTCTTTCGGAAGGGACTAAGATTAGAATAGCAATGCAAAAACTTGCAGCTAAAATTAAATTAAGCTGGATTTCATGAAAAGTTGTTAGATAAGAAAGGCTGGAAGGAGATGTATGTACAGCACAAAAAGAAGCACAACACAGTTAAGAAAAATTAAGCTATTTCTTAACTGCTAATGAAATACCATAGTCTCAGGTACCACAAAAAATCTAAGAAAAAAAGACCTTTTTCTCTTAAAATGTGTCTTTAGTAAGCCGGTTTGATAATTTAACAAAATGAAAGAGCAAGAATTGGACATTCTTTTTAATTTGTGTTCATCTGAAGAAGACAATCTGCATAAGCACGACTGGAAAGGAGGAATTAACTGGAAATCTAAGTAACGACCAAACCAAAAATCCAACCCTCACCCTGAAGCACCTCACCACCGCATTTCTTTAAAACACTCTTCAAAATGCCACCACTTTTCCCGGCAGCAAGGAAATACAAGTGTTTGTATTTCACTGCTGGAGCACTACCTAGCTAAGGTTAAGAAAACTGAACAGGATGGGGTGGGACAACGGTTAGGACAGGAACTGCGTACGTCGCTGAATGCTCCCATTGCTTTGCAACTGCTTGGCTGCCTAAGAGGGACAGAAGACAAGGGCTTCCCAGCAACTGGTTTGTGCCTCCTGTGGCAGAGCTCTTCACTCTGCAGCCACTCGGCTCCCACAGAGGTAAGGCATGAAAGCCTGAGCTCTTAGTGGCCCACTTACAAAAATAAACTCCAGTCTTCTACACTGCTAAAGTATTACATACGACTAAGGAGCCTCCTGCTCCTCACTCCCCAGCAGCACCTCCTGGTACACTTACTTACTTTCCACTCTCTCCTCTCTCGTTCCTTCCTATCCGATGTTTTCAGCCATCCTGTACTCTCTCACTCTCCGTAGTTCTTGCTCCCATCTCCTGTATCTTCCCATCCCATCCCTCAACCTAACTCCTTCCCAAGTTACTTGGCTTTCCTGTTTCTCTCCCAGACACTGTGGTTATCCTGCTGCTCTTTCTCTCTGCTGATAATCTGCTTTTAATAACAGGCCCTGATTTTGGTGGGTTTTTTGGTTGGTTGGTTGGTTGATTTTTAACTAACACCAAAAACTCAACAACAAAAAAAAAAAGTAACAGGTATCTATGGAGCTTATAACAGAATAAAGCATCACCTTTGCCTTTCTTTCTTTTAGAAGGCAGAACATAAAAACATCTTAGTCAAAGGCAGAGATGAAATTTATAAAAACTAACTGGAATCAGCTTTCAGGACAGACGGGTTGACAGCCCTTCTTGTCCAGATAAGCATCAGGCTCGCAGGACCTTGCTATTACATGATTTCAGAAAAGGCGGCACCTTCATCAGCATAAACCCAGGAGATCTTCAGGCTGCGCTGCTTCAGATGGAGCGTGGAAAATGCCACCCAGCTGACTCCCAGGAGAAGCCTTCTCATATGTAAGAAACAGGGGGGCAAACCCCACAGCATAAGAGAAGCAGCAGCACAGAGTGATTAAGTGTAATGCCCCCAAATGAGACTGCAAGTTGGCAGCAATGCCACAATTACAGAGGATTCAGGGCTTCCTGGACCTTGGCTACATCAAGCTGCTAGAGGAAAGCTCTCCTCCTTCCTTAGCTGTGAAGTATGATGTAGCTATAGAAGAAGGCTGTCTTAACCACAAACCTTGGTTAAAGAAAGACACTACACAGCACACCAAAGCCAGAGAAACTGTCCTCTGGGGACACTTTTCTACTGAGGTCAGGGAGCTGTGCTCCTCTGGCAGCCACTCTTTAATGAGGGTTTCACCCTAGTGCACCTCAGCAAATTGCAACCTCCCCACTCAAGTCAACCTTCATCTCCAAATGCTCAACATGCTGATGAAGATGATGATGAGCAAAGCAGTGTGACAGCTTAACCGATGGTTGATACAGCAGGTGAGTTAACATCCTTCAGTGATAGCAGCTTGGAGCATGGAGATTATTCTCTTCACCCTTTCTTTCCCCCCGCTCTCCTCATGAGCACCTTCTGCTTGCCAATGTGGCAAGAGTGACTTTCTGAGGGAAAGGCCCTGGAGAAAGCAGAACTGCACAGTGGCTGCCGCGAGCAAGAATTTGCCTTGCAAAATGACCAGGCCGCCCCGAAGTCCCAAGTGTGATGGGGCACAGAGAGAAATACTATAAACGTGTTCAACCGCACAGAAAGGCGAACCATGCAGGCTGCGCTAATGGCAATGAAAAACTCAGATATGGCCAAACACCTGTGAAGGTTCTTGGGGCAATGGTTAGGGGACTGGAAAAGGCCTGTTTTCAAGGAGAGCGCCCGGAGAAATGCACCCAGCAGAGGAATGAAGGTGAAGAAAGCAGAATCCTCCTTCCAAAACCAGAATTCAGTGCTCACCGTTGTGAGGGAACGAGAGCTGTGCCTGCGCTGTGCGCAGAAGATGCCCCGTTTCGGGATGCATTTGCTCTCGCTGGTGGCTCTTTCCTGCTGCTCACAGACTTCAGCAGAACCACTGCTTGTGCTTTCTAGCAGCGAAAGCAGGACCAGGCGTGTATTCAAATAGGTACTGACGCCACACTTACTCTCAGTTTTACTCTCGAACAGCAGAAACTGGTGGTACACAGTGAAGGCTTGTTAAGCATATTCAAATGAACTCAGTGCGTTTCTACATGCAATTAATTGTGATTTATTTGAAGGCAATCTGTTAGCGCTCCCTTTTTCTGCTTCCTAAAGCTCCAATTAATGAGGGCCAAGCCTCAATCTGAAACTGTTTTATTTCATGTGTTGAACAAAAATGACGGAAAAAATGGGGTTATTATCCAAACCAATAAAGTGTTCTGGCAAAAAATAAATAATAAAAAAAATCCTTTGCATCCTTGAGAGGAACAAATGTTTTAAGGACAGAGGTTGGGCAAGCTAGATTAAATAACTGTAGCAAGTTAAGACTCTGGAAGCCAAACAGTTTTTATTTAATAAGAAGCTAAGTGGTGTTTCTGACACCACTGCTATTAGTACTCTACGTTCTACTGTTCTCTGTTTGGTGTCTACGTGTCTTACGGTCTTGGAAAACAAACTAGCTACAGTGTCTCTAAAGCAAAGGAACAAGGAAATAAGCATGCCTTGTTTGTGATAAATTAGCTATACATATTTTTGAATCTGTAGCCTGCCTGTTTAAACACATTTCCTATATCTCTTTTGCATTTAGGAGGGAGAAAATCCACTTTTATTTTCTTTAATATTTCAAGTCCATTGTTTAGGTATGATAAAACCCAGATTATTTCTTAAAACGTTTTTGTCCTAGTCAGCAAGAGATGGGGCTGGTGACTCACCACAGCTTTCACCCATCTAGTGAAACCCTTCATCGCTCTTCCCCGAAGAACTTCAACACACTACTAACAGCGGACCCTCCGCACTAAATACGAGTGAACAGACCATACCCATGGACTGTCCTTTGTCCTCCAATGTCTATGCAGAGTGAAAACAACTGGTCATACTGGCCCTCAGGTTACAGGTATCCCCCAAAAGAGAGGAGATGTATGCTTTTAGGGATATATGCTATCGTGGTGAGAATTAGAAATACTGCATTTTGACATGGAATAGAAATCTGTGGATTTTTCAAGTACTTTCCGAATACCTTTTCTTTATGTCAGTCAAACAAAATAGCTAGCTACACATGACTCGTGCTGCATAAGCAAGTTCCTTTCGTAATATACTAAGTGCTTTGATAGGATGCTGGTTGGCATTTCAGACCCTAAGCCAGGTTTGTTAAAATCTGTCCAAATACCATAAACGAAAGACGAAGGAGCTGTGCTACAAATAGAGCAACTGCAGAGGCTATGGCCCTGCCCACATTCACTCTCATGTATTTTTACACAAAGCCTAGCACTGTATGATGTGGGTGCCAGCTATAGCTTGTACCGTACTGCCAACACAACAGGATCCAAAAACAGATAACAAGGAAAATTCTAGGGCAGTGTCTGTGTACTATGAGGAATGAGATTTGTTTTAAGAATCATCATTGTAACACGTTTCATAGAGATGTCGAAAATACGGATGCAAATCACACTACAACTGTCAGTCAAAAATCATTTCAAACTCATCATCTCCCTCCCCAGAAGGGAGATTTTTTGAGTAAGGTTCTGCTTTAGCTCCTGCCTCCACTGCAGGAAGCGTCATATCACGATACAATGATGTCATGACAGGTTTATAAAGCACGATACTGTACGAACAAGGTAATTTTACAGTCATGGTCAGGGCCTCTGCTCCAGCCCTGCCAGACCGCACAGTCCCAGCACGCAAAACCTTAGCACAGTAAATTCAGTCACACAGAAAAGTTTTTGAGGTCCATGGGACCTTAGGAAAGGCTTTATGAAGTAACTTTCCAGCAACGTTTTGCAGCAGCAAGTTTGACTTCTTTCCTCCCTCCAAGCTCACCGAACCCGGAGAAACGCTGGCTGTTTGTTCTCCTTGTGCCAACAGCGAGCTCTCTGACACTCAGGTTTACCACAGCAAACCTTCAGATACCAACATGAGAGGACAGAAAACAAACAAACAAAAAACCTCACATATGACTGTGGAAGGAAAAACCGAATTGTTTGCAATTTGAAGTCTTTCTATTTCCTTAAATAATAACCCGATTTTATCTCAGAGTAGAAATCCCCAGCTCAAGCTGCACATCCCTACCGAACCAGCTGTAAATTTCTTTAGCCATTTACTCCCACAGGGGTCTGAAAGAGGCAACAGTTCTGCCATCCCGCAAACGTTTTCGCCTTTTATTTCCCCTTCTTCCCCGTGAAGGACGCTGCGCTGAAGTAACCTTCGGCTTGGCAAAGGCAGAGCCGACCTCGAAGTCCTCTCGCGCTGCTCGACGCGCACGCGGAGCGAGCATCCCACGGGCAGCGAGAGCGGCCCCGCTCTGCTCCCCCAGCCACAAGCACATGGGCTCGCGAACGTGCAGTATTTCCACGGCAGACATTAATGCTCGGGGTTACAGGCCAGAGAAGCAGCTGGCGATTCACCTCCTCTCCCCAACCTGTCCTCCTGACGTATTTATTTGGCTGGCAAAAACGGAAATGCTTCGTCACATCCAGCGCTGGCCCTCTGCTCGTTACTAATTACTATCCCTCTTTTTCCAAATGGCACCGAGGAAATCGTGGCGCTAATACTCCCTTGCTGAGAGCCCCGTCCCGACTCGCTGCAAGGTCCGAATCACCCCACGCAAGCCCCCATGCCAGTACAGCAGCTGAGGCTGCCCAGGCCGACCCCAAGACATGTGCCGAGCCCTGCCATAGGGCACTGCGCTGGCGGAAGCCTCTGAACCAGGAATCCAATTTCACGATCAAACGCCAATCACAAGGAGTTTTATTACATTTGGGATTTATGATGGAAGTGCCTCTAATTTCTGTTTCAAATTATCCCTCCCAGCAGGTTAGCTTTCTTTTTGCATTGCCTTCCTTTCCACCTAAGGCATTTCAAGACCTTCATTTTCACTATAATCCGGAGAATAAAAGAGGTCGCTAACACCTTTACTTGTTTTGTGGAGTTGGAGAACATCTGGATCCCAAAATGACAATGAAAGAAGAGAAATTAAAAAAATATATACCTATATACCTGTAGTAAGAAATCAAGGATTTGCTTTTCCTAAGAACATTCAAAATGCAACAAAGGAAAACTACCGACTATCAGAGTCTTCCACAGAATAAGCGATTCAATTTTCACTCATGGAAAAAGAACTATATTTAGAAGGCATAATACATTACTTTTTCTTCTGGTAAATTCAGCGGAATTAAGAGAACCAGATGGCCAAATATCTATGGAGTATTCAGATCTATTACACTGATGCAGAAACATTAGAGAGGAAGAAATCCTACACGTCTTGAGAGTAGCCTGTGCAGACCACATAATAACAAATGAGATCATTATGTGCTGCCTTGAAGCAAATGGTCTTTTGACTTTCAACAATTTATGTGCGTCGTGGAATGTCAAGCTATTAACATTTTTTTCTATTTTAAAAAAATCCTGAAGCACTATTCCTTCTGATTTAGCACAAAGATTATACAATGAAAAACCTCTACTCCCAGTAAATAATAATTTGGCAACCTCAGCGATCACAGGATTTGAAAATACTTGTGTTACAAAACACTGGTTTACTATTTAAGGGCGAGTGAAAAATGAAAAGCACAGCTCAGAATCCCAGCCTGAAAAAAATCAACACGCCCACCACAGCATCACTGATGCACGCAGCGAGAAACATCGCAACGAAGGGGAAACATTATCGCCGTTTTAACACTCTCCAGGAAAGAAAAATCCCTGGACGAATTGTGTCAGCAACTCCACGGGATCCTCTCACGATGGAAGAAGTTTCACTGCGAGCTGATGGCACCAAAGAGCGCGCCTACAGCCTCTGTCCAGCTTTAAACCCATCCCAGGTCCTTGCCCCGCAGAACAGAGGAAGGATGAGGCAACGGGGAGATGCAGACTCGGCTCCCTGCCGGGTTGGGCCGGCATGAGCCTGCCCTTGCGTTTGATTTTGCCGTCCGAGCGATGGAGACACCACCACGTCCCCATCTGAGGGGAGCGCTGGGGGACAGGCACAGGAAAGGCTGAGATGCTCAGGCGGGTGCTGAGGGGCTGCGCACAGGCTCCTGGGGCAGTCCCTGGAAAGCGAATCCCGCATTGTTGTACTCTGCTCTTTAACAAACAGACAACGAGGACTGGAGAGGGAAGATGAAGGAAGCGAGTGACTTTGAATTTAACATACACAGTGAAATTCTGCCAAGAATTCCACTTGAAAAATCACTGTTTTAGGCACACTCCAAAAATAATAATAGCAGCTCTGTTTTAATTTTACGGCTGTAGTTACCTTAACATCTGCAGTACCACGATGTTTCTGAAATACAATCAATGACCATTAAAAAGGAGAATAGTTTTGAGATGAAATCTGATGTTAATTTTTCTCAGGCTGCAAACAAACGTGATGAGCGCTGACACAAAAAGCATTTGAACTGTGCAAACATTGTTTTGTTCTATAAACACTAATAGGAAAGCACCTACCAATGCTGCCATGACTCGGTCTAGCTGATTAAAAACTATTTTAAGCAGTGTCCCTATACATTGTGTTAAAAATAATTTAATGTTCTGTTTTATAACAGGGAACTGAAAAACAAGATGACAACCGAAGAACCATAATGTGAAACGCAGGCTCTGATTTTAAAGGATGTTCATGGCGTAGAGGATCATGAGAAGATTTTCTAATGGTATTTTCCTTTTTTCTCCCCACAAATTTTAATATGAGCATGTTCTCTAACCACGCATCCCTACAAAGTATTTATTGGGAGGATTTCCCTCTTGCTTACCCACAAACCATCCAACCCCCACAAAACTGAACAAATTGCACATGTCAGCCCAACTAATTAATTCAAACTCACAAATAGCTACCCAATCATTGAAGTGTATGTACCTACACAGTATTTTCCCACACCGTTTTACCGATCTATTTTACGTTTAGATAGCCTAATATATCAATCAGTGTGAAAAGGGCCCAAAGGCTAAATTAATTAGACAGTTTATACCTGGTCCATGATCTTTTTATTTGCCTCAAGAGTGTAAGTGACCTTATGTGTATGAAAATCAAGACCTGGGCCTTCTACTTTTTATACTACTAATGTGAAAACCCTGCTCTGCACTCCCGGTTTTGGCTGCAGTGGTTGTAGTCCCAAAATGACCTGCAAAAATGACCTAGGGCTACAAGGTTCTTTGGTCACAAATAAAACAAAACCAAAAACCAGAAATCAGCCTCCTTGTGGTTTCCTCAACTAAACTGCAGCATCTCGTCCCATGCAGGGGAAACCTCAGTGTTTGCGTACCTGTGAACTGCTTTTTACGCTTCTGCAGCTAATTCAAACATTTTCCCTGTCCACATCAAGCAAGCTGCCAGACGTCAGACGTGCCAATGGCTTGCTCAGGGTAGCAAGCATCTTGCCTGCGTGAGCCCAAGCATCCCCACACGAACCACTGGACACGCACACGCAGTTAGGTTAAAAAGAGAGGCCTTTGGTAGGCGTTTGGAGAAACCTGCGAGTTCCCACCTCCGTGACACGGTACACAGAGCGCTTTATCACACGTATGCTGCACGCTGGACACGCAAGCTGCCTGGAAAATAGCTGCCATCGTTACCGCTAGCTTCACGTTCCCGTAGTCAGCAGCCTCTCATAGCTGAAGCCACGTGCTCCTTCTCAGCAACAAGTGACACAGCCTGCCAGGGGAAGGATCAGCATCAGTAAAACACTTTTTTTTGGAACCAGTTCTGACTTGTTATTATGCTAAACCACCACTACCGTTGTTAGTGAGACCTGGTGCAAGCCAGTGCGTCAGCTTTGGTGTTTTCCTCCTAGAAGGAGGAGAAGCCCGTAACTAGCGGATCAAATATCCAATACATTCAATCCACTTCAAGTAATGTTGTACTAAAAAAGGACACTTAACCAGAAGTCCTAAGTAATAGCTCTGTATCTTGATCCCAGGCACAGCACAAGCAGCTGCAGCTCGGGGTGCCCGCAGCACGCGCTACCAGCACCTTGCAGGCTTGGAGAAGACAGCCCAGTTGTCGCTCCCACCTTCTCCCCCGGGCAAATACTCAGTCAAGGGATTTTTTTCTGCTAGGAAATGATTAGAGACTAACTACTCATTTCCATTAAATCACTGGGCAGTGATAAAAAGGGTTCCAATATGGGGGCTCAGGTTCAAACTTCACTTAAATAAGCATAAATTAGGGCAATGCACATAATTCCAAAGATGCTACAGAATTTTAAGAAAGAGGAGATTTGTCTTTAGTTATGATCGATGAAGGCCAAACGCAATCTTGCAGTCTGGACTGAAAGGCTCTGAGCACTGGGGAACATATCTTCCATGGGTGTAACTCAGTTTAATGACCAGGGAAATTAGGCTGGTCGGGACTAGCTGAGAATGCGGCCGTGTTTTGGACTTCCTTGTATAAAGGATAAATATAACCAACCAGGTAGAGCAGACAGACAGACAGCTGTTAAAAGCTCCATAGATAATCCTCTGGCAGTATCACTCACATAAAGCAGATTCTGATGAAATTTCATAGAAAATAGTCCTGGAGCTCTGATAGCGTAATGCAGATAAAATCCAAAAAATATTTATTTTTTTTAAGTGGCGCAGAGGATTGTCCATTTATTTCATAAGAGAGGGCCGGCCACATCCGATAACACACTTCACGAATCACTCACACGGTGGAATTCATTTATTGCTTCTTATTCTCAGAACACATACGGAGAAGGAGTTACGAAATATTATCAATCAGAGCAATACCAACTTGCTGAACAGCCATCTACTTCATTTCAAAATGCTGCTCCTGCTAAAATGTATCAAAAGAATTGTCCCTCCTGATCACTTCTCAAAATAGTCCCTACAATAGCACAAGGCTGAGGCAGCGAAGCTGACACAAGTTGCATTCTACAGCACAGCATGTTCTTTATCACGACATTTTGAACTCAAAACTGAACAGAAACAATTCTGAAGCACATTATAGTGAGCAGCTCACAAGGAAAAGGCTGCGGTCCCAGACTTCTATTGACATTCAAGCCCGTAATGCTTCACTCCCAGTATTGTTCTGAACGCTGAATAGACACCCTCCTCGCCACGCACACTCGCACACGCGCTCACACGCGCTGCGTGTTACATCATGTACTTCACTGCTAATAGTAAACCCGGCAGAAAGGAATTTTATTTTTACACTTTCACACCACCCACTCCTAATTAATGTCAATCAGCGTCTCCTGCATAGTACACACTGCAAATATGCATGGCCTTATCTGTGCTGGGTTTCTTTTGGCAAAATTTTCCACTGTTGCTAAAAACTGCCTGGGCTCCACGGAAGGTGATGGATCCAGGCAGGACCAGCCTGGAGACACGCCACCCTCCCGAGGAGCCACTAAAATGTTCTGACTCTGGGGGGACGTCTCTGTTGGTTTGCCTGTACTCCCCCCGACCCCAGATACAACCGGGAAATCATTCCCTGGTTCAGAAGAGCTGCTGCAGACTTGCGAGGTGCAAGAGGGAGCAGGGACTTGTCAGTACATCCTGACAGCTGCCGGGAACAGGCGCAGCAGCGGGAGGGACAGCGAGGGAATTCTGCAGTTGACTTCAGCGGAGCGTGCATTTCAGTCCATGCTATTGAGACCACCACGGACCAGAGCCAGACAATTAAAAACCCTGGCAGCTACCGGGTCCGCGTCTATACTTGCGCTCCCATGCTGTCCCAATAACCACCACAGCAACAGAAGTCAGGGTGGGAAAATTCTGCCCCCAAAAGCCGAAGCAGACAAACTTGGTTTCCCAGCACACATGCACACACACCACTCACTTCTTTTTATAGACTGCTTTTCCCTCTGATGCAAAAGTAAATCCAGCTCAGATGATTTCCCTGCCTTAACTTTTGTACAAGAGGAAGACAGAAAGCTAAAAAAAGAAAATTAGACACTTCATGAAATCCGTGATTAAGACACAGAAACTAACAAGACAGATGGGCTGAAACATTCAGGGAGCTTCAGTTCATCAGCCCGTGTTTTTTGAAGATCTCCAGCAAGCTATTGTCTTCCTCATTTAGAGTTTCTAAATCTCGTTTTTCCCTCCAATAATTTAGCACCGTTTCTAAACTTGGAGTCCCCTTGTTGGTATTCCACAATATTTACTCAAAGGGCACACTGTACTAGAACCTAGCTATGGTTTTTTTCCTCCCCGCTCCTTTGTCCCTCTGTCAGGTGCAGATACGCACATTCGCTGGCGTGCCCTGGCACACAGCCTGCAAATCCCGTCAGGCTGAACGCGTTCGCCCCATGACGTCTGTGAAGCAGTGGGAACGGGCGAGCACGCTGCTACAGCTACACGCAGTGCCCGGTCCTCCCCAGTACATCCCCGCAAGGCAAGACTTCAAATTCCACAGGTAGTGCCTCATTCCCGGGTTACCCTCCCGCACCTCCTGTCCCTCCCTGCCTCGCAGACACCGCTCGGCAGCAGCAGGCTGTCACCCAGAGGCAGGGCCCAGGCATCCCAAACGCCGGGGGGATGCAGGAGGCTGCTTGGGCGTCACCGAGCCGCACCTCGCCCCGACGCGCTGCCACTGCGCTCCCCTGCTGAGGCTCGGGGAAGAACCACCGCCACATCGGCCGCGTTATCGCTGCGCAGATGGAACTAGGAGGCAGAAAACTTATCTCCTCGGGGTAAGGAGGAGTGCTCGATACCGTGCTCGTTCGAAACAAGGGCCGACTGCTCCCAGCAAGGGTGGTCTGCCTCCCCCCTCAAGCTCCTTGCTCAGAACAAGGACCCGGGCTGGTCCACAAAGCATTCCTTCCTCCATCGGGAATTAATTCCTCTTTTCTGCAGGGTGCACAAAGCAGCCACTCACCCAGGGAAAAAAGAAACAGACGGGGCAGGGGGGGAACGGAGGAAAAAAAATAAAAACCTGTGACTCCGCACTTGGCAAAAGCCAGCGATCAGCAACAACTGCCGCACGCTGAGTCACTTCTTTCCCTTCCACCTGGCGAGTGGCTGCCCGGATCCATTCAGCAGAAAGCCTCTTTTCATTGAAACTGGCATAAATCTGGAGTAATTCCCTCCGTTCAAATGGAACTGCTAAGGATTTACGGCGGCGTGACACACCAGGCAGAGAATCCAGGCCACGAAGAGCTGCAAGCCCAGGTTTTCCTGCAGGAGAGCGTGCCGCCGTGTTCTCGCGGGCCCCGATGTTAGCTGTGCAACGGCGCTGACGCCGCCGCTGCTTCTATTTTTCACGATGCTGTAATCTCCAGCAGATGCTCTGCGAGCAGAACCCTTGAAAGAATTTCCCTCTTTCACGCGCTTCGGGAGAATTTTGACAATCTATGATGAGCAGAAGAACGTTTAATAGCTTGAATTAATTATTTTTTCAGATCTAATTTTTTTTTCTTCAGATTTCATTTAATGCTCCAATTTGGTTTTGCCAAGATTTATAATTATTATTTTTTAACGTCTCACTGGACTGTGTGAAACAAGAGTTCAGAAGACAGCAGAAATATCTTCTGTGCAGATGATGTGTGAATAAGCAAGGGAGAAGATCAAGATTTAGGGAATACCAATCAGCTTTGCCAGACAATTATCTACTGTATTTATGTTCTCAGCTTAAGCAAAAGCATCGTGAGAGGATTTATGCATGAATTAGAAGGCTTCTATAATCACGGAAAGAGCCCGAAAAAGCTACATATATTCCCCCCTCCCAGTACACTGTGCAACGGCGAGCAGAACAACAAATGGCACATGAACACAAAAAGCAACCTTTGAAACAGAACTCTTCTAACAGATAAAAGTTTCCTCTACTGTAAATACAACACCTATGTAAAAAATGCATTCACACATATACCGAGGGACTGGCAGGGTTTTTCTAAACAAATGCAATGAGTCTTGTCTGTCCTGGTTAAGTACATTTACAACATTTAAGAATAGGATGTAACTGCCTAGAAACAGCAGCGTTCGTGTAGTCCTTTCAACATGGGGAACACAGTGTGCTCTACAAATATTAATTTAGACTGAACAACCAGGGAGGTATGCAAATATCACTCCCAGCTTCAGCTGGAGAAGACTGAGCACAGAGGAGCTGCGAGGGGGATTTTCAGCAGTGCTTAAGGGAGCCAGCTCAAAGCCAGGGAAAGCTGGGCACTTGCACGTCTGCAAGTGCTTCTGATAGTCCTGTCCTGACTGACTTCCTAGCTGCACTGTAAATCAGAGCCCGAAACTGAAGCCCTGCTTCTTCTCCTCAGGGGACGCTGACAAGCAAACGTTTTCTCTATCCCGACCGGTTACGCTGCCAAAAACCAACGCAGCAGTGCGCGGACACGGGCGCACCCTGCGGCACCTCCCAGGCCCTGGCTGCCCCGGCTGGGACACAGCAGCTCCCTCCCCATCCCCATGCTGGAGCTCCCTCCCCGCCGAAACCAAACTTTGGGGTTTTGCCCAGAAGTGGCGAGTCTGGAGACAACCAGAGCCAGCACCTTGCCTCACAACCTGGAAAGCAGGAGCCTCACTGGTTTTGGCATTATCCAGGACAAACCACTGCAGCCATTTAGCGGGGCAAGAGGAACTGCCAACAACCCCCGCGGGGTATCGCTACCTCCACCACTGTCCAAAAAGCTCTTTGGCCACTGGAGGGGTAAAAGCAGAGCAAAGCAGGAGCTGCGGCAACTATCAGCAGCTTCTTATTTTCTGGGGAGGGACAATGCTGAAGAACCCCCAGGGCACAACTGATGAGGACAGGGCCAGAACATGAAGAAGTCTGACAGTCTTTTGCTTTTTTAAGTTCCATCTCTTATTCAGAGGAAGGAAAGAAACATTTGTGAAGTAAAAGAAGCAGACAAGGAAAGGAGAGCTGAAATACTAAGATCTAAGTGACCTGAAAACAAGCATCTCCTGGACCATTTTTTTCCTACTGCTCAACAGAGTATCAGCAGAGGAAAGTGAAAGGCAGAGAAATGGGTATCTCGAGGTACGGCCCTGCAGCTGCTTCCACCTGAAGACAACACCTTTGACCAGCAGCCCAAAGAAAGCAATCTTCTTAGCAACCATGACACTTAAGACTGTCCAACTTTCTCCCTCCAAAGCTTTGGTTTCAGGTTTTTACAACTCTTTTCCAAATGTTTTAGTTAGAATCTTCCATTCAAGCATCTGACTCCGACTGATCTCTGGGGGGAAAGTTTCAGCAAAAAAAAAAGTTCAGATATTTTGCAGAAAGAGAGTAGACAAATATGTAGCTTTGACTGTATCAAATTAACTTCTGCTGCTGCTGTTACTAATTTATTGAGATATAAAAATGGCATCAGGCTCTGCAACAAGCCTGAAAAATTGGCAAAAAAGATATGCTGATCAGAGATGTGGTTTTAGCTATTCCTCTGAAAAAAATCACGTAAATAGGGTCAATCTTAAATCCCTGGGAAAAAAAAATCAGCAGCTGGTCTTCAGACTGTTCACCAGTGTAAACTTCATGCCTCAGGCTTCAGCACAGCTTCATACAGGCCATGGCATCTATGAAAGAATCTGTCCTCACGGGACTCACTGCAGAACAAAAGACTAAGTTCTGAACAGCTTTGGGACTTTTTAAATCAAGAAGCCACGACTAGTAAGGAAAGATGCAATTATTTCAATATACTATTCTTTACCTGAATACGAACAGAAACAAGGAAGAGACACAGAGACATGAAGAAAGATTTGGAGCTGTTTGATTTTGTTTAAAGAAAGTAAATCCATATAAGCAGCAAAGTACAAGCAGTTAAAATACCCCAAACACAGAACTTACCAGGACAAATATTTTCTGGTAACACAGCATGACTGTATCTAAGATTCATGGTCTGCTGTTCTCTAAAGTATTCTTCCCTTTCAGGATCAACACGCAGAGGGAGTGACACTGGAATGCCAAATTGCCCTCCCTGTACTGCAAGGCACCTCTACTTAAACCCCCCAAAATGCCATTTCTTAATCGTCAGAAATCTTCGTTAACAAATTTCCCTTTTCATTTTTTGTGAACTGTGCTTTTCTTTTTTTGTTTGTAAACAAAGAAACAAACAAACACAAAGCCAGAATGTAGAAAAGCTCTGCCAGAACTCCATTAATAAATAATGAGCATCGAGTGTTTTTGATCATTTCCTTCTGTCTGAGCCTCACAAACTGACAATAAAACAGTGTATGACCCTTTACAGAACAATTTTACTATCACATTACATCCTCATTGGAAATTAAGCAACACAAATTTGACATTTTGAATGGGAATGGCTCATCCAATTTGGTGCAATGTTACCCACTGGGAAGTACAGAGAGAAATACACTGCAAGTTTGCACAGCAGGAGACACATGGAGAACACACGAAATACAGCCAACCCTAGCACAACCTGCACTAACTTTTTCCCACACACTGCACTATAGAAATGCAACACTTTTGAACTCACAGGGCTGCAGGATTTTGCTGGGCTTTTTGCATCATGTGAATGAGGTCCTAACTTGAGCTTGAGCTCATGCAGCTTCTCAGGATGTGTGAATCCAGAGGGATGGGCATGGAAGGGCAGGAAAGGAGAAAAGTAGAGACATCCCGTCCTGCTGCTGTAACTGGAAGCATAGGAATGGGAGAAGTTACTTTTGTACTGAAAATAAGTAATTGGAAAAAAAAATTAACTAACAGGGTTTCTGAGAAGAGGGTCAGACATACTGTAAGAGTATGTTTGGTTACCTGGAAAAAAAAAGGATGAGTAGAGAACACTGAGCTGTAGAGACAGTGTAAGAGAACAAAAGAAACACACAAACAGAGGCAACTACGCAAGCAGCTTCCATCATCTTCTTAAAAAATACAGGCCATGAGGACAGACTCTCATTCCATCTCTATTGGCATAACCTTACGTGAAGGGAGTATGTCAATTTATACCAGCCATACACCTGCCCCTTTCATGTAGAAGATACAGTATGCAAAACCAGTCTTAACAATAGCTTTTTATGTCCTGGTGGTCCTGAGCACACCATTTGGAAACTGCAAAGACTGAGGTGCCCACCACGCATGCTAAATTGCCAGAAATCATGAAGTGGGTGAAAAGTCAAGACTTCAGCCCTAATTTGACTAAAACAAGCACCGAGTGATCTCTCCCTAAAGCGTAAACACATTCTTTATAAACAGCTTAAATGCCAGTACTTTAAAGGGTTCTGTTTGTATGTTATAATCTCTTCAATGAATAAAATGCAATTGCATCTACAAAGAAAAGGAATGTCTGTTGACACAGCACCGAAAGGAAGCAAATAATGGCTCACAATACTAAGAAACCTGATGACAAATGTAAGGGAAATTACCCTTTGAATGATTTATGCATGACCTGTAAATTTTACTAGGCTACAAAGAATACAAACTCAACAGTTCCATTTTGCTCTCATACAGATACTTTTTTTTTTTTTTTTTTTTTAAATGTAGGTTTCTCAATGCGTACTTGCTCTCTTTTTGGAACTCCTGTTACCAATGTAACAATCACCTGTTTTGTGAAAGACTGGATTTGACCTCTCAGAAGGATCACACAAACGAGCTTTCTCAAAAAAAAAAAAAAAAAAAAAAAGCAGGCGGGCAATAAAATAAGAAGAGAGGACAACCTTCCTCCCCTGCCTCTTTAAGACACTGCTGCCTTTCATGCAGACATTTATTGCTGTACTCAAATAACAGAACATGGATTTCTCTTAGTAACTGCAGCTATAATTGTAGCTCTTGCTTATACTGCTTCCATCCTATTAGCGTTACAATTGTCCAAAGCATCACAGCTCAACTAAATTGCCATAATTTCTGATAAATGTCTAATTTTTTATGTAACAGAAAAAAACACCTTCAGAGCGTTACCTCTTTTCTCTGCTACCTTATTCTTTAACAGCAAGAGCATTAAAAAGCAATACTGTATCTCCCTTTCCTTCAGTGTCTGGCAGCCCTTTCTTAGACCAAAACACCAAGAGGACCGAGCTCTGCCCACTACTGCAGATAACACACTTTTCCCAAATCTGAGTCTTTTAAGGATAATGCATAGTAGCTTTATTTTTAATCATTCACCAACCAGTATCTCATTCAATCTAGTAAGAATTGGTTTTTATCGTTTTCCTCTGCTGTATGCAGTATTTGCATGCGGTTACTATACATTACACAAAATAGCTACCAAAATAAATGGCCCGCGTTGTCACATTTACTCATACTCAAAGTACGTATCTTGGGCAAGGACACATTTTGCCTCTCATGTATTTTCATCATGACAAATAAGGCAAAGGCTTGAAGAGTCCACTCCTCTGCACGGAAACAACATGTTGGGCCGAGCAATAAGAAACCCAAGAAATGTAGGTGCTTTACCAACACTTACTTCCCTGTACTGACAAGAAAAAAAACCTGCGGAGTCAAAGTCCTAGACAAATTCTATCATTTCACGCAACCAGGTTTTCCTCCTGTGTCTTGGTCTGTTTCACTGGAAAGTGTTATTGAGGGAGCACGCCATGATTTATTTTGTTTTTATTTTTCAACTAGAAGGATTTTTGCCTCTTGCACTTACTTTTTTTCATTAAAGGAAGGCTAGTCCAATAAAAATTTAATGAGAATATCAGCAAGAAATACAACAGCTCTGATCTATAGGATCAGACGAAGAGATCAGATCTAAACACTCCTTCCAAGTCTTCCTTCTTGATCAGTTACTATTTGCATATTTTCCTTATACCCTCACCATAACACACCGATAGGCCGACCACATCACCCTTGCTTGCTCTTTACGTAACAGATTCCTGCTACATTATCATCCCACGTTTCAAATAATTGTGCGTGGCCTTGTTACCCCATCACAATGAACTGTCGGAACAAGGAAACGGATGTCAGTGTGCGGCTCTGTGGCACCTTGGCACGTTTAAGAGAGACAGGAAAAGGAAAGGGAAAGAAAGGATAGCAGAAGAGAACAGGAGGAAAAGAGAAGAGCAGCTCTTACTCCTTCATGTGGGAAGGTACCCCAAGAGGACAACCACAGTGCTTCCAGTGAAGCTCAAGAGATCAGAAGGCCCCATAACGAACAGGGTGCTGAGCCCCCATCGCTCCCCACTGAAGCTGCAGAAAGCAGAGCACTTCTGCATCTCGTTGGCTGCCTCGTTCAGGACTGAGCTTTTTGGGTCAAGGACCGTGGCATTCCCAGCAGCGCCCAGCAGGAGAGACACGCCGGTTGTGGTCCACGGGTGCCTCCAAGCCCCTTCCACACCACCACCACGTCGCGTGATGGGCAGGTGCCTGTACAGACACGAACCTTCCGGCACACAGACGCTGCAGCAAGCATCAGCCAGCTCTTTCACCATGACATGGAGGTCAAACACAGCGGCGGTGCAGAAGCTGCTGTTTTATTGATGCAATGCTAAGAAAGTCACAGAAAAAGCAGACACTGAACACGTAATTGGAATTAAACACAAGTAAACTTCCCCCTCCGAACACTCTTAAGGACCCTCAATAACTTAACTGAAACAAGTCCCCTAAGAAATTACTTGCAAAACATTCCTGGGAGTTTTTCAAGCATCATGGGAACGAGCGCGTGCCCTAACCTGCTAATCGAACAAGCCTGTTTCTCCTCTCTTTGAAATCAACTGCCCTTAACTTGAACAGTATGAGACAGGGGCCTTTCCTACTGCTGTGTTCATTATTAGAGCTCTATAAATGTCACACCTTTATTTTATTAGTGAAAGACATATTTTATAAATTAACAATAAAAGCATTCTTGTATGCAAGGTTTTTTGGCTCCCGTTGCGACTCTGAATTCTTGAAGGTCAGATAAAACAGTCTATAGAAAGGGAGAGAAGAAAATGTGTTGCGATATTCTTTTAAAGAGCCTCTGCAGTAAGAAGACAATAAATAGCTGATTTGTTACATGGCTTTGGGACAGTCACGAATGCTAAGACCACAGTTAAATGAACCTAGTCGTGAAAGGAGCAGCAGCTCATTCAATGCTGCATCTACATTAGTTAACTCGTTTTGTGATTCAAGTCCAAGACTTCATATTGTTCTACTTCCTCCTATTCCTCTGCTCTAGATTCCCTTTGTGACACTTTATCAATGGAAAATCGAGGGAGGGGTTTCCAGCTGGGAGCCCAACAAAAAAACAGGAGGTTCAGTCTGGTTTTCTCACTTGCGCTGCAAGAGCCATCTTAGTGCCAGCAATAAAAGAAAAGCTACACAAAGAAAAAAAAGACATGACCTGAAATTATTTTATCATCATAAATGCTGCACTATTCTTTATTCTCCTGTACGGTTAGTCTCACACATTGCTACAATAATTTGCTAGCTTAAACAGAGCTCCTTGCAAATAAAGTATTTGTACTAAGGGACGATGTCAGCTAGCATTTCAGGGATGCATTAAGAAAAAGTTAACAGTGCCATTGGTCAGATCTACTTTTTGTTATGCCCTTGCAATTCTTATGGATTTACAGCTGCAATGTCCCAATTAAAAACAAGAAAAAAAAAACAATACCTGATTATGTTCTCTGCTACAGTTGGAGAAAACATACACAAACAGCAAGGGAAGCTCACTGGCATACCAGGAGTCGTGCAAATTGCACTTTGCACATGCACGCCTACATGGCTACATCTGGGGGTGTCATTACAGCAGCTGTGGTGCAGGCACAGCCGCAGCCAGTTGGGTGCTTACATTAGAGTTGTAACCTTAGAAGGTGGTTTTGAAAATGAGATCATTTGCACTAAGAGGATTTTCAAGGTAAGTCAACGGATAGATTTGGTCTCATTTAAGACCAGAAAAGACTATTAATCATACACTGGAACATTACGGCAGCACAGACCATTCATCTTGGGAGGCACTTTGTATAGTAACAACAGCGCTCACATAAATGTACAAGAGCACCGCTCAACACAGATGACAGGTTCCTTGAACTCTGGAGCTATCTACCGGTAGCTATTTTCATACAGAACCAAGAAGTCCTGGCTACCACCACCTTCTCAACAAAAGGACATATGCCTCAAAAGCTTCAATAGGCAATTATCTGGCCATCGCAGGCTCTCCAAGTGTCCCAAAGACAAGAGAAATCTTCTCACACATACAGTGCCCAAACGAGGTGGCTGATCAGGGCACTGTGTCTGTAATGGTTCTGTAGAGAAAAGCATTTTGCGATAAAACAGAAATCAAGGCTGCTATGACTAGAAGGCAGCAGCTATCATCTCAATTGCCTAAGCCTGGCCAAGCTGCAAAGCACAGAAAAGCAAAGCTGAAAGGAAACTACCAGGGTGGATAATCAGGTGCAAAGGCTCTCCACTTAAACACAGAGAATGCTTAAAGACATGTCTTGTGATGAAGCAAAGCGGGCAGTCATCATGAGCAAATGGCCTGAGAGTTTATAAGGTACCCGAGAGAGTACGATACATGAAGTCCCAGAAAGTATTTTTTAGCCTGTTGGACAATTCTTAACAAAATTTTCAAAAGGTCATATGGATCTTCGGTACCTAAACCATAAGTAAATGGTAAATCTCAAGAACCAATGGCTAGCGCTCTCCGAATCTGTGCTGCTGACCAGCTGCAAGGAACAAGTGTTTGGGGGAACTCAGGCAGCAGACATCTGGCTTGCAGTCACAATGGGAATATGCCAAGCATGTGCACTGTTTGTGCTGAGATTGGTGAGGAAGTGCCTTCATTCCTAACAACACAAGAAAGTTTTTAGTCCCTGCTCCATTTTATATCAAGCTTTCTTACCATTGCTTATGTCCTCCCTAAACACACACATGAACTGCATCCATGACCATGGCAATGGGTACTCTCTCTAGCTCCAACCATTTACTTTACTGCCTTCCACAACATACAGAGCAATTCTAATTAAGCAATTGAACGAGAAGGAGCTTAGGGGAGAGTTAAGGAAATACCAAAACTAATCTGAGAGGCAAACTATGTTTGGAAAAAAGAATTCATTTAACTTGTGTGAAGTCACATGAAGTAACAGAAAGAAGCCTGTGTGATCCTAGCAGACACATCCTATGCCACGTCACAGACAAAAGGGACAGGAGGAAAACCATCCTTAAAATATTCCTTCTCTACTCCTAATCTGGATATCAGCACATAGGTAGGTCACCTTAACCAAAACCATCAAAGAAATCTTTGTATTATTTGTGATCACCACTCTACCCTGTCTAGGGTCTCATTTTTCATTGTGGCCAATCTTTGAAAAAGACAACAGAAAAGAAAAAAAAAAANCCTGCAGGTAAGGTTTAAGTCCTAAAGCACTAGATTTGAGAATAATTAATTAGAGACCAACAAGTTAAACAGCCTAAGAGGGTCTTTTTAATTTATTAAATATATTTTGCTTTAATCACATTAATTTTTCAGAGATGTACAATAATCTTTGTGGTTTAAAATGACTTTGTATTCATTTTTAAATGGAGAGTATTTTTATTCATCTAATACATTATCCTTTCAAGAAAATTATCATACTTGACTACAAGTACTTAATGAGGCACTAATTAATACTCTTGTTTCTCCCCATTTAAAACTCCTTTGAGAAATGAGGTCAGAAACCTGGTTTAACGTACAAGACACTTCTCCAGGGGACCCAAAAGGCATCTGCTTCTTGCCACGCTTCTCCAAGGGGAACATCCCCTTTGAAAACTCGAGACCAATACAAAAGCGAACCCCGTTTAGGAGCTGTTCCCTCCTGCTGAGCCAGCACTGATGGTAACCACCTTCACGCTGGCCCAGCAAGGCACCCCTCTTCTCCCCAGCTTGTGAACGAAGCCAGGTATTCCCCCGCCTTTCATTCAGCAGCACGAGGTTACCTTTCCCACTCCCATAAGCCTGCGGCACGCAACCTCCCTTCCTCTCCCCGGGAACATAGCTGGAGGGCTACGGCACTGCAGCGCGCTTGTAAAGCCGCTTATTCTCCTGCCCGATTTCTGCCGAGCGCAGTAACACAATGAGAGGCAGCTCCACCTTCCTCCGCTCAGCGGCCCGACAGAGCTGTGGCTTCCTGCCAGCGGCTCCAGCCTTTGCTGCGCCTTGTGAGGGGCGCGGTAGGCGAATTCGGGTTACAAACACCTCCCCGAGCAGCAGCAGCAGTCGCTTAGTTTTTGACGGATTTCAGCAGGTTTAAAAAGCAAAGACCAAGCGCAAGCATTCCTGAAGTTCTCGTGAAATTTGCACGCACTCACCCACGAACTTCACTCCTGGGTTTCCTCCACATTGTATACTAATTGCAATTATCTAAGAGCGGCTCCATGATGGGAGGAGGGGAGAAGAGGAAGGCTTCCTTTTGGCACAGCTTCTTCAGAGTTCAAAGGACACATATGGCCTGCAAACACAGCGCAGGGGATAATTTAAAATTAAAGGAGGGATGGGAGGAAAATGAGAACACAGCAGGGACAAGTAGTGTTGTTCTGGATCTGCTTGACTGGAATTTTAAATAAAGGAAAAGGAAAAAAGAAAAAAAAAGAAAAAAAAACCACCCCTATTTTCATTCCACATCCAAACACGGCCCAAGCAAGATACCGTGTACAGAACCTGCGGGACGGCACGGAACGTCTGCCTGAGGAGTAAAAGGATGAAGAAGAAAGCGGCGCCTGGTTTGCCTTGCAGTGCCCCGGCAGCCTTGCAAAGGGAGTCACACGAAGTCAGCAGCCCGCGAGATGGTGCCTGTGCACACGCTGAATCCCGACTGACACCTACTCGTGTCCCTGCTCTTAGTTAGCAGAGATACCAAAGCCTACTCGTCCACTGAAGGGCACATCAAGTGCTAAATAAACAAATATATAAACAGAACAAAAACAAACAAAAAAAAATCATCCACAACAATCCTCAGTTGTAATTTCTACATAATTATTGCACAACAACCGCCCATAATGAGAGAATGAATTTATAACCACACACAAGCTATATTTACCAGTGGACTGGTTACAAAGCAAAACAGCAGGAAACCACAATATGTGTCTTCATACTAGCTCCTCCGCGGCGGAGTGGAGCGGGGCTCCCCGTGCAGCGGGGAAGGCCGCGCAGGTGAAACCCGGGCACGCCGGCCAGGGAGGAGCACAGCCCCGCGGGGCGGGAGCCCAGACCCAAGTGTCCACAAAGGTGCTTCCAGACACTCGAGGCACGTAGAGGTGGGGCTAGAAAGACCAGTTTGGCTTCAGGGTTTAACAGCTAGGCCACCCAGACAAAACCTGAAGGGAGTCACACCTCCAAACTTACCCAGCTTCCAGAAAAATCGATTACCTAGAGGGCATGAAAAAATAAAACACAAAAACACAGAAAACAAACAAACAAACAAAAACTACCCCACAACTGGAGGTGCAGCCTCCCAGGACGGTCAGGATCTAGGAGGTGAACTGTTCCTGCCCCTGGAAATGAACAGTCATCCCCAGAGAGCACTGCACTCTTCTCCTGTCAGCTGTGTAACAGTCAAGCACCCCAAAATGGGCGCAATTCAACCCTGACCGGGATGCTGGGACCGTGCCTCAAGAGGAGGCCCAAAGAGGACAGCGGCTGAGCCTCTGCTGACAGCTCGTTATTAAGGGGGAGAGTTGATTGGTGCCTACCCATTCGCTAAGCTCACGGAATCTTCACACCTTCGAAAATGCCGCCTTTCAGGTAAATTTGGCTGAAACCGCCTCGCAGCTTTGGAAATTACCAGATCTGCAGCCGGGCCAACGGACTCAAGGAAAGATAGGCAGCACTCTGAGGAGAGCCCCGCTTCCTTGGGCAGACACTGCACACCAACGAGCTGGATCCGGGAACAGATCCTGCTGAATTTTTTTTTTTTTTCTTTTTTTTGAGGGATTATTTTTAACTTGGATCATTTCCCAGGCCTGGCTCAGAGCACAACTACACAACGCTTGTGTCAGCACAAGGAAGCGATCTAACGAGCACCCAAGGGGGCGGGAGGAGGGCAGGACGGCTGCTTTTGCCATCCTGGCCACCTTAATGAGCTTGTAAAACGAGGGCCTACGGACAGCGGGTTAAAAAGTCACAGAGCCACAGTTAACCAAGGAAGGCAGATGACAAAAACAACAGCGCACGCACCAGCTACCGACACTGTTGAAACGCAGCAAAAGCATGCGACCTTCCCTCCGGGAGAAGAAACCCCACATTCGGCCCCAGTGAACCAGAGCTCCTGACGCTCAGGCAGGGAAAATCCTGCTCCTCACTACCTCCTAAGCAGTATATGCAGCAAAAACACACCTCGTTAAAACACTGGTATCTCAGATGACCTATCCTCTTACCTTTTTGGCTAGGTGTGCTCTCCCTGCCTTGCTCTGTCCTTGGACAGAGACCAGACAGCCCATCCCCAACTCAGGGTGGAAGTATAAAAGCGAGAGAGAAGGAATATGAACGGGGAAAACATCTCAACCTTCCTGACAGACAATGGGTGCAAACCCACCATGACGAACGGTGCAACTCGAAACGCACGCTACAATGGAGACAAAAACCCATCCGTGCTGATTACTGCTTCTTGCATTTATGCTGGCCAATACAGTATTCTTGCTCTGGTGGCAATCAGTGAATCTGTCACGAAAAGAAAGGATGTGTTGGGCTTGTTATCAATCCTTGTAATTCCTGCCTAAGTACAACCATACCGTCTTGAAATGAAGCCCGAAAGGGCACTGTTATTCCGGAATTGAGTTGCTTTTGGAAGATGAGTCAAGAGCAGCTCCACATACTTAGATCTCTTCTTGAGGCTGCTGACAATTTTTCCTGGCTTTACAGTCACATTTTCTGATCCTTAATGTATTTTCTTTCCCTTATTGCTGAGAGAAAGAGCCACACAAATAAAGAGAAATCTGACTATCCCAGGAAATTATGTAACTGACTGTACACAGAGTGCTGTCAAATATGCACAAAGTAAACTAACTGAAATAATATGATTTTTTCCCTCTAATATCCTTCATTTATAGTCATTGTAGGTGTTACATGTAGCAACAGTAAGTGGAACAATTTCATACAGCACTTTTCGTATTGAGACAGCTACTCTACATCCCTCTGTGCAGCAGACAATTTCTATAGCTCACTTTGTGTGATGGCACCAGAGTAAGGCACCTTGAAGTAAGCCCAGAGAGGTAACTGTTCCCTAGAACCAGAGCTAAAACCTATAACAGCAAACAGCCACATCTATAGCCAGAGTAACTCTTTCTCACCAGTAAAGTTTTGGCAACGCCTGTATCCAGCAGGCAGAGGAAGGTGCCTGCGAATGCAAAACTCCACCTCACACCAGAGGCTGCCAACAGCACCAGCAACGCACAGGGCTGGCCCCTGTTGTGAACAAAACGTTGTTTGGGGTTGACACATACGCAGAAGAGTTGTTTGACACTGCAAGGGATGAGCTCCTATATGCAAAGTATTAGAAAAATGCTACATAAGAGGCTTTTATTGCTATTATGTGGATGAACAGAGGCCTTGGTTGACAGCGCTGCAACACTCCCATTGTTCAATGGAGAAGAAAAAACACCCAGCTTAAAAAAAAAAAAAAAAGAACAAACAAAAAACTTTAACAAACCACCCAGCCCAAACCGCATCCAAACCAAACAATAAAAGACAAAAAGTAAATGCATCCTGGGCACCCACTGTATTTTATGTTCCTTTTCGTCATTAGTTACAGTTCCTGTGATGTTAATAATGTGTAAAATGACAACTAAGCACAGATTACACAGCAAAACGGAGACAGAGGAGAAGGTCACTACGTACCATCAGATGCGACATGTCACAAACACTCAGAAGATAACATAACCCAATGGATTACGTATCATTTATCACCAGTCATCATACTATTGCATTCAAAACTGGGCCCAATGCAGAAAATACATATTTCAAGCACGGCTAGAACAATAGCACCAAACAAAACACATAATACTAATTCAAGTGTCACGACAAATTGTTCATCATAGCTGGAAAACAGAGAAACATGGCCCTAAAAAAGCATCATGACAACAGTGGCCTAACAATTTTATAGTGTTCTTATTTACATTCTAGCATATTCATAAACCACATATTTCTGAAGGTGGGAAAAAAAATAAGAAAAGAGGTTAATGAATTAAATGTAAATCATAAGGAAAACTAAAGAAAAAAATCTGAAGCAATTTGAGCTAAGAAATATGAAAAAGATTTTTTGTGTTTGCATTTGTGTGAAATTAAATACAATTCTTACTTCAGGTCACTTGGATTACATCTGTTTGTGCTGTTAAGATCTCGGTTTCAGAACTTTGGGGTTTTTTTCACGCATGGTTTCAGAAGGACTGCTATCTCTTTAACAGTGAAGTTCTGCCCTCCAACTCACATAATACATTCCCACTGTCTCCAACCAGCTTAAGGTAACTACAAATAGAATGGAAAATCTGAGGTAGATTATTTTAAAAGATGGAAAATAAAGGCAATGTGCTATTAGGCTATTCATAATGAATAGCAAATGAGTATTTTTTGAATTAGCAATTAGGACAAACAAAGGCACTAATATTTTACAAACCTATTTGATGCAAAATACTAGATATTTTTCAGACCTTTGTTATTGAATTCTGACTTCTTTTCACTCCATCAGCACTCTCAACAGCTTATTAATGTAAAGCAGAGCCCTTATAATTCGCAATAATGTTAGGATACCTACTCTAAATTAATGGATGAAATCAATAAATTCATCAATCAACAAAAAGGAACAGAAAAGAAAAATGACAAAACACTTTCTGTTCTATTACTGTGGCAATCTTAATTGGTGTTTTAAATATTCCTACAAATATCTCTGATGTATTAGTAAATGTGACGTATTAGCATACCCACATTTTTTTTTAAGGCTTGGGTCCCAGTTCAGGAACATGTTTCCTTTGAGGAATACAAAGGAGGCATTTGAATACTTATTTGTATTTGATTTTATATACTTACTTAAATGCAATCCCACCTTGGATCCAGAATACTGTACAATTACTCCCCAGCACCCTCTGTTGAGAGCAGACCCCATGGCAAGCCATGCAGCATCATGCAGCCCGGGCAGGCACACCTGTAACTGATCAAAACCACCAACTAATGATTATCCTTGGGATGAGAAGCCAGGGTCTAAGTTTTGGGCCTGTCTTGCCAAGTCACTCCTTTTTCATCACCATGTACAACTCTGTACGTGTTCTGCATGCAGCTCCCCTGGCCCTGCCACTCTCACTCATTTACAGTCACATTCAGGTTCCCGCCCAGTAGCTACATGCAGGTAGTAACTATGGTTCTTGGTGGGAGAGACAGCAGCAGCACACAGGAAGCAGTAAAACCTGTGCGTGAAATTCCAGGTACAGATGGAGTTTTTCCAAATGATGCCAGTGAGCCTCAGAGGAGAAACAGAAGTGCACAGAGCTCCAGAAGTATGGTTCCTTGTCATGTCAGCAGGGCACATAAAGGGTTAACAAACCACCGCTGCTTATATTATTTATTACTCTCACCCCTCCCTCATTTAGCAACTTCCTTCTTAAATCCTGGCTTCTCTTCTCCATTTCCCTCACAATTTTGGGTCCTTTTCCTCCCAAGATTATCATCTGCTAGAAGTTCCCTCTGCGTCCCATGCCCACATTCCAGGCTTTGTCCTGTTCCTCTACAACACTTGATTTCTGGCTGGGCTCCATGCTCATTTCAAATTTATGGCTCTCCTGCTCTTCCAAGCTTGTGAAGCAGGTTTTTACTCAGCTGCCCGCGACTGCCAGGACGAGGAGCAGAGCCTGGAAGCTGGAAAGAACAGATCATGAGCACCAGCCACCAGGAGAGCAGGGCTTCGTCACTAGAAAACCAAGGTGGAAATGCATGCCTTGCATCTTATTTAGTTCAAAGCCTAAATGTTTCTGTCTAGAATGTCTGTTTGTATCTTGAGTCACAAAGAAGCCATTAGTACCAATAATGTGTCATTACGGGGGCGTCAGCAGAGACTCTGCAGCTAAGGTTAATTTGAGATGCATAATTTAAAGCAGAACTAAAATCCCTCCATTTCACACTTTAATGACTGAATTCAAATCATTCTTCAAATTTGACACAGTAGCTCTTAAGGGGACACTTGCATTTTTCTTTTTCTCTCTTTTTTTTTTCCTTTTTTTAAAGTAAAATACAAGCCATCTATTGCAGAATAAAAACATATGGATCCTCCCTTTGCCATCATTTTAACCCGTTTTCCCCTCAGGTTTCTTTTCAGCAACTTAATTCTTCATAAGGCTTCATACTTCACCCATTCATTCTGACATGTCAGAATATGCCTGATACAGGCCACTTCTGCAATTTAAAAAAACAAATATGCAGAGTTAGTAATTTCACTCATGGTAATCCCAGTGATTTTGCCAAGATCAGCTGACAACATTGCTTATCTTAAGCACACTACATCACTAACATAACAGTAGTATCTACGCAATTCTCAGTCCTTAGCATCCTTAACATCCTGCTAAAATACAGAAGTGACATAATCCTCATTTTTCACACAGAAAACTGAGGCAAAGCGAGAAGGATGCTGTGGTTCAACAACTGCTTTAAGCTGATCCAAGCGTTGACCAAGAGGGGTACATCTTGTCTACCTCTATTTCCTGTTTCTGACTTCTTCCTCCTGGCAAAAACACCATTCCTGATAAACTAAGCAAGTAATGGGGACTCACCTGCCTGAGAACTAGCTTGTCAATAAATAAATAAATAAATAAAAAACGAGGCAGCCCACACTCAGGGTACCCTAAAGAGACCATGAACTACAGTTCAAGCGGCTTGTCCAAGATCATACAGGGGACTTGCAACACAGCAAGAAATTGAACCAAAGTCTCCCAAATCCACTGATAATACGTCAGGCAACTCCCCTGACCACAGCTGACAAGACACAGAAAATAATTAGGCAAAATCTCATCAGAACATAATGAAGCAGCACGATAGGCAGATATCCACACTGCTGAAGCAGAGATGCAGCAACTTTCCAACAAACACATCCTGCCTTTTCCTGTGGATTCCTCAATAAAGCTCACATAATGCTACCAAAATACATAGAAACATACAATCTTTTTTTGTTATCTGACACTCGACTTGATTTCGTTCTGAATTTTCAAGAAATCGCAGGTCAAGCACACAGACATTCTTTGGAGAACTGCCCTCCATGCTAAAAATGGCAATGGAATTGCACAAGTGGGGGGGGGAGAAAATTCCAAGAAATCTTTGACTCATCCATTGTTATTCATCAGGTTTTTGGAGCAGAGAATGGAATGCCGTCAAGCTAAAATTGACAGCACTATTTTCTAATCTCTAAGTGATGTCAATCCTTCACAAAGCCACAAGTGCTGAGAAAATTTTCTCTGCAAAATTCTAAGAATGACTCTTAAATATTGTTAGTTTTGGGGGACGAAAAAAATAGAGCTAAAAGAAGCACTTGAAATTAAACTCCTACGTAGGTATGCCTTTGAATACTGAGACTATTAGGATTCACAGCTTTGTGCTATCTGTGACTCAGACTTACTGCCACAGGTGTCAAGAGACCTAGGACCCAACTGGAGCTCTGTAGAAACCTGTTGTATTGTGAGATTTTTTTATTTTATTTTATTTTACTATAGAGTACAAGATTTACCCCCAAAGACTCAGTACAGACCTTGTAGATTTTTAGTTGACATATTTTACTGTCCAACTAGCTTTCACCTAGCAAAACAGATTTTTCTGCTGTTTAATTCTTAAAATTTTCAGAAAAACATGCCGTTGACCCAATATAACAGCAGAAGTGGCTTCAATAAAGTTCTGAGAATAACACATCTACACTGGCACGCCAACACACTATTTTTAATTGTAGCTCATTAAGGATGTAATAGAAGAAGAATTATATTCACTTCCACCACTGCTCCATCAAGGCGGTGAGATAATCATGCTGCTATATCATACAAAAAGGAATACTTCTGCGTAGGGATTTAGGTAATCTAATTGAAAAGCAGAAAGCAGTGATTCACTCCTTGTTCTATCTGTTACTGCAACATGTTTTTCGCCTATCACAGGGCCCAAGCAGGCACACAGTGATTGGTTGCAAATGCTAGTAAAACAGAGACCTGGAAAATGAAAAAAGGCAAGTCAGTTGAAATGCCGAACAAAAAAAAAAAAAAAAAGAAATCTGGACTGCAGACGAGGAGTACTTTACAGAACAGCATGCAAATGCAGGCCTCTAAGGTAATTTAAACCAAATGCAGACTGAAACTGAAGTAGTTTGGTGAGTCAGCAGAGTACAAGGACACTAAAATTACACATGAAAAACAGCGCAATCGTTTTTGTATAACACACACTACTTTATTCCAAATTTACCAGAAAACAAATTAATTGTCTCCTTTGTGCTTTCCCTCCTTCTCCTCTTTTTGGACTCAACCTCTACCTTCCAGAAACAAGCTGTATGCAGGCTGACTAGCTGTGAACTCTTATGTCTAGGACTTTAATTTCCCTTTCACAAAAATTTCATCTCCAGACCATGACAACGTTAATAAACAATCACTGGCATGAATGCCACTAACTGTATTCCAAGTTACGATTACTTTCCTCTGGAAATAAAAAAAAAAAAATACTGAAAACCAAAACTGTGGAGAATCATTACAGGCTCCAACAATGGTAAATGTCTCCCACATTCTGCCGTCCCAGAGGTTTCAGCCACCTACGGCTTGGTGCAGACCAGGTCTTCTAATGCTAAACGTGCTTGTGATCTGTCAAAGAAAGGCTAGCCTCATCTCTGCCTCAAACATTTTTAAAGCCATAACCGTTTTTAAACTTACAAAGCAATTCTCATCTTCATTTTCATCTCATTCTTGCCTCATACTTTCACAAGAACGTAATTCTGTGAAAGCCACAACAATTGCTTGTTCAACGGAGACTGTCACTCTCTGAAGTGCTTTCTGAGATAGATTTGTATGGACAGACGTGGGTAGAAATGAATAATCCAAAAATATCCACAATAGATAATGAGCAGAGTCTAGAAAAAATACCATGTACTGCAAACGCAGCCCAAGTTGGAATGAATGCCTACAGTAGCAACAGGACAGGAAGAGCAAAATGTTATTGTACATTACTGGCATGCAGCCCGTAATTACAAAAAATACTGCAGTATTCCCCAGTAACAGCAGAAAATATTATCATTTCAAACAAAGCAGCTGCAGCACCCTGTCCGCTGCAAACATGTTGTGGGCACGTAACAGAGCCAGCAGAGGAGAGGGCGGCCAGCTGCCGAAGGACTCCCAGCCCATGGGGTAGGACATCTTCACCTCAGATCCACAGCTCCCCTGCACCGGAGCACAGAGACCCCTACTCAGCAGCAAGGCGATCCCACACGGGCTCCAGCTGCTGAGCCCTCTGGCAGGGGAAAACAGTTTTTGCAGTCTTGCAAATCCTCCCATTCCAGCTCCTCAGTGCTAACCGCTGTCTTACCCAGCTGTCTCTAACCCTCTACCAATGTTTTTTTTAACAGGAGACTAGCAGGAGGCTCCCAAGCATCAGACGACACACACTGCCATTACGACCAGTATGATCCCCCACCCGAGATGGCAAGCAGCCACTCTGCTATACCTCACTGAAACAGGAGGCAATGTGCACACAAGTTTATGGGCAATGCTCTTCCCCACCGCTCTGTGCAAGGACTGCCAGCACAGAGCACAGTCCCACCAGCTACAGTCAAGTCACAATTCAGCCCACCTGCTCACTAGCATGCACAGCACACTAATCAGTAGTCCTAGGTCATCATTCATAGCAATAACTTCTATAAAATTTGGTTTCTATATGGATCATGAAAAAAAAAATGGCTAAGGAGCCAAACAGTTTCTCGAAGCTTTATGCACTTGTAGAACTAGCAAACACAGGAGAAGAAATACAGAAGTCTGAACAGTGAAGTTAGCAGAGAAGGAAACGCTGTTCAATTGAAAGATACTTACTTCTAACTCACGTTTCCTCTACAGGCTGCAAATAGTAGAGATTCTCCAGACCAAACTGCAGAGCCTCAGCTTTGCCTCAGCTATCAATGCTGCTACAGGTATTCAGCATCTCCCCACAGTCCTGCAACTCTAAAGCTACATTTGAAATATGCAACATCAGCTGTTTAGAAAGTCTCTCTTAGAGGTATTTGAATCACCATGAAAACTATTTTCTTACTGCCAACCAGAAAGACGATGCTTTTAGGAGGGAGCAAATTAACTGCCATACCATAATACTTCTCAGTTCACCAGTGCTTCTTGTCTTTCACATACCAGCTTTTCTCTGCCAAGCACAAAGATGACTGTAGCAGGAATATATGCAGTAGGTTGAAAGACTACATTTTTCTATCCTCATAAGCCATTCATCAGTTTATGGATTCAAAGTCCCACAGGGAGTGCTGCAAATCCACACAGAGTCTCTTGGTGCAGGACTTGACTCTCTGACGTATGTAACGGATGTCTAAAATAACATGTAACCAAACATCTCTCCAGTAACGGTGCAGCTAGAGACTGAAAAGTCCTAAAATGTCATGCCCAAGGGCAAAGGAGAAGGGGATGGATAAGAACAGAGTCCTGGATCTAGAAATTAAATAAAAGTTCAGGCTTTATGAATTTCTTTTTTACAATGCAGTAATTTTTTCCTATCTGTAATTAAGCTGTGGTATCGCAAGAGAGGGCTATTAGGGGGTGGGGAGTCCAGCCACTGCGGCCTGGTTTGCTCCGCACCAGACTGATCAACTGCTTCTTGGTTTCAGGGAAACTTCAAGGTCCTACCTCCAAAGCCTCCACTGTGCCTCCAAAGACCTTCTTCCAGCAGGGAGGTCTAACTCCTCAGAAGAAAAACTCCTCTGGACAAAAAGCACATGGCTATGTTAACAGTAATCACCACAGAGGCCCCTCTCCACTCCCTGAGTTGGCGTGTCCTGGCCACACAGTGGCTTGGAGAAAATGGCTGGTGTGCTTTTGCAGTCAGGTGAAGAGCAGTGGGTGAGAAAAAAAAAAAGGCAAGAAGTTGTTTAAAAGCCTCAATTTAAAACTTCTGGCTACTCCCAGTTTACAGACTAAAATCAGTCTCTGCTAGGAACTGCCTGAACCACGGACTTTAGATCTGGATCCTGCCTTTCGCAAAGCTGCTGGTGGGCTTGGAGCCAAGGCTTTGGTTCAAGCTCTTATCTACTCCATGCTAAAATGAACCATAAAAAAACCATACATCCTTTATAATAAATAGCCTCGCAGTGAGGAAGCACAGTATTGGCATGTTTCATATTTACATCACTCGTTTGAAAGCCAATGCACATGGTTTAAAGGAAAGTGTTGGAAATACTACAGCTTTTGAATATTTTGCCTTATGTGGTTTACAGCCGGCATAGTCAACGGCTGCATCAGCCTCACCCATTTTCATGTGACAGGCTCAGGAGCAGAAATCCCAGGTGATGCTCACCAGTGCTGAACGCAACACGTGCATCGGCAGCGTCACAGAGATGGCCGTGTCCTGCTGAACAGGGGCCCTGGGCTGTGCCACGACACTCTCAGCTCCCCGCAGTGAAGGTCTCCATTCTCTGTCCCCACCACCTCCTCTTCACAAAGGCTTACACACACTTACATAAACAAATGAACAATTCCATTATGTGCCTGGCAGCCTGTGCACTTTCTTTCTGCTGCACAATAGAGGCACCCCATTGAAAAGATCCATATACAAGGAAAAAATCTAAGCAAGTCTCCAGCAAGCACACATATTATCAAAGCCTCATTTCCACTTAACACAAGTTGCTTTGGGAACTAATGCAGCTGACTTGAGGGGAAAAACACAAACAAACAAACAAACAACCTCTTAGTCCATTAGCTAGGGAAAAAAAAAAATCGAACCGGTGCCATCTTTGTCGAAGAGCTCCACTAAACTAATGGTTTAGGAGAGCTGAGGAGCATGGACGGGGGACAATTTGTGACTGATCACTGCCATCTGAACATGGCACACTGACAGCTGAAAGAAGAGCAGAGAAAGGCAAAACAAAACAAGCATGTGTTTAATCTCGGCAGGCTCAGTCCCCCATATTTACTCCCAGTGAAAAGTAAAAGGCAGGAGAAAGTCAGTCCCTCTGCCTGCTCAGCACCCATGTAACTCCTTGGCACACATCACAGGACCTTCTCTGGGCACACAGATGTGGGCATTATTTCTTCACATACTGAAAACAAACATCAAGAAAGGGCAGGAGTAGCAGTACAATTTAATATATCTTAAAATGCATCTCTCGCCACCAAAGAACCTCTCTTTCTCTAATACTCTGCCAACAAGCTCCTCCACTCCCGAATGCAAAGAAAACTAAACAAGACTGAACAATTTTGTGACTGCAACCGAGAGCTGATTGAATGATTATAAAGGCCACACAGATGCTATGAAGATACCTTCCCCTGAACTTCAACGTTGAGCTTCCTCAGAGAGCAGCAAGAAGGCTGCTATGAAAGGAAAATCACGCATGTTATCCTGGTCTGACATCACTGAAGAAGACAGGAATAAAAGTATTGTGACTTGCGCACCGCAGAGCTAAGAAGGAATGCCTGCCGCTAGGAAATGGGGACTGAGAGAAAGCAAGGTGGGCTCAGAGATACCACACAGAGTTCACTGTGGTTCACGCTCCCTCTCTCACCAGATCAGGCTGGCCACAATTGCTATTCTATGCCTGAAAAAGGGCAAGCTCCAGAGAGCAAGTGTTTTCCCACCTGAGCTGCAGGGATGGGGGAGAGAGGGGAAAAGGAAGGTGGGGAAGGTAAGAACCAGGGCTCCTAAATGTCATGCAGCAGCAGTTGCAAACATATTTGCATTAATACCTCATTTCATAACTACAAAAATCGCCTCAGACTCCTACTAGAAGAGCCTTGTATTCCTGTTTGGGTTCACAGTCCCTAATGCAAGTACTGTACATAAAAAGGAGTTGTCTACACTGATTTGCAAAAGTTTCTAACTTTTTGGATAAATCAGTACAAATGCCTACAGGACTAGTACAATTTCCCAAGCAATGGCTCTAGTCCACTGACCAGAAAGGAAATATTTAGTTCCCTGCAGCGAGCCTGTTGATTTCAAAAGAAATTTAATAGCTCTATTCCTACAAAGCAAATACAGAGCAATCACCAGGGGCCAGCTATGCTCTCCTCTCTTCTGAAACCTGGTAAGCAACAAATGTCTGCAAATGCCCCCAGCCAAAGGGTTTTGATATTCTGCACAGTTATGAGGCTATATCCTCTGCTTCTTCCCTGTTATGTTGGTCCTTTTCATTCTGCAGGTTTCTTACAGTAATTTTGTCTCCTTCAGCACACTCATGGGGCAGAAGGGAATAAATAACTTTTTTTTTTTTAAGGAAGAGGCTGCTTTTTCTGTCTTCATTTGGGCAGCATTTCATTGGCTAGTTTTACAACTATAATGTTTCCTCTTTACTAGACGAAAAAAAAGACTCAGGTCATTCTTTTCTAATGACAGAAATGAAAAGAAAAAAACAGGACTGGAGGGAAAAGGTGGGCTTTTCATTGCGATTCATAATTAATTGTCTTTATTAAAGATATTTAGTAACTCAAGACAACACAATTTAGCCTCAGTCAGGGAACTCTTAGTTCTGCTGCTATTCGAACATCCGAGTGCAATTTGCAACTCTAGTTATGAAAGGGGACATTATTTTCTTTATACTTTTAACTCTACTTGTTCAAAGACACACTGATAAAGCAATTAAGGGAGACATAGTATTAAAACCGGTGGAGAACTTAAAGGCAAGCACCAATGACGTGCTTAAACATAAAAATGAGAACTATGTATTTAATACAAAAATATCACTTAAAAATGCTGTAAAATCAGATTGCTCATGACATTATCACCAACACTAAGATATCTGTATATGCATTTTTCTGTCTGTGCATTGTATTTTCTTCAGTAGCTTTCTTTTGCAGAGTTCTAATATTATACAGATTCCAAACTCGGAAATACTTAGGCACATGCCTAACTTTCAGGGAGAATAGCCTCATTGATTTAAACAGGGTTCAACCCTTACAAATGTTAGAATGATTGCCTGTTTGCAGGATTGGACCTCATGGGGACCATTTTCAAAAAGATAAGTGTATTATATATTTTTACTGCTGTTTCTGGATTTGCCATTAAAGTTCTCTCCTACCCTCTCTCAGCTGTTTTTATTACTACAGACAGAAATATCACGACACTCTGAGGTAAATAATGATTAATTTAATTACAAACTAACTGTAACTTATGACAAGACCCTCCAATCACTCACCTCAAACCATATGAGTGTTTCCAGATGCTATTGTAAGTCTCCTTTCTTCTCTCCCCTCTCTCACATGAGATGTTGCAGCCTTTTTTTTCCTGACGTTTTGCTTTAAAACTCTTCCCTGGGCTCCAGGATCTTAAACAAAAACAAACCAAGAAACACTCAGAATGAAAATGTCATTTCAAGTGATTGGTGGGTGGCTCAGGGGAAATCCCTGACCTTTCTCCAATGTATATTTCATTATCTAAAGCAAGTGTGATAAATCCCCACAGCAGAAGCACTCTTCTGTGGGCTGTACTTAAAAAAGAAAAACAACAACAAGAACAACAAACACAACAACAACAACAAATAACCACCTATTTTAGACCACTCAAAAACATGTTATTTTTAAAATCTGTATGGTAGTACACTACAAAGTATTCATTTGAAGTCCGATCTGGTATATAACCAGACTCCACGAAATAATGAAGGAGAAAAAGAAAGAAAGCCCAGATATGCAAATCATGAAAAAAAAAATCATTATGTAAAGTATCAAACTGTTAGATGGGAGGACAATCATCGGCTTTATTATTATTACGGTTATTACTACTAATGTTATTACTACTAATGATGTGTATACGTCCGGCTCCCTAAATCGAGTTCTGCAGCATGTGTGCAGTACGGGTGTGGGGGAAGCAGCAGCCGTGCTGGAGAACCTGCGCAGCGTTCGCACTACAAAACCCAGCCCGGCTGAAGAGAGGAAGGAAGGGAGGAGGAGGAGGAGCGACGAAGCAAATGAGTAAGAGAAACTGGCAGCTCTCTAACACAATCAATTTTGACATTCTCCACCATCGCCAAAAAAGGTCTGCATGGGTCTGAAGGTGGAAGGCGTGCTGCTGTGCTGCACCAGCGTGCTTTCTCGCCCCCTGCCCCGCAGGTTTGCCCTTCTCCCTCCCTCTCTCGTACCTGCAGTGACACAGGCCAGCAGCTGTAAGCCGCCAGACTGGGCTCTGTCAGCAGGAAAATCCCTTGGCTACGAGAAGCAAACGCCGCCAGCCAGTGCAGAGTTCACTTTCCCTTGGAGAGCACGCTCCTGCATTTGCATGGCCCCTCTGGATCACAGGCATCCGAGTTATTCCCCATACACCATTTTTAGCACCAACAACTATATTCATTCTTGTGCTGCAAAAACCCTGAACGGCAAACCATTCCCATGGCTACACCTGTGACTATCCCCATCGAAGCCAACAAACTTTCACAACATGACAAAGAAGAGTTTCACCCTGTGTGCATTTAAGCACAACTGTTTTTTTTTTCCTCAGCGATGACAGACAGACAGCTCTGAATAATTTTTTCCATTGCTTTTAATTAAGAAATGGAGACATTATCCACAGTCTTCTGTGGTTGTACATACTTCAGAAAATACAACTTTCCCAAAAGTGGTCAGAAATTCAAAAAGTAAAGCTTTCCTCATCACAGTTTATCCACACCCCAGCAAACAACCCCAAACTCAAAACAAAGACCAATGCACAAATAAGGGGCAAAGTGGGCTTCCCTTAATACCTGCACAGGGGCTGCACCTACTTCACCACTCCCCAGAGCTGCTTACAGTATGAACAAACCCCAGAATACTCCGTTTAAGTTACCCCGCTGCCCCACTCCACCGTGCTTCTTCTCGCTTATGTCATGTTTCTGCTTTCTTCAAGGAGCCTGTGCTCACTCGACATGAGTAAAGCTGCAGCAGCCAAGCCTGCAGACTTGTAGGAAGAGGACAAAGCCCTCTAAAGCTGTGACACAAATCCAGAGAAGGCTGGAAGTTCAAAGTGAAACGAGGACAATCTGTCCATGACTCATGCCACCTAGAAACGATTCTTAATTTAAGAAAAAGTGTTAGAAGGATTATTTTACGGAGTGTCACCCCACTGAATCAACCAGCTTCTGCCTCTCATTTTTTCCCCAACTCAAGTACAAGGATGAGGACTCTATATTAAGATCGAAATCAGTGTAAAATCCTCCTCCTCTCACGTACATACTTGTATTTTTAACGTTCTGTTAAAGAGACAAATACCGTTGCTCGAGGGACGGATTCCCAGCTATCCTCCAGACTTTTTGCGTGACCTATGGGCAAGTGATACGTGACACTTCCTGAAGGGCTGAAATAGCTTTAAAAGACATTTGAGCTTCTACAGTGCCTTTTAAGTATGAGAGTCTGGCTCCTAACGCACATCATCACTTAACCCCAATTTTCCTGTGCCTCAGTTTCCCCTTCTCTACAGTGAGGATAACAGCACTCCCCCATCTCAGAGGCTCGCTGCAAGAAACACAGCAGCCCTGATGAATTAGCGGATAACGTGGTAACACAGACAAAGTTACAGATACCTCTTAACTCATGTGAAACTGAAACTTCATGTCCCCAGAAAAAGACCCTGTAAGCCAAAACGAGGAGTCAGGCATCAGTTTGTCCCTCTCTGAAGCTCTTTTGCTGGACATTCATTCCGCTCGTACGACTCCCTTCTCCTGGGTGCTGCCAGCAAGCGTGGGGGAGACTGAATGGATTCACTGTAGTCACACAACAGCTTTACGGCTGCTGAAAAAAGGCCTATTGTAGCCCTGCATTTTACTATCTCGAGTAGCATACATTAATTTGCTGTACAGCTCCCACTACCCATCTGATCCTTACAGAAAAAGGAGCAACAAATCAGGGTTTGCCAAATGAGAAGTGGTTTAACTGTGATGGAAGGATTTTTTTGGTTTTCTAAAAAAAGGGTTACAATTTACACAACTAAGGACAAAACACTAAAAATTCAGTGTAGCAAAAATACTTTAAACTGGTCCTGCCCTCCTTTTTTTTTTTTTTTNCATGACACTGTGAGCCAAATTTCAAGCTCAGAAAACAGTGGCAGGCCTGCTGAACACACGTGTGCTCTTCCTGCAGTGATCAATTGCTCGCGGCATGCACCTCTGTGCATTTATGACATTTGCTCACGTTAACTGAATGGTATTAAAAACAACGGTAAAATCTTAACACGGAATGATTCAGTCGCACACTCGACAGTCAGATATGATGGACTTTGCAAAAACACATGCAAGTAGATTTGACAACCCAATTCTAAATGTCTTGATTTTTCTACATTGTGCCTCGGCTTGAGTCAGGGAGGAAGGACAGTCCTGCATCGGGCACATTCCTCCCAGCATCCGACTACTCCACTCTCCCCCTTCTGGGGAAATGGATGCAGCTTCAAGCAAATGATAGGAGTATTTTGTCAGCTCTTTTCATTCTTCCTCGTACAATAAACGAGGCAGTGCACTGCTTCTCCAACCCCCCAGCAGAGCCAAACGAAGACTTATTCTGATGTACAGATCCCCTTCCCCCTCCCATACACATGGCACTGACGCTGCCAGCTGCAAAGGAGCTGAATTTGGCCAGGGTTCCCTAAAAACAGACTTGCATCAAACCTACAGCACGCTGTACTGCTAATCCCCAGAAATTAATCAATGATTGATCAGCACACATCTCCCCCAAACATGGTAGTTCCCTCAAAAGCTCTGAGATCGGACAAAAATCTTGAGGTCTTTTTCTCTGCCTTCTGAGCCATAGGAACTCAACAGGTGCTGTGCTGTTCTGCAGTTGCAAAGCAGAAATATTTTGCTTTTTAATGCAAGCTGAGACAGACAATTCCCCCTTGCTTTGGCAGCTGGAGACCTTAATAAAATCTCGCAAGTGTTGCAGCCTGATAAAATGCCACCAGTGGGACCCCTTTTCCCCCCCCAGCCTTCCCTCCTTTTGCAGTTGTGCCTCCCTCAAAGCTCTGCATGAGCTGCATGGACTGAGCTGATTTTCCATTCCAGTCAACTGGTACATTAATTATTTTAGCATGAGTTGACTATGATCAAAACCAATGAGAAACCATGGCAGTGGAAACAAAGAATCAAGAAAAGAAAGAAATTAAACCCCAGGACAAACTACAGAGAAAGACTTGGCTTATGTTTCCTATGGATGGGGAGGGGAAGGTGGTTCTCCTGCCCACATTTTTGGATTTGGGGCAGGCTGAATATGATCTCATTTTGGGACAAGCTACAAAGGATGGGGAAACGGCAGCACCAGGCTCTCTGCATACTCCCTGTCCCATCAATGGGCGGATTCTTGTCCCCAGATCTGCAGAAAAGGGTCTGCTGCCCTCCCTTGCCTCTGCCCAGGAGTCTGTCTGCAGGCTCAGGCTCACCTATTCCCACTTGCTGTATACTCTTTTTCCATAAATCCCCCTCTTTTCTTAACAGCTCAGAGTGACTTTATCACATGATTTTTGTAGCTAGGGCTACAGGCCCTCACGTACTATGTCTGTGTCTTGATGCGTCCTGTTTATTAAAGGTGATACGGAGCCATGCTCTCCCGTTGACCCAGAAGGATGTTAGGTCTTCCTAAGTCCTAATCACCCCAGCCTCCCTGGACACTGACCTCAGACTCTCCTGGGCACCTCTGTAAGCACCTCATTATCCCAGGATCTGAGCACAGCACCAGCATCTTGAGAGAGATTTGGGAGAGATGCATCCAAGGCTCGTCCTGCTGCAGGTGGGCTTGCCATACAACCGTCTGTGCTCACCAAGGCGCAAACCTCCCTGGCTTACTTCTTTTGAAAGCAAAGAGTGCCAACATATGAACACCTGAATACCACCTGCTCACACCCTCGCAGGATGACCTGGTCTGGAAAGCAACATCTTTTGTAAAGCTTCAGTGCTCTGACCCTGAAAAGCAACAACTTAGCAGCCCTCTCTACTAGAGGCTTCATATAGTTTCAAGAGATGTTAAGAAAATGAAGTATGACATGATTTGCAGTGTCCAGATACTCGCTGAGCTCTTCAAATTCAAGGGCTCTAGAAAAAAGAAGAAATCTCATGTTCTTTGGGACAGATGAGTCTGGTATTTTTCCTACTATGTTCTGCTTTACTTACTCCAGCTCACCTACCTCCTAACTATACAAGGTTGGATTCTGAGATGTATTCACTTGCTGGTACACAGAGAGATTGCACAATCTGTATTCCATATGCATTTAAGTATCTCTAGTGCCACGGAGAAAACAGGACGCTTCAGCAGAAACCTGTGGCAACCTTTGTTGCAGGAAACTTTGGAGGTCTGACCACAAGCTTTTTTTAGAACAGAAATTTGACTAAGCCACAACCAGCTCAGCACCACTGTAGTTAACAAATGGTGGTCTCACATTTTAAGAGTAGCAGGACTATGCTAGCAGCCTGGCCAGCAAATAAAATCATCCAGGCGGAGAACAAATGTTGTCCACTGCCCAGGTTAAGTGAGTTGGTTGGCTACAAAACCTGGTTGGCTGCTGCAGCCAATCTACTCTTTTAATCAAAGAGAGACAAGACTCTGAAATAGATAAAACTTTTGTATAAGCCCACTTGTCCAGACTTTTTTTTTTTTTCTTAAAGCACTGTGCTACTGCCTCTGTTGTCTCTACTTCTACCTCCTTTTCTTCAAGCACAAATCGTAATACAAGTACCTCAATAAACTACAGGTTTGGTAGTAAGCTCTTTGGGCTGCCAACTGTCAGATCCAGAAAGCAGGACTGTCACATCTGCCAGAGTGGCTCTCACACCTACTCTCTAAGGTAACATCATGTATTTTTCAAAGTCATGCTAGCAATAATATGACATTACATCTCACCATACCGTATGTTCCTTCCCTGCACCTCAGGACACACACCAAAAAGAGCCTACACACCTTTAAATAAAGGATGCCTCGCCAGTGTCCTACAATGACTGATAACCTCAGTTCAGTGCGGGATCTGAGCATCCTCTTTAATTTAAGGATGTGAGCACTGTCTCCAGTGGCACATGCTAATGTCAGCAAGTCAAGCACAAATGTGAGTGCTCTGTTAGAGATGGGTCATTATTTGTTAAGCGTCTAACGTGCACTTGGCATTGTATAAGCTCCTAAAAGAAGATATGATCCCTCCTTCGGTAGAAGATTTCTTCTTTCTAACTTCTCAAAACAGCCTTCCTTCTCTGAGGCCTACTTACACCAACCTTCCCCTTTCAGTAATAACTACGAAGAAAACGGAAGAACATTAAGAAAGAAAAATTATGAAATGCATTTTACTAACTGGTACAACTACGAGATCAGATTGCTGAAATACACCTTTCTTTCCATCCCTTTATCCCACAAGGTCCCTGTAGGACACATCTACATTTCTGCTTTTGTTCAGAGCAGGGCTATGGCTTTTGAAGCCAATCTCCCGATAATCCCCCCTGCCTGAGCTTTTGCTTGCATTATGGGGTGGTCCTGGAGCACGTCAACTGAATCCCTCCTGGGAGGAACTAAACTAGAAGCAACATGTTCTCCTGGAGCACAACTAATGCTGCAAATGGCCATCCTGTCGGGGGACCTCACTGCTCAGAAGTAAAAGCAACCCTGAAATTTGCATGATGTGAACCTCAGGATCCCCACACCAAGTTTTCCACCATACAGATCCTCCCCACTTAGTCCACACTACTTAATAATGTTGTCATAACCATAAAAAAAAAAAAAGTATTTTGCTGTCATTCACCTTTATGCCACCATAAAAATAAGAACAGAGTATTATATTCTAACTTAATATTACAACAGTGTAATAGTGGCAGCAACAATAGCATCTTGAATTGAACAACGGAGAGAGAAGAGAGAAGAAAGTAGTTTGAGCTACAATAATTAACAATTTCGGTAGTTTTAAAATTAATTCTTCTACTCTTTAAAATATTTTTCTCACCTTCTTGCTCCTAAAACGGGAAAGAATCATACAGAAAGGAAAGAGTACAACAAACTGGATAAAAAAGAAAGAAAAATATACTACCTTTCCCCCACTAAACTCCATGAAAAATAGAAAACTTTAGGCACTAGTTGTAAAAACAGCCAGCAGAAAATTTCAGGTAGTAATGCTTTTTTAAGGTGACATCTGACCTTAAGTCAAATATCCTCTGATATTTTTATCATGGAGGCTCTCATGTTCTCTTTCCAAATGTCACCAAAAAGACCCCCAAAATCTTGAAATTTCTCCTAATTGATGTAAGTAGTAAGATGGTCGTCCCACCTTTTTTCGGTGCATGAAAGGCTAAGAATCCTGTGACATGATGTCTAACTTTCTTAGTTACCTTTTCCACCTACTAGGAAGTGCCTGTTGAGCCCATGGAGGTTTGCAGGCCACCATCTAGAAGCCACACATCTACCCAATCCACCACATCTGGTGAAAACATTATCAAGAAGGAAAAAGGCATCTTTTCCTCACAAGCTGTTTTTCCCCTAGCAGTAACAAGAGCATAACACACAAGTGTTTCACTGGAAGTTGCTAAGAAATACCTGGTGATGGAAACCTCCTTGCGCTCCTGGAGCAGGAAACAAACTAAAGGTGTTTGCTCTGTCTGCTCAACTTCTGTTAAACATTTCTGGACCTGACAGCAAATTCAAGACAAGGAATGACACTGACCACTCTGCCGAGGACCTGGCCGAGGCTAAGTGAAACGCCTTCCTTGTACCCGAATACTTCTTGAAAGCTTCTCTCTTCCTCCACATGTCTTCCACTGGCCCTCCACACACGAGACAACTCTGAGCTCACTGCAAGCCGGAAGCCAAAACCCGGAGGAAGTATGTGTAAAATCCACAATCTCACTTCACCACCACTGTCCGTTTTCATGAATGAAAAGGGCAAGAACAGCAGGGGAAGCCAGGCCTTGTCACGACTGCTAACATGCTGTTTGTCCCCTCTCTTAAAAGCATCATCGGTCTGGGTTTGTTTCCTCCAAAGACAGTTGTTTCCGTGAGCGAGACACGTGGTTTCTATTGGGGCTTATTTTTAAGAGTGTAGCTTTGTGCCTAACCCCTCATCTTGCATTTCCAAGAGCCACCTGAGGTGGTTTTGGACCTTTAATAACTGGCCTCAGTGTTTAAATCACATTCATTAGGGACCCTGAGCATGGGACAGAAGAGGTGAGTGGTCCCACAGGCTGGGCTCTGAGCTCCAAGCCCAGATGCACGGGCCAGCGCTGCATGACGCCTCCTACCCATCCCTGGTCACGACACCTTGTTTGTCTCCCTCTGGCTCCATTTGCTACCTGAAGAACATGGGAAATGAGTGAACACGCTGTTGGCTTAGAACAGAGGAAAGCTGGAAACCTAAAAATACTACATTTATTAGGCAAGCCTGGGAAAAGCCAAAGGAGCTAGGATACGCTCCCTCCTTAAAAGACCAAGTAGTCCCGTAAGCCGTGCAGTTCATGAAGGCAGGTTTCTGGTGGCTTTGCCTCTGGCACAGTAAGAGGCACGATCTGAGCAAAGCCAGCCCTGCCCTGGGAGCCCTCTCCCATCTGCGATAGCATGGGCGAGCCTTTCCTTCAGAAAGGTCACCGATTTCTGTCACTGCCCTACATCCAACTGCCTGTTTCATAAAACTGCTAGGAATTCAAGGTCTTTGTGATCTCAACCTTTCTGTTAAATTTAGCTGAAACTGGCCAGCGGATTCCAAAGTTGTTACAGGGACACTAAGGGAAAGATAGCATGCTCCAGAAAGAAAACAAGCTAAAATATCAGTCTTGTCCCATGAAAAACAATGTTGGATTGGCAAGAAAGGTAAACAACCAGATCTGATGTCAGAGTTCAGAGCTGTAGTGCCAATTCTGCAAGATTAATTAGTATCAAATCCAAGCATAGTCTTGCTCAGGGAGATTTATTTCACTTATGCTGGTTTGAAACACAGCTTTACTTTTACTTGCTGTGAATTGCATTCTGCTTATGAATAATATTAGGTATGTTTTCTGGGGAATTAAATTGTAATCTTTCCTCTGTTCCATTTCTTTAATGCATTCAGTTTACTACTGTAACTTGTTGGTGATACTACTCAACTGCAGATACAGAAAGTGGGACAACATTTTGTTCCTATGCAAGACAGGAAAAGTGTATCTGTAGATTTAGGTACAGATAACAGATTCAAATCTGCTTCAGATGACACAGGACAAGTAGGTGTCTGGGGTTTTTAGAGGGAGGTGAGGTAGAGAAAGGGTTTTTCCCCTGGAGGATCGAAACAAGGTATTTTCCTTTAATGTGATTCGAAATATGACATAGATAATAACAATATCAGGAACAAAGCTAAGTTTGTGGAAAATTCACAATGCTGCATATCGCTATGTACACCTTATTCGCTTTGGTGAACAGAGTTTGTAAACAGAAAAAACACCAGACCTCCAACTTATGTGGGATACATGAACACGCATGTAGTAACATGGGCTGTAGTGCAGTCTAATCTCCTCAGCATTTATTCAGACCTAGGACAAAACTGCTTTCAACCTGCAACCATCTGTCATCCCAAAGCTAGCACTCAACACAGTTTCATCTTCCAGTGCCAACCAGTGCACACCTTAATATTACACTGTCCTTTCCACATTCCTCGATCTCACCTACAGCCAGTGACTGCAGCACCACGTAACTCTCCCACTGCCACCGTCCTGCACAAAATGAAAGTAACCCTGCAGCCAGTCTCCGCAGAATCACCGAGGTTTGCAAGGAAACCAACTGCACAACTTTCCTGCAAAGGGGTGGAAAAAACAACATCCAGCTTTCAGCAACTGGAATATTACTAAATAGAGCTAATGTTCACCACATAATCACTTCAAAAGAAATACAGCAGTGTCTAAAAAGCCACAAAACCCCTCCTTGTGCTAGTCCCTGGACTTGTATTTTATGCTAAAATGCACATACCTCAATGACCAGGTATATATTAAAATGTAATATAAACTAGATTAACCAACGGAAGGCTTTAAGCACAAACTAAGAGATTTTAAAAATCAGCAAGGACCATTAAGTGCCTTTAGACTTATGCTAATCCATATGATAGACCATAAAATTTCAGCCTAGGATCCCTTCAGAAGTGGGAATCACCCTTCCACTGCTTGTAAGCGAGCATCCAGCCCAAAAACCTGCAGCGTAGCATTTTCTGAGAGAGGCGTCCAAATTCTATAAAAAAATTTCATCCACCCATGAATGTACCTAGGCCTTTTCACAGTTACTACTGGGATCTTTTCATTATCATTACAAACTGATCTTCAGTAAAACATTGTGAAAGAGTGATCTGTTCCCCCTACTCTCCCACACAGCCAAATCCCTATGAGTGTTTCACTGAGTACAGACACATTTGTATTATAGAAAAAAGCTAAACAGAAAACAAAAATCCTTCACTGTCATATGAATATTTTTTCAGAAGTGCTTTCCATATATCTTAAAAGCCTCCTCAAATTAACATTTGCTATTTAAAATCTCTGTCTTTGAAAAATAATGGCAACTGATCAGCATGCAAAAGCATAAGATATTTTAATTTGCTGCATCTTTTTTGGAACACTGAAGATTACTGGCGTATATGAACAAATGGATGTGGATTCCCTCCACTTTATATCCCATCAACACCATAAGCTACCCAATGGAAGTGGGAAAAGACTTGTAATTTGGGGGTTTTCCTGCATCATAAGGTTTTGCTGGAAACTCTCCAGCATAAGCCAAGGAGGCTATTTCAAACCCCAAACCTATCCATTTATGTGCTTAACATTAGGGACTTCAAGAAGTGAGCAGGACTGCTCAGATTTGTAAGTTAAACATCCACACAGCCAGAACTGTAATCCAAGCCAGTCAGCGGTACCGCTGCTAACTGTCCAGGGAGCTGAGCATGTCCCCCCTGCTTTCCAGCTCTCCCTCTCTCTATACTTCCAGGAGCAAGGAGAAGAACAAATGGGCCTTCTACTGTTTGTACTAATCACCTGTTAGTCACATTAGTCTGAAAGGCAAACTGACACATCTACTCATTTTGACTGTTTCCAGTATTTATAGTATCATTTCTCTAGGACTGTGAAGTAGCTGCCAATTATTACTAGAATTTGGCATGCAGAAGCTCATGTATATGAAAAAACATGATCAAACAATATGCAGCTCATTAAAGGAAGTTTATAACTCCGTTCCCTGCCCTAATACTCTGTTTTTATCTCCTGGAAATATTTACCACACCACCTGATTAGGCTGAGCTGCTTTATGTATTTTGAAAATACAAATTATGCCATCAGTCATCCGCAGTATGACAGTAAACTTGCAATTACACAACTTTGGGAGCTCACGCAGTGCACCAAGGCAAGCACAACCCAGCCTCAAGTGTCAGCACAGTGCAGCCAGATTATCCAATTGTTACCCACCTAAAAAGAAAACCCGGGCGGTAAAACAGCTCACACCCTGAAGAGCAAAGCTGGGACCGCTCTAACCTTGTGGCCAGGGTGAACGGAGCCGCGTCTCTCTGGTTCACCTCTGCAGGCACAGTGAGAGGGAAGTGCTTGCGGAGTGGCTGGCACACTTTCCTGCAAGCACAACAATGCTACCTTAAGGCTCATCTCCCAGAGTCGGGCACCCATGCCAAGAAGTTATTGGACCCTAATCCTATGTTAAAACCTACTGTCATTCTTTCTCTTTCCTTTCCTCCAGTTTGCTTTTAACATTATGCTCCTCGCAAAGATGAACACTGAGGATTCAGTCCTACACATCTGTGCAGAAGCGTACAACCAGGGCGTCACTCCTGGCCTTCAGGAGCAGGATCCAACGCTTCTGGACCGCCATGGCTCAACACAATTAACCCCACAACCAACAGGGGAGACAGTGAGCTTAAGGACCTTGAGAAATCTACCCTAAAATTTCTACATTCGCCCTCATTTCTACGCCTCATAGCAAACTTAAAAGCCCCTCCCTACGCAACACTGACAATAACACTTGCAGCGAACTAGCCCGCAGACAAATGCAGGTGTATGTGTAAAATTCATGCTCACAATTTAGGAAGACTTTGTGATCTCATGTATCTGTCATACCACAATTAAACAATTCCCCCAATGGTTAACAGCTAGTTTCCTCTCTAGCGATGTGACATACTATCTCGATTCACATGATACTGGATTCCCAAGGCTGCAACTCATTCAGAAAGCTAGCACAAATGCCATGTCCAATTTAAGATCTAAATGAGGCTTTAAAACATAAGCTTGTATCTGCAGAAGCCTCATGCCAAGCTGCTTCAGAGGGAAGAGCATCATCTGAGCAAGCCTTTCTGCCCTTAGAAGCCCCAGCCTATCTGTTCAGTATGAGTGGCGCAGGATAGGTAGCTGCAGAGGACTGCTCTTCTGCATCTCCTCGTGATGTGGAAGGGAACAGTGATTGGTCCCGAGCAGATCTGCATGGCACCAGTGATCTATTTATACAGCTCTAGCGGGCTGAAACTCTGCCTAGAAACTGCAGCCATCTCTTCAGCTCTCACACTGAAGAGGGGTGGTTGTCTCTAATTCTGATTCCCATGGTGTTCCCTGCAAAAATTACAATTATTTTAATTTTGCGTGGGGGAGAGCTGCCGGCGTGTTTTGTACGTCTTTCTATACACCAGCTTCAAGATTCTTACACCCGAAGGATTATCCACTTTGTCACTGGGTTTTAGATTCCACATCTGTGATTTATAATACGGCCACCCAAATTAGATCGAGGATAACACTCTCCATTAGGTCCAATTAGTCAGTAGGCACTGAGAGTTTCTCTTCTTTTTTTTTCTTAAACATGTGAAATAATAAAACAAAAAGAAATGTCACTTAGAGTCATACTATATCCAACTGTCATTTGTAAGACTTTACTGTATTATTAGTCAGAGCTTCTGGTGACAATATAACCCACAAGACTGAAACTTGAGTGGTTTATACATGTCATCAGAGCTTTAGATAAAAATGCTGCCTTAGAAAGTGGGAGTATTTAATTTTTTATAATACTTTTGTACTAGTATAAAGTATTCACTTAATTTACATCAGTGACTTCTTTTCTTAAGGTATTTGTATCTGTTTGATCTTTTACAAATATCTAGTTCTTTTCTTCAGATCTAATAATGCCGAGTACTTCGAAGACATTTTGCTAGGGCTTATTAATTAGAATTCCTACAAACCTTTAGGGTTTGGGTTTTTTTTCCCCTCTTTTTTCCAAACCAGGGCACAGCAGTTGCAAATGTAAAACTGCAGCCTCCCCCCAGTCTCAAATTCACTTTATGAAGAGGCAGGGATTAGTTATGTTACTTGGTAACAGCTGCTCAGTGTAGTGGCTGGTGTTAGGTCTCTGTACTAACTCGTGTCTGCAGACTGTAAAAGGAAAAGCGACAAATTCTCTGCTCCAGCTGAAAGGCTAAACCCCACCGAAAACCAGCTGTGAAGGAATGCGGTGACTCAAGGTCAACACAGCTGTAGTTGTGGACACTACAAGTAGTCACACAGAATTACTAATTACATACCAGAACCTGATTACTGACTTTTCTAGTACTGAAAAAGCTCACAAAAATGGAACGTTATCAGAGCATAACACATAAAAAATGTGCTTACTGGAATGAAAACTGGACAAATCAGTTAATTTTATTGCAATTTTCCACCAGCTTATACTGCTCCAGTGCTGCTTCCCCATACTCATGGATGCATGCATGCACAGACGCACACAATTTTGGGAAGTGGAGGACTAAGAAATAGGTTTTATGAACAAGCAAAGAAGTAGAAATTAAAGAACTGATTCATCAAACCAATTAAGCACATGATTAATTTCCGTTGTCTTCAGTGGAGCTTGACTATGGTTAAAGTGCTCTGTTGAATCAGGGTCCTCAAAACACAGTGCTGCTGAATTTGTTTTATCTGATCAGGGCTTTAGGTGAAATGAAACACTTAAAAGGAACTAAAGGTAGGGAAATGCTCAGGTTTAGCAAATTAAAGCCTTGTAGGAATTTTACTAGTTAGGAAAAACCCCGTAGTGGCTTCGTAAGTTTTCATCACCTCTAGCAGTTTTTGAATAATGCAGTGGCCTTTTTGGCAGCTTCATGAAGCTGTAATCTGCACAAGAAGTTCTACAATGTCTCAGCACTTCCTGGGGACTTTTAGCAGTAGGATAGTCTTGCAACACAAGCAGAGATTAATCATTTTCTAATGCATAGTAATAAATAATGTATCCCCCATAGTACATAAATTAAAGCTGTAATTCCATCCCGGTTCTGTGATGACACCAGAAGCCCAAGATGGAATTTCAGCCTCGTTATGACCAGTCAGGATACACATTATTCCTTAAATTATGTTCTTAGAGTTGATAATGAACTTAGAAGTTCTGACGGCATTACCAAAAAGAAATAATGTGTAATTACAAGCAGAAAGCAAAATTATTAAGTCAGATATTGTTTGCAGAACTTGCTAAAGTAAGCAATAAATCTCATCCCTGAAACGCCCACTCAGCATATTTGTAGCAAGGCAAGCAAAGATCACTACTACTATCAAAAAATTGAAAGTTCTTCTAGTACCATAGAGCAATGCCCCCATGACAGAAAACAGTAAGAGACTACACATTAAAGATCAGGTACTAACTGTACACTGTGATGTACAAACTACATCACATTGTAACGTACACTTACAACTCTGAACCTAACTCCCCCTCGAACCATACACAGTATTTTACTCAGAAGTCAAGCAAGTATCCCACAGGTACACAACAACAAGCATAAAATACCAAGAGGAAGCCACAATAAGCCCCAAATCTGCATTCCTATTTGACAAGAAATCTACTGAACAAAGCAAAGTGCTTGCGATGGGAAGTGTGTTGTGTTCTTGATGATTATGTAGAAAACACAGTGTAAGCTCTAAAAAATTTTCATGAAGGACACGGTCCTATATCATTTCTCTGCAGACAATTTCAAGAAACCTTATGAAGACTCTAAAGACATCTTACTACTCTAATAGCAAGCACTTTAATAGAAGAAGTTTAGAAGTATGAAGACAGAGAGCCAAAACAATCATCTATCTAGAGTCAACTGCTGTATTCAACCCTGGACTTTTGATACCAATTGCCTTGATTTTTAGCAAATTCTGCAAGATTTAAGTAGGTCTGGAGTCAGTTTTCTTTCTGAGGCTAGAAGAAAATAACCTTCTGACCATCTTATACAAACAAGACACAAAACTTCACAGCATCTCCCATTGCCTGGAGTGGTTCCAGGTTCTGAACTTTTTTTCATGGTATTATTCACAAATTTGATCTCTTCTCCCAACCCTCACCGTTCTTGATAATGTGAGAATCTAAGTCACACTCACTCTCTCCTGCTCTCCCCCCTTAAATTTTCAGCTTACAGAATCATAATGAAAAGTAAAGAAGGGGAAGCTTAAAGATCATGATAAAAAAGTCAAAATGGTGCAGGAGGCTGATATTTTAAAAAGCCGAAAATGCTCAAGCCTAGAGTAACTGTTTTTGAGTATCTGAGGCTTCCCCACAAGCCATGTATTACTTGTTCCTTACCTCTCAACTCTTCCCCTTTCCACTTCCTTCTTTTGATGTTACATAAAATGTTCAAACCTGAACACCTGGGCTTACATTCCTACATTCACACTTGAGCTCCTTAACAGGAATGGTCTAATATTCAAGGGGCCAGTCGCCTGGAAATGCCTAGCAATTTGCTTTTCTTTAAATCACTTAGACAAACAGCAAAACTTAAAATCTGAATATAACTACTTACATGCCTACATCTGCATTTAAGGGCACGCATCTTCCAAGAATCAATTTTCTTAGCTTTTGCCTTTCATGACTGTTCATACAAACCAAAAGTATCAAAAATCATGAGAAAACATAATCAGGACAAAGAAAGCAAGACAATCAATGCCTAGAGCTCCTTGCCTCCATGGTATCCACACAAGAAGCATATCATCACCTCTAAATAGCAACCTGAAACCTACTCAAGAGACTTACATAAGACATGACTCAAGAACTAAAGCAATGAATGTCAAAATATTCAAAGACACAGTACCCTCTGCTCCTAGTAGTAAAGGAATAACTACTGGCAGTATACAAAGGAGATCGTTGCAATGGAGAAAAATAGCAGTGAAAACTTCTTAGAGATTCAAAACCATTCAAACCAGTGAAGCTACACACTCTGTAACAGTAGTACAATAAACTACTACAAAATCTTCAACCAGATGTGGTCTTGAAGGTTTTTTATGTCTCAACCGATATAAGCTCCAGAAAACGTGATGACAACCTAACACCCAATATATGCCTCCATCTGACTTTTACTGGGGGCTCAAAGAAAGAAATGGTTTTCTCTGAGACCACTTAGCTAATAGGTTACATTGCTTGTGATATATCGTTCATAAGGAATGGCAGCCTAACACAAAGACTAAAAGGTGACCCTGTAAATAAATGTCAGCTGCAAAATCGAATACCTTTCCCAGTCTGAGCTGAACAAACATTGCAGTATTGACAATGTAAGCAAAATGCTGAGGAAAAAAAAAAAGGGGGGAAGTCTCCAATGAAGAAAAAAAAAAAAAAAAGAAGAAGGAAAAGAAAACCCTAGAAGTAAGAGGGAATGTGAGAGGGAGAGAGCACATGGCAAACTTAATGTTAGTGTAACTCTGACCAATTCAGGTTCTTCCTGTGCTCATCACCGCACCATCTGTGCTTAAATAAAAATGGAAGGGTTGCCGATCACGTTTTCTTTCTTTGTACAAATACCATTTTCACATTCATACATTTAAAGAACTATGTGACTTACTGATTCAGAAATTAATCTAAAATGATGCTTATATAATACAAAACACATTGATTCACAATTTCTGTCCAGCAAACTACTGAAGAATACCATCATTGCATTGGTCATAAAAATACACAGCAGAAACTGTTGTTCATAACACTCTTCTTCTGATCTGGGAACTATGTTAAGCGACTTGCACTCTAAAAAGACATCATATACACCTGAATTTGAGCACTACCCTGTTAATTGGTTTTCCTTCCTTGCTCATTAGCACAACACACAACACAAGCCATGTGTCAGGACTCACACCAGCAGCAGTGAAAATTTCAGTGCTTACAACCCAAGGAGGGGATCAGAACTTCAGAACCATGTAATTACAAGGAGGAAGAAGTGTTATTGAAGGGTCCCTGTTTCTGAAACAGCACAACCCTGAAGGAACTCCAACTCTTGTCACAATAAGCTGTACAGCGAGGGCTTCCTCTACTGACACCACATCCACAGACAGGGACTTTGCACCACAGAAAATTCAAATTTCCCTCCGGGAAGAAGGAAAGAAGTCTTTTTTCATAACATTTTCAGACTATCTAACATTACTAACTTAAAAATACCCACTGCCAATGAGTTACCAGGTTGTTCCAACAGAGGTATTAAGAATCCAAAGCAGAAGCTGTTCCTGGCATCAGATTATTGCTAGTGATTTGTTCTTGACAAAATATAGGACAAATGAACATACTGCTAATACATACTGTGTTAATTATTCTGCGGTGCCACGTAGTAACCCTGACGGAAGTTCAAACGAATTGTGACGGATAAGGACAGAAACAGTATTATATATAGCTTACATTTGTATTCAGTCAAGATGGCAGCTATAGCACAGGAAGACTGAGTTGTGAGGCTGAAATGATCTTATGCTATTAGATTAAATACTGTAACGGGGCGAAGTTCAGAAAACTAATTTCAACACTGTTCTGTAACTCCGATATAGCTCCAATTCTCTATTATTGATACCAATTCAACGACCTATGTTAGTATTTACGCTGTAAGCACGCACCAGGCTAGTGCAGAGTGCCAAGGATGCCGTAAGGAGCGCCGACACCCAAAGACACCGCGCTGCCAGAACGCAGCTTTAATTCAGGGGAAGCAGCTCCCCTGCCTCGGCTCCCCCCAGCCACAGACGGGTCGTGGGGTGCGGTTCCCGCTGAACGCAGCAGCTCCCACGGGCAAACCGCACCGCCTGGGGACGAGCCGGGGTCGAACCACTACACCTCACGCTCACCAAGATAACAGAACGCATGCTGAACATTATATATACAATTTGTAAGTTTACGTGTGTATATATACAAGCTCTTTCAGCAAAAACACACGCTTACAACATACAGCTCTGTTTTCTGACGCCAAAGTTTTGTTGCCTCCCCCACGCTCTCCGCAAAGAAACCTCCGTTTGCTTTCCTCAATCGTTAATCATATTAGACTAATAAACATTCTGGCAACAACACTGTTTAAACAGCCTTCTCTCCACCCAAAATCCACTGGCAAATATTTTCACATACAAGAAGACCATCCCACAGCCCTGCCTTTGAACACTAATCTAAACTGAGCTCTCCGAGCCAGCACAGTGAAGAGTTGCTCTCTGGGAGGGGGAGTGCAGAAAAGAAATGAGAGAGGGGCCTTTAAGATGAAATAAAAATAGACTCCCTTGATCCTACCATGACATGGCCCAGACATTCTCCCTGTGGGGGAAGAAAATGTTTCTTACGGCAGTGATAGTTTTTATAACATTTTCTTCTTCTTTTTTTTTCCCTGTGCAACTTTGCTTCCTGAAGAATGCTTTATATAAAAGACGCGACATTTGGCAACCCAGCTACGCTGCTTTGTGAAATTCTTCTGGCAAGTGCCCTACGTGCTGACTGCATTAAGCACGCTGTTTATTTATTTATTTGTTTAGGCAGAAGCCAAAGGGAGCAAGCCGTAGAAGTAACGCGCGACACGGCGCTGCTCCCTTCGAAAAAGGAGAGGAGATGGGGAGGGAGGGGCCGGAGCCTCTGCTTTTGGGAGATGTCTCATCATCTGAGAGGAGACGATTCCAACCTCAAAGTGTTGCTCCTGCTCTGGGGCACACGCGGTGATTCCTGGATCTCCAAGGCATTTAGCAAACATCAATTAATTAATTAATTAAGCCTCAATTCCACAACAAAGGCCGGTATCATTACACATCTATTTTGCATACGGGTAAAACGAGCCACGGAGTAAACCTAAGCCCCGTGTCCCGAGGCGGGAGGCGTGCTGCCTGGCTTTGCCGAGCAGGAGGGCACGGCACCGCCGCCACCCGCCCGCCCGCCCTCGCTCGCTTCCTCCCTCGCGCCCCGAGCGAAACCAGAAAATGGAGAACTGTCCCCGTGCCACCGTCTGCCCGGCGGCGCAGCCACAGCACGTGACGGCCGGGGCGCGGGCGCCCGTCGACAAGCACCGACCTCCCTCGCGCCACGCAGCGCGGCCATGACGCACCTCGGCGCCGCGAGCCGAGGTTGGGATCCTACACACGGCCCGGGGACGCGTTCTCGCACAGGCAACTGCACAACCTCTGAAGGGTCGAGGACTCGAACGAGCAACCCCCGTTTCCTACTCGCACCACCACACGTTCAGCAGGATGGCCGTATGCTTGTGGTCTGGGGCTGTGGAACATATTTATGCTTACAAGACAACAAGGCACTTCTCAGAAACAATAGATATTTTGCTTACGACCATGATCAGCCCCATTTATTTACACCAGGGACCAACAAGGCTTGGCAAGACACCCCAGGGGACACCCAGCAACAGCAACTCACAGAACTGTAAAGCTTTCAAGCTGAATAGGAAGGAGAGACAGTAACGGGAGAGGATGCAACATACCTGCCCAGGGACGGAAGCAAATCCCCTCGTATTTTCAGGCCAAACTGTGAGCAGCAAAAGGCCCAGTCCATCCAAACTAATTCACTGTTCAGTACACACACCAGCAGGGAAATGCTGAAATGCGGTCTGGTGCCTTCCAGAGGAAGCTACCAAGTCTCTGACCTGCTACAGATGGGGTACAGAAAGGCCTTTTTCTCCACCTCAGAGAGCTGAGACAGGCCTGGAGAGCCTGGTCAATCAGGTGGTGCTGCTTCAAAGGCTGAGTCCAAGTGCACAGATAAACCTATAATGCACTTATCCTTTGGAAAAGTTTTAAGCAGCTTGGTCTAAAAGAATGTTAAATGTTTAACGTTAAGAAGGGGTTTCTACACGAGCCAACAAGAGGCCACATTCTCATCATCCGTTTGGTCCCCTGATTAAAAAAAGTTTGATTTTGTTCCTAAGACAAGAAAATTGACACAGCAATCTAAATCTGTCTAGTCTTTTGCTAGAAGAATATGAGTAAGAACTTCTGTCCCGCTTGTTCTAAAACTTTTTCCTGCAATTTCTGACCTTCATTTCTAAGCCACTTTCAATGACATCAAGGTAGTTATCACAACAGCAATATACAAGTCCAATTCTACAAGATTTATTCAAAGCAAAGTGACTAATCAGACCGCCAGTTTTAACAGAAGTTCGATGCAACCAAGGGCTCAGGACAGTAAGAAGCAGAACTCAGCAGTCAGGTTAACCACAGAGCAACCCTCACCAATCATCTGTCCTCAGTGAAGCATACACCAGGCTCTTCTTTGAAAAGGACTTAGGGATCTCAGCACTGGAAGGGGCCAAAGGGACAAAATCCATCCACACAGAAATCACTGGCAAAATTCCCTTCACCCAAAGGAACGAAATGCCATGACTTCACAATTCATTCTCTTTAACCTGAAAACTATAAAACAGCGCTTCAAGTAGGGGTTTTGATCCCAGTATGCCAACTTAGAGATTGCCCACACGGGATGCACGCCTTGGGCTAGAACTGATTCTAGCTGTGCACACCAAGAGCAAGCAAGGGAAACCTCAGCATGAGTTGTCTGAAACTGTGGTCTCATTAGCCCAACACACAGGCAAATCTGAAGTCTAGAGGCTTTGGTTCTGCATGCGTATACCAGATATCTAGATAATGAAATATACACATGTTGTCCCAAGGCAAAATTTTGCACCAAAACCTTAATAAACATGCTTTTGCTTTAAATAACTTTTTTTTTTTTTTTTAATAAAGAATTATTCTCCACCAAACACATTTGTGAAGGCAACTAAGAGGGATTAAGGTATTTCAGGATGGGCCTGGCAATCTCACTACCCTCAGGTACACAGTGCAGAGATGCTGTGAGAGAAAATATTATACAGCTTAAAATTCAGTTGCAGGTGGTTTACTTGCCGGGGAAGACGAGATTATGACAGAGGGGCAAGGCTTGGGGGTAAAGGGTAGGACAGGACAGCACAGATGAGAGGGACGAGACGGGGTTTTTTTGGCTTGACACTTGCCAAGTGAAAAAACAAGCGTGAGTCATAGTAAAGGTAACTCAAAGTGTGATGTGACTGCAATGGAGAGCTGAGCAGACCACACTGCATGAGTCAGCAGCACAGATAAAAAGGGTGATAAGAAGCAGCAGATGGGACGTGTCTTTACTAAAACAGCCCTGCAGGACACAGGCCTCCTTTGCTCTGATGAAACGCCCGTGCCAAGCCGCCGCGCGCTGGCGCGTACGCTCACGATCCCGTGAATCAAAGCAGCAGGCAAACAGGTGAAGACAGCTCCACATGCAAAAAAGCACAGGAAAAGCAAAGCAACAGCACCACCACCCCCCCAACACACACACACACACACACCCTGACCCTGCTCAGACAGCGGGGTGGGGAGCAAGGGAAGGGGGGAAGGAAGCTGTCACCGGGATTGGGGCATTCAAGCGGGCCGGCGGCCAGCAATTCCGCTCCCGCTGCCTTCCCAGTCAGCAGCCGCGGCACGCCGGTCTCCCCGGCTGCTTTGTGTCGCCCCGGCCGGGAGGCAGCCGCAGCAGCATGGCTCGTCTGCGTCTCGAGAATCTGTTATACCTGCAGCTCAGCTCGGATGGCTCCGCAAAACTCCCAGGTTTTAAAGCTCCATCTTTCTGTACAGGAGTGCAAACCCCGCTCTGCTGTGAGAGCAGAGCATTTATCCCCAAGAGACCAAACGCTGCGTTCTTGGGTAGAAGAAACCATATGATCATACCCCAAGCCCACATTAGCTGCAAAAATGCAACTTGCCGCCCTGACCACAGAAACAACTTGCAATGGCGTTTCTTCGCAGGGAGGGTATCTGCGCTTTGAACCTGGTCAGAAAAGACCAGGGCCCTGTCACAGCTCAGAAGAGGACAGAGATGTAAGGTGAGGCTCAAATCGCCTTTCATCTCACTTCTTGGCTGAGGTAAATTTATACCCTGCCTGCAAGGGGGTAAGACGGAAAGTAAAATGCTCTATTTTTAGACGTGAGATCCTGCTTCATCAGGTTCATCTAATTTCTAAGAAACAAACCTTGGCAAAAGGTCTGCATTTGAGGGGGATGAAAGATGACTCGTTTCATTTTCTTTTAGTGCAGCTCGTAGCATGACTAGCATAAATCTAAGCAGCTCTGCTTTAGCCACATATACATGCCAGCTGTTTCTATTTGGGAGAAAGTCCCTATATTCTAGGAATATAGAATATTACATATACATACACACACACACACGTATTTCATTTTTCCCAATCTGTCCTGCCACCATAAGCACATTGTGTCCAAGTATCTCAATGGCATTAGAAGGTGTGCCTATTCCACCCCCCGCCCCGAAACATCCTTATTTATAGATTTCAAAAGTTGGCGGGTATGCCGAGGAAGAGCAGTTGCTGAGCCTCACACGCCCTGCAAAGCAACAGATCTGTTGTAACAGATTAACAGGCAGAGAGAGAGAGAGAGAGACAGGAAAGAGACGCACTTTCCTTCTCTGCACATGTCCTTGCTTTCAAAAGCAGCTTCACGGAGATAATGGCAGCAACAGCATGTCTGAACGAAAGCTGGACCGAGAGCCAAGGCCCACACAACCCCATGATGGCGGGGTCTGGCTCCGCGTCTTGGTCACGGACTTCTCTAGGCCGAGTGCGCACGTTCCAAGAAGTAGGTAGAGGAACTGCTCTCCTACGGACATCGCAAGTATTAGCAAAGGGGGAGGGCGGTCAGCGTGCAAGAGAAACAGCAAAGTTAGTTTTCATTTCCTGTCGGTTTTAATCTTGTCTAGAGGCTTTGCTAGCTGCTACTTCCATTTTCTGGCCCGCCTGCAGAGGAACCGTTCCGTGCGCTCGCTCGCAGAAGGTCCCGGCTCACTGCACTGCAATCTTTGGTGCTCCCGAAATCCACCCCACCCTGCCCACCATTCACTGGCTGCAGCAGCAGTGAATCAGCCTGCAACCACAAATCACTGTGCTGGTCTGCCCCTTGTAGCTGTATAAACAAGCATACGTCTGATTAGAGCTTCCACTGGCAATCTGTTTAAAAGAGAAAAATGCCCAGGATTCATGGAAGCCGATGCATGACTTTTTTTCCCACAATCTCAAATCTTTCCATTACCCCTCGAATGGTCTAGCCAGCCAGAAACACCTCTATGCTCATTTTAATGCTGGTTCTCACACTCGGTGGGCTCTTCGATTTTCTTTGAACTCCTAACATGAGTGCCTCTGTATATTCTGCAGGCAATTCCAGAGATGCACTGCATAATTTGCACGTGGACGTGAGAGTGCCTGCTAACCTGATGACAATTAGTGACAAATTATGATCACAGCTCAGGTGCAAGCTCAGCAAGGACTCCCGTGTCCTCAGCCTGGAGAAAGTGCTGCACCTACGTAACTCCTCAGCACTGAGGCTGCTAAGCAGTGACAAATCAATGACAAACCATTACTGATAGTTCTGCGGAAAAGGTTCATACGTCTCAGCCACAACCCCCTGGTAATGTACACACTTTTGCACGTTCACGTTCAAAAGGAGCCATCAGATGCACTCAGCCATCCAACCCCAGATGTAAGCCACAGCCAAGCAAGGGTGACACCCTGCATCAAAGGTGGCTGAGGACAGACAGGTGTCAAGTTAGGAGAAGGCAAAGGTGCAAGTGATAGAGCACGGGGTTCACATTGCTGAGAGTTAACCAGCGCAGTACAGGCCATGAGCAATAACTTCCACCCTGGGTGAACTGTGACAAGGAGCAATGCCAGAGAGTGCACAGCAGAGGAAGTCATGGCTAAAAGAGATGGAAGAAGGACAACCACCTGATCCTCAGCCTGAGCACCTCTCTGAAGATTTATCTCAGCACCACATCCTTAATTCCTTTACCAGTTTCCAAGAACTGGCAGTTCATGCACACAGTGAAGGACAAAAATGAGCCTGCCTTGTATCTTTACATTCAGCTGATGTTTGCAAAGCTCTCCGAGAAGAAAAGCGCCAGACTCCACAAGCGATCAGTGTTATCACACTTGATCCACATGTGCCTTTGAGCTCACTGCCCTCCATGGGATGGACCAACAGCCATCACTGCAGTCCTGGAGGGAGAGGGGCAAAAACCAGTAAGTAGCATTTTGCTTGCTTTTTTCTGGGAGAGATTATGTAGCTGTAGCACAACAGAAGACAAAAATGCTAACTTTATTCCTAAAATCTCTAAGCACTGCTCAGTCTCACTTGCTGGTTTACAACTGGATGAATTTGCAATACAGAGTCACTTTCATGAGATCCAAGAACACAATGGAAAAACCCCCAAATCCTGTTCCTCTCCACTATACACTGTACAGTGCTCTTCTCTCACACCAGCCAAAGCGGAGCTAGGTTACTGCCTTCCACATGCTGACTAATAAATAAGCGATTTCTCTCTTGCTCACTCCTACGTACACACACAAAGCTTTTAAACATTAAAGGTTAATTTCAGGTATGCAAAATCTGCATTGTGAGTGACTGGACCTGGGAAAAGACAAATAAACAGAAAAAAGCCTAAAATTATAAATATTTCTCTTGGCTACTGAGTAACTTTCGCAGATTAAGAAAAGGAGGCTCAAAGGGTACCCCCAAAGACCTGCATTTCAGCAGGCTCATGCTCCAGGGTGCATCCATCCCCAGCCTGGCCGCCCAGCGCAGTGTGGAGGAGCAGGGCCAGGGTCTGAGCGACAAGCAGGGGCAGCCTCACGCCCTACAAGGAGGAATGGGTGGACTTGACTGCTAAAATGCATTAAACGCATTCCTATACGGATGTACACGCACATGGTAGGGTTTTTTAAAAATGCATTTATATCTATAAATTAATACATGCATTTTAAAATTAGGTTGTGACAATCCATATTACATTCAAATACCGTACCAATCAGAAACCATCTGACTTCAGTTGCTCTTGAAGGTAATGTTCAGGGAATTATGTGTTTGCTGCTAAAGTCCTGAAGAAAAACAAACCTTGGAACTGCCAGAAGTTATTGACTACACTTCTTAAACCAGGCCTGACCGACATCCTGCATCAGCTTTCAGTGGTGCTGGCATTTCTTCTGCAAGGCCAGAGAGAGTATCTTCTTTATTTCAATGCATTCAACAGGCTGAGCTAAATGCTTACCTCAATAAGAGAAAGGAACTGGAAGTTGTAAAAGAAAATAGGAGTTCAAATACTTTCTTAACACAAGTGATGTGGAAGAGTTCGAGATCTACAATTCACAAAACTCTCTAAGATAATGTGATCACACACACACACAAAAAAAGTTTGATTTAATGACTACAATTAATTGTAGCAGCTTAATTTTAATGCAGAACAAGTTTGTTTTTTGTTGTTGTTGTTTTGTTTTGTTTTTCCCCCTCTATTTCCCAGCTCCTATTTTAAGGAAGCATTTAGTTATGTGGCAAATGTTTCATAATCTCCTTTTTGTGCGTTTTTGCTGAACGTTTATTTTCATTTGAATGTAGCTTGATACAAGTCACATGCAAAAATGTAATCTCATAAACAGTGAACAGATAACACACCACTGATTATAATAAGAAGTAGAAAACTCAGAGGCCCCCAGAAATATATGTTGGACTATATCACTGGTGGAACATCTGTAGAAATATAATGTCTAAGTTGAAAAAGACACATGAAATTATTTGAAGTACTGAAAGCATCCCCTTCTGTAAGGACAATACCTAAAAAGAGTAAATGCAAATCAAGATTTAGAAGCTGATTATTTTAATAAAGGTTTCCTGCTTGCTGATTTTAGTCACGATTGAAATCAGCATTTAAACCCCCTGAATAACCCTCCACAGCAGGAGCAGTGCTGATTCATTTCTCATGAGATGGGACACTAGAGATCATGAAGAAGAATGTTAGTTTACTGATGCATGGCAGATACACTGGGACAGAGACAAATACAAGCTAGTATTTCAAATTTAAAAAAGGCAAGAGGCTAAAATATATGCACGTATGTGCACGTGTGAATGCACGCCTTCATTTTGTTATCACGCTAGACCACAGATCTGAATAGCAGCAGACCAGAAGAAGGAAGCTTTTGCACAGAGGTAGCGGCCAGCAGCTCTCAAGAGCTCAGGGCAGTTCTCCCAGATGCAGAAAAGCCAGGACTGGCGCAGCAGCGGGTTCCTCAGAGTAAGCACAGCACCACGCAGCCAGAGCTGCATGGCTGGGGACGTGAACGCGTGGTGATGTCTGACCGCTCAGGGTTAGCGTGGATCTGCCAGGATTACAATAAGCCTTGCTAAATCCGTGCTGGGCACACAGTGACTCTGCGCTGTCCTCTGCCAGTGCTCCTAGTCCCAGGATGACAGTGACAAAACAGCCCTCGGGGCTGCCAAGCTGGGAGCAGCGCTCAGCAGGAGCGAAGGAGCCTGGCTGCTCTCACCGGACCCGTGGCCTGCCTTCTCAGGAGTCTCACAGAAACACAGGATGGTTGAGGTGGAAAGGGACCTCTGGAGGTCATCTGGTCCATCTTCCTGCTCAAGAAGGGCCACCTTGAGCAGGTTGCCTAGGACCATGTCCAGGCGGCTTTTGAAGATCTCCAAGGAGACTCCACAACTCTCTGGGCAACCTGTGCCTGCACTCTGTCACCCACAGAGTAAGGAAGTGCTCCCTGGTGCTCAGGCACTCCTACAGGTGTCCTGCGGCACCTCTGCCACCCAGATTGTTCCCACTGGCTATGGCAGCACAGACCTCCTCTTCTCTGCCCTGCCCAGCAATGAGGAGGGGGTAAACTCTGTTTCAGAAAGGAAAAAAAAAAAAGCCTTTCTTCTCCTAGAGCAGAAACTGAGTTAAAAGGCTCCAGGGGATCCGCAGAAACTGGCAAAGTCACAGAGGTGATCCTCCAGCGAGAATGAAAGGAGGAGGAAAGTATCCATCGGGAAACTGTCAGCCATTTCTTAAGGCAGGAAGTTACACTATGCGGAAGAGCATCTCCTTTTCCCCTGCACTGTCCCCATATACTGAACGCCAAGTGCATGGGGAGATGCATTCACGGTGGCTGCAGGAGCTGCCAAAGTCTTTTTTGGCTTAAGCAGCAAAGGGCAAGTTTGAGGTTTGTTCTTCAATTGCTGTCTCATGCACTTAATGTAACGAGACAATGGAGAAGAACAACTCACATATATAGATAGCAATGAGGTAATTAAAGCCTAATTCTGCTCAGCCTGCTCCCCAACTCCACATAAAACAAATACACCAGTGCATCTAGGTTGAAAATACAACATCGTGCTCTAGTGTAAAACCGCCGTGCCTCACGGAGTACTGCTGGCTTTACTACGGCCACGCTATGCATTAGCGGGTACTGATTGTGTTTGCACAATATTTCAACAAGCAGAGCCAACCAACATCACTTCCTCTATTTCTGTATACGAGTAATATATTTACAGGAACAGCCTTTTGAAACGTTCCAGTAAAATTAGCTTACTCACAGATTTTTTTTTTAAACTAGAACAGAGAGCAGAAGGATAATATCATCATCTTTTTTTGTGCATAAATCAGCCGTCTATTTACCACTGATGTGTTGCAATAATGAATTGCCACTATCTTTTGAGTTATTTGTTGTTATTACAGTTTACCTAAGTTCACAGGATCACACACTCACACAAAAAACACGTTCTTCATTATTTCCTGGGAAACGACCTTCAGAGGCATGTATTCCACCTCCTTCCCCAAGGCAATACCCAAAATACTCCTGGAGGAGGTTTATCTGTTTTATAAAAACCTCTAGTGATGATGCTTCCACAGCTTTCTCAAAGGCAAATGACTGCAGCACCAAAATACCGTTATCACTTGAGAGCTTTCTTACATGTTTACCTACGCCTCGCCACCTTTGAATTACGCCCGTTTCTTCTCGGCCTAACCCCAGCAGTCGTGCAGTTCAGTCTATTCCCTCCCTTCCTCCCCACAGCAGCCTTCCACGTATTTGCACACTGCTATCGTGTCTGTTACTGGCCTTCTCCCACGTAGACTAAACAATACCAATTCTTTCATCTTCTTCCCCAAGTGGTGTTTTCCAAATCTTTGATCATTTTCACTGCCTTCTCTCTGGACATCATCCAACTGGCTCTCTACTATGCTGTACCCCAAACTAGGTGTTGAGCCACTTCCAGCACTGAGAGGATGGGGTATTTCATGTATTTTCTTTACACACCCCAGAACAATGCTTGTCTGGGGGGGGAGCTTAGTTCCTTAAAGGTTTCAGGTCACTCCGTGATCTGCTTCGCTCACTGCCAAACCGTCCTGTGAATGCAGACCAGGTTTGGGAGGAGCTGAGCCCGG
>VXAA01001102.1:334056-365132 GCA_013399115.1 Anseranas semipalmata
AAGGGGAAGGGAAGGCCGCCCGCTCGCAGAGTCCTGGCAGCACAGCTCCCAGGGGACAGGAGAGCAGGACACACTGCAAGCTGGTTTCCTCTGGTGGTCTGGGAGCCAGCTGTGATTTTTAACACCCTATTCAACTAAACCAGGCCAAACCACCTGCATCACGGCCCAGCTACAACTCACAGACCTTCCGCTGCAGGACCACTATTAAGTCAGCCATTCCCCGTCCCGTGCCATGCCGCTGAGTATTTCTACCCCTGCACAGTGCTTATACATTTGTCCCTTTTTTTCCCCCCCCCAAACCATTCCTCCAGTTAGTCAGGGCCACTCTGAACTTCAATCTTTCCCTCCGAGGAGCCTGCAGCCCCCCTCCACACTTCTTATCCTATGTAAATTTAATAACTGCTCTCACCGCTCCATCAATCATTTCAATAATGAAAACAATGAGTATTACCAAAGCCAGGACAGGTCCTTGGGGAATCTCACTCGCTCCAGTCTTGCAGTTTAACAGCAAACCATGAATAACTACTTTGAATAGTGCCTGGTGAAATTCTCTGCACCCACATTACAGACTGCCCAACTAGCTCCCCAGGCTGCCTTAAAGAGCGCCATGTTAGAAAGCACCCAAAGCGCCCCATTAAAAGTAAAATAATTTCATTTTGATCAGACACAGAAGTCCAATTACATTGTCATAAGCGCTGTTGGAAAGTCTGTGATAAGTACTGCCATAAAAATATATAGCACACTGATAATAAGAGGAATAAGAGCGTTGATAACCAAGCTTTAGGACAGCAGGAAGAACTTCAGCTGAACTGAGACAGCAGGAGCCTGACTTTCCTTCCAGCAAGAGAGAGGCTTGGGCGAAGCAAACTGAAACTCAGTATAAAAATGACAGGAATTTTGTACCTGCCATCAACTGCTGCTGACTTATCAGTAAAAGAAGATCAAAACATAGAGGTGGCTTTAAAAAAAAAAAATATTCTTAGCTCTTCCAGATGTTTTTCAGATTGCATTCCTTACCTTTCCCTAACAGCCTACCCTGCTCACGGACCATAAACATGCCAGACAGCAAAGATCACAAGTCCCAGAACCCAGATTAATGGTCTCATCAACCACAAAAAGCATCCCCAGCACCACACCAGAACCAGAAGCAAGTGGCAGCGGCCGGTGCCTGAAACAAGGAGAAAGGGTAAGTTCCACGGAAAGTGAAAGGTGAGGCAGCTTTCCAAAGCTGGCTCCCTCTGCTTGCCAGAATAGCAATGCCCTGCCCACGCCTCACTCCGACTTCTGCGGAAGATGCGCTTGTTTCCCAGGAGAGCTTACTCTCGCAATGCAGATGTGTTTTACTGAAGCAATCGCCTTCCATTGCGTAATGCAACCCGGAATTAAACGTTATATGCTATGTAGTATATTTCTAAAATGTAAACCAGAAGTTACAGCCGAGCTCAGGACACTGCCAAGAATGTGAATGCTATGATTTTAGCGGGGAAGAACATATCCTCCTCCCACAGCTTACTCTGAGTCCTGATTTTGCCGAACTCCTTTGTAGTTGTCAGTAAAACCCAAAGTAACACATCTGTACTGCTTTCATTTCGACCTTTGGCGACGGTGGCTACCACCAGCTCAGGACCTCACACCGCTGCACCGCCCGAAGATGTTCTGGGAAGAACCTGGCAGGTGGCTGCACCAAGGTGCACGGCGCTGAATCATTCACCTCACGTCCTCCAACACCGGAGCAAAAATCAGGAAGAGAACCCACAGGCAGCCATCTCCAATCCCCTACTTGAACCAGGGGGAACAAGACTGCAGATGCTAAGGAATGCTTTGGATTTAAATATGCATACATTTATATTTTTCTTATAGTTTCCAGGAGTTGCACGATGCTATTCTTCAGAAGACTACAGATCTTTTCTAAAATATATTATGCATAACCCAGTTTTCCATAGCGGAAAACTCACTGCGGGAACACTGTTTGCTCATACCAGCAATGTATCCCAAAATTACAGTAATTTATAACCTCATTTTCAGTGACAAAAGAAATAATATCATTCTCTTCTGACAAATATCAGTACACAGAAAAAGTAATGAATAAATGCCTATAAACAGGTATCAAATAAAGCAACTATCAATCACTCTAACAAAGTTTTAATTAAATCATATGTTAAGTAAAAAAAAACACTGAAGTAAAACCAAGCCACATAATCCGAAATCAAAATAAAAATCTGTCAATCATGCTGAAGCAGAAAAAGACAATTCACAGCACTAAAATACCGTAATCTGTTAACTGAAAGGTCATCTAATTGTTATTTGTCAAACTCCAAATATGCTAAATGAAGCCAAACGTAGGGATTCAGCAAAGTATTTAAGCATGTGCCAAAGTACATCTGTATTTTAAGAATGTTTTTAACGTGACAGAGAGCTTAAAACTCTGGAAGTATTCACATATACCTCTACAATGATTTCTTTCTAAGAGAGAGAAAATACTCAGTTATCTGCAGTGTCCACATTTGAGTATTATAAATCAAGTCAGCATTTAGCCTAAGTTGAATACATATTTCTGGAGACACATTAGAAAGAACCCCAAGGATTAGTCCTAACACAAAAGGATGAGGGAGTTGCCTGCTGTCATCCTGCCAGTTTTGCAGAACGGAAGAGTTAGCAAATAAGGCATGAAAGAATGTGAGCAAAGAAACCCTTACCTGTGAAAAATGCAGCAATATCAGGTGTGCAAGAAAATTACAGTAAGTAGTATCAGGCCCAATCACAAGAATTGCTGGCCAGCTGAAAGTCCTTTTGGCCTCAGCTGGCAATACTTAGCACCCTTAAAGCTGGTTAATAAGCTATCCTAATTTAATGTTATAAATTAAATTTGAATATGCAGCACTTAACTTTTTAAGGCCCTGACCTTCAATTTGAATCAACAGTAAGGCACTAGCTCAAGCTCTTGCTACATCAAGGAAATCTTCCTGTGTGCCTCTATCTGCTACTGTAAAGTAAATGATAATAGTTGTCTGTTTTTTGTAATCACTTACATTGATGGTGATAGTGATATCAAACATATGCACCTCACTTTAGGGAGGGCCCAAAAAATCCTCTCTTGGGATTTGAAAATCTCTCCTTGATGCAGCAGATAGCTTTCGGAGTGCAGTGAGTTACAGTGCAGTGAAGAAGGGAGAGCATTATTCAAGTATGTGGGTGCATGCACACATATGTGCAGGGGAAACTGAAGAAAGAGGCATACACACTATATTATAATTTTCTGAATATGGCAACCCAACCACAGACAGTGCAGATGGACAGTCGTGTTGTAAAAATACAGAGCTGATTCAATACCACCATGTCTATCAAGGTGGGCTGACAGGTTTCACAAGGCAAAGGCTGCTTCTGGGGGATGGGGAAAGCTGCAGGGGGGATGAGGAGCTCTGCACCAGCCCGGAGCTACCTTAAAAGTCACTTGAATTAATCTGATAGATAAAATTCAACAACAAAAAAGATATGGAAAAAGAACAAAAGACTTAACTTACTGAATAAGACACCACTTTAAGAGGTTTCCCCACTTTCCCTGCTGTAAAGCACTTCTGAAAAATTCAGCCACTGAGCTACTGCTTTTCTTGACCTTTTCGCTGAAAGAGAGCAGAGTAAAAACAGGAAAGAGCTAAAATGATATGCAATAAAGATGCTTCATGTTAGGAAAGTCTTTTGAGTCATGGTTGCAAATTCAGTCTGTGTCAGATTTGCCAATATAATGCTTGCTAAAGACTATGTATTAACAGCACCAGCAGTCAAAATGAGTGCATTGTCTCAGCTGTTGCAGCAACATAGTACACACTATACTATGCAGCTCTACAGCACTTGCCTCTGTTCCTGGTTTTCTGCACCCAAAAACTCACTTTGTATATTATGATGAATTTATAACACCCAGAGTCCTGAGGAGATTTGCTTTTCTGATTGCCCTTTTCTTAACAATAATGCAAATAAATATGGAAATAAACCTATTGTCTGAGGAACCCTTCCACTAATTTTGTTCTTTGATGGTTTGGCTGATTTAGTGTAGCTAGGAATCAAGAGTAAAGTGGATCATAGCTCAATATAGAGCGTGGTTAATCTTCCCTTTGCATAATGCTGGTACACTATGGCCCAAATACCAGAGATTTATTTGATGCGTACATGCTTTCAAGCATTAGTAAACAAGTTGCAACCCATTATGAAAGAAGAGCAGATCCAAACAGTTGTGAAGCTCTTTATATGTGCTAGATTGACACAGGCAGAGTAATATACTTACATTTGTATGTGTACTAACTTTTTAATTTTGGAGACTATTTTACCAAGAAATAATATTTTTTAAAACATGACTAAAAATGTGCCTGAGATCACCTCCCATGTCCTGATGCAGTATCATCTGAAGCATGACAGAACTGGTAGAGAGGCAGAGTCTTCTCTTTATCCTTTCCTAATTGATTTTATTCCTCTTATCCACTTAAGTGCACAAAAAGTTACTTACCTGTATCACTGCTCTCTGGATAAGAGACCCTGCGTGAGTCTACAGTACTTTAACACATAGGCAAAACCACCCAAGCTTTAAATAAGCCATTTGCACAATATGGGGCAATTTTTCTACCTAGTAAAGAAATATGATCCCATGCTCAGGCACTGGGCTTTAGAGGACAGTACCTAAGTCCTTGCCCTCTCACACACATGCGTGATTTTCAGCAGTTCTCCTAGTGTTTATACTGCACTCATTGACCCCCCACATAGGCTGCAACCGGACAGCATCAGTAGCTTGCTGTCTCTGGCCTAGATTTTATCAATTTCTGTGCTAAACACTAACTTCAAATGACTCAGGAATAGTTGGCTCTGCTTTTTCCCCATAACAAATGAAGAAGCCATGACAGAGGTAGAAAGAAAACAGTGGGTGGAGGGAGAAGGACCTTTCAGCCAGCAGTTCAAAAATCTCAGCTACAGAGGGAATCCAGAAAACCTACGCTCTGAGAGTGGGCTCCTTAGCTGAAGTCTCAAAACTTGGAGGCAACTAGCAAATGGACATAAAAGTGTACGCCTATGAAAGCGGTGCTGTGACAATAAACACATCAGTGACTGTGAGACTCCAGGATACCACAAAAAAAGTAGCACAGTAAAAAGAGAGGATGCCAGTGTCTCAGATAAGCAGTCATGGCAATGTTTACTTAAACTGTTCTGCTGAGTTGTTCCCATTTCAAACAGAAAACTTTGATTTAAGGAAGAGACTTGCAGTACTGTCTTCATATTTTTTTTCCTTCAAAGCATGAAAGTACTTCCTTTTTCAAAACCAAATCAACAAAGTTTACATCCAGACTCTCTCAGACCCAAAAACCTTAAATCTGAACTCTATTAAAAGCAACAGTTAGTCCAGCCAAACACTCCAACAATATATTTAATAGCCTATAATACTTCTAATGCCCTACTGCCTGAAGGCTAAGATCTGGAACGCGGTCCAAGCGCAGCCACCCAAGGGCAGTGACCGTTTTTTGGGAAGGCGCACAAAGACCCGGTTATCTCCCCTGGCTCTGCAACCACCAGTCTGACCAGAGCAGGGACTCTTCCACTGAAGAGGGCAGGAACACAGCCCACCTCTCTGGGAGGAGGAGGCCTGAAGCAGAGACAAATTAAAAATGGAAGTTGTGCCAAGCTTGTAAGCATGAAGCTACTCTTTCAAACTAAATCCTGCAGTTTTTTGTGTGTGTTTTATTATTTGATTTTATCAGACCCTCTCTTTCTCCTAGCCTACTGCTTCCCTCATGTCACTTAAGGTTCCTCCCATTCATTCCTAGTTCACATCCTTCAGGCTGGAAGGTTTCTCAGATCACTTCCCCAGTTTAACTACAAATAAACTCAGTGGAAAAACTCCTCAGACCCCACTGGGAACTAGACTGGGCATTTGCCCCGAGCCCAGGTCCAAGCATACTGCACATCCAGCAGTACTCCTCCCTACCTGCCTTAATGTATGCTTGGGAAAAGCATTTTGATGCACACTTGCTGATTGTGACACTGGAAAATACAGTTCATGCTGTCTCCTGACAAAAAGCCACAGTGCTTGTTCTTCTATATAAGGTGTACATGTAGCAAATTAAAAATATCTTTTCTAGTAAGCTATGCAAAGCAGAAACAGCCTCCTGGTACTATTACAGCTGACTAGAAGCTAAAATCATACTAATTATAGAGTTCACCATGAACTCCAGCAAAGCTCCACGAGTCCTAGGTGTCCTAGAATGAAGAACATTGCTCGAGCAAAGCCCCTGGTGGGCACTTCCCTGCCATCACGCGTGGGCAAGTCCCACGAAAGCATTAGGGGAATGCAGCTGGGAACGGCAGCTTTTCCATCTGCTGCTCCTCCTCTGCTGCCCTGCATCATTGCACCAAAGGGCGAAGGACAGGAGCAAGGCCACACCTTGCTCGTTTTTTTCCAGGGCCTCAAGAGCTCCAGACTGTGTAGCCACGCACACCAACAGCACTCCTGCAGCCCTGGAGATCGTCATTTATAGGTCCGACAGGAACCCTGCAGTGGCTGAAATCCCTACCCGCAAACTCTCTGTCCCCAGCAGAGCAAGACCTTACTCCCCTATGTTGCACAACGCTGTTCTCCACCTCAGACTTTTCTACACACTGAGCCTCCTACTGAAGAGCATTTTCCACTGACTTGCCAGTCTGACTGTTCAAGATTAAGCAAAATTGTGGATGATTCCGCAGCTCGCTTCACGTTATCGTGCCAGTGGGTTGCTGTGAATTAGCGATGAAGCAAGAGAGGATGCACACTCAGATATGAACTACGCTGAACTTTCAAGACTGGTTCTTCTGTTGTGGGCCCATCTACAGGGGGTGCAGTGGAATTTTTTAAAAAGCTTTCAGAGACAGTGCAAAAAAAAGGAAAAAAATGATTATTTGCATAATATCTAAATAATGAAATGCAGGGTTTTTCACTTCTACACTTCAGTACATAAAAAAACAGCCAGCGGAGTATGACCATGTACTACAAGGTCAGATGAAGGAATGGACACACTGACAGCAATAGTTTATTGCCTTTCATAATGAAAACAAGCAGAAAATATTTCACTCTGAAGGATGATTTTTCCAGCAAACTCTTGAGGTCTCTGAAAACAGCCATAACTACACCACCACTAGCAGAATGTTTGGTAACTTCACAGAAGATATTGTATTTTAAAGATTAATTTTTAAATAAATTCACTAAGCTACCATACCACGTTTTCAAAGTTATTCAGATTAATTACTTTATTAGAATAGAGAATTCTGGATATCAAAAAACTGCACATATATTCACAGAGAAAGACAGAGGTGTCAATCTACCGAAAATGTACATGAAAGAAGCAGGAGAAATGACATGAAAATTTAAGAAATATAATTAATAATCTACAAAGTAATCAGGACATCGAAAAGGTAACTTTACGATCTCATTTGGCCTATGGGAAGACTGAGCAGGCCTTCATCGACCTTTTTCAGTTTGCGAGCTCCCTGAAGTTTTCCCAGCCTACGTGGAGCCCGCCATGGAGCTGAGAGCCGACGTGCTTTTCCGAGCCGCTCCCCTGGAGAAGCAGCTCTCAGTCAGCGGGTCCACAGACCACAGCCGCTGGTCACTACCACCACCACAGAGCACGAACTAGAAACCACCGCTGCATTACAAACCGATTAACCAACGTAACCAACAGTGCTTTACAGTACGCAACCTCCAGCCAAGACTGCGATGATGTACGCTTTCCCAAAGGGCTACAAGCACGCGGTGCGGCACCGCCACATCCCCGGAGGAGCAGCATTAATGAAGGACAGTGCAGGTGCTTTTGCCCAGCCGCGAGCTCCGCGGCCTGGAGCAAGCACAGGGCCTCTCTGGTCACCGAGGCTTCAGGAAAGGCTCCACCAGCCCTGCCACCAAGATGTCCCCCTCCTGCACAAGAGGGAGTTCACAATCAGGATTATGTGAGGGCTGGCAGGCCATGGCGGCAAACATGGGCTTGCCTGAGGTGGGAGATAGATTTATCGCTGAAGCGAGAGAGATACCTGCAAGATACAGGTATAATGATGCATTTGTTTCTTTAGGGCTCTTTATCACACAAAAATCCCACAGAAGTTCAGCTGCCATACACAACATAAACCCATCCCGCTGAAATGCAACAGCAAAGAGTAGGTAGGGGCAGGCAAGAAAAACGAAAACCTGGTCGCCCGCCTCCAGGCAGTTCCTAGTTCCTCAACAGCATGTGTGCAGGCAAGGCCTCAGCTTTCACGGTTTCAGGCAAAAAGACCCCTAACAATGCAGTAACCTACTTCCCAGTCTCCTAAATGCCACTCCAGGAAGGACAGAGAGATGTCTGTCCGCAATTCCAGAGTTTTAACCCCTACTCCTGAAGGTTCAGACATGCAATATGTGAAACTTCTCCAGATTCAACGAAATTAGGCTCTGATGTTGCACCTAGCCCTCGCTAGCTGTCTGGCAATTTTTCTGAAAGGCAGGGCAATGAGCTGCACCCTGGAGGCAGGGCAATCGGCTAGCAGGCTTCAGTACCTCACACATGTTAACGAACGAGACAGCAATAATGGAAGAAAACTTTACAGGTTACAGTCCTGACTGCAAAGTTTTAAAATCACTAGCTGGGAAACCCACTCCCCAGCTGGCTAATGATTCAGCTTTGAAAGCAAGTATTTAATAATTACTTAGTAAAGGGAAGTTGTGGACAGTTACACCTCAGGGTATTTCCAGAAATGACAAGTATTTTAAAATGCAAATTCACAAATTCTGCAGCATGCATAATTTGAATATCTAGTGTACATCTTGGCCACATACCATATTGCTAGCAAATACCACAGTGGGAACAGTTTTTCCAAGACTACATATATCCCCAATGATACATTAGAATGCAGTTTTAAACAACAATGCAAAGATAAAAGCATGCTGCCTATGGCACGCTTTAGAGCTAGAGTTACCATATTCTCTGTCAGTAATCTATGGATTAATAGGGCCCTGATGTGCTATAACACGTTGGCCGCTCACAGCTCCATGGAAGATTATTCTTTTACCGTGAACATTAGCTGAGGATTAGGCATATGTCACAATTATTCATTCATATTTTTAACTTGGTCAGCTCTAAGAGTTGGGGTTTAGTTTTTTTTATTATTATTATTCTTTAAAGGTCTGATCCTAATTTCATTAATTTGCACCAATATCAAGGGAGCAGGTTCATGCTCTAAATCAGAAGATTAATGTTATCTTAAAAATTTACTTCTGTGTCCCTAAGAGCAGCTATACTGGATTAAAAAAAAAAAAAAAGAAAAAGAAAAAAAAGAAAGATTCATTTAACCTATTATTCTGCCACTGACAGTAGATGCAGCTGATACTTAGGGAAACAGTTGAAGAAATAGACCAAGTATAGGATGTAAAAAAAAAAAAAAAAAAGTAATTTGTTTTGGTATGATTACTACTGTTTTTGACTGTGTTCAAAATCAAGATGCTTTTCTAAATCTTGCTGTTAGGAACAGGCAGTAAAACACATCTATATAATCAGCTGCAACAGCAACCCATCTTGTAAGCAGGCCACAATCTCCTGAGTATTTTGGTTTGAGTTTGAAGTTTGGTTTGGTTGAAAAAAACTCTCCTGAGTTTTCTTGGTTTTAATTTAGAACAGAGTGGATAGTCAGGTGGATAGCTGGCCACAAAATAAAATGTCATTTACTGGTTAAGACCTAACCTAAGACATGGGAGATTCACCTTCCGCTCCTTCTCACTCTAGAGCCTCCCCATACCACCACCAGCATTTGTGCCTGTGCAAAATGACTTCAAAATAATAACAAACTGGACCACTTCCAGAACAACATTTTCCATCCGCTCTGTACATGCTGTGAATCACCTCACAAACAGGGCAGCCCTGGAGAGATCTCCACGTGTTCCTATTTTGCCCAGATCTCCTTAGCAAACGTGAGATTGTCCCTATCACATTCAGCAACTCGGGCAGGCTGAAACACCACCAGCATCAGCTCGGGGTCAAGAGCCTGCCTGGTTTGCGCCTGCACAGTGGCAGCGGGGGATCTGCATTACTTAACAGAAGTGTTGTTGTTCCACCCTTTGGACAGGAAAGCTGACGACCGGCAGGGATCCAGGATTCCCTAACATCCCTGTTGATGTTGGGGGTTACCTCACGCAGCTTGTTGCTGTGTAGGTTACTAGCACTGAGATGTAAAGGCACTGCAACAGTTCTAGTGACTTGGCCAATTTCTCTTCCTAGTCATAGTGGGTGACACACAGCAAAAATGAGGCTGCTTGCACTTGAAAATGCACAAAAATGCATCTTTGGCATAAATATGTTGAAGTACCTAAAGATTATGTAAACATTTCAGAAGATAAACTATATTTTGAGTTTTTTTCTTTTAAATATATACTTATCTTTTTAAATTGTCTGGTAAGCAGTTTGTGCAGAGAGGAGTATTATACAGTGCAAAAGTATGCTAAAATTACATTTGCATTCTAAAGATAAAAGTTACCATTAATCACATCTGAAAACGAGTCTGAAAGTGCAAGATATACTTCTGAAGGGAAAAAGAAGTCACAAGTACCAAAGCGCTTTCAGAAAGGAGGCTGACAAACTTTTTCTTCCTGCCCCCAAAAAAGAAAATTCCTTTAACTAGCTTGCACACAAGATAGCTAAACAGCTAGCTTCAAGCTGGGGCAACCTACATCAGCAGTATAAAGCCAAAAACATGCACTACATACTCTGTGGTAGGGAATTTCGGAAAGCAACGTAGCTGGTGATAGCACTGATAGGTAAGTGACTTACCAAATCGTCTACATAACAACATAATTGCCAAAAGCTATCAGAGACTTATCAAGAGTGGGGCACCATCCATAACAACACTGCCCTACACACAGCAACAGAACATAAACAGAAATATTCCTGTTCCTCACGTGGGCTTGACTTTGGCTGGCCTCTTCTGTTTGCAATGTACGATATCAGCAGTGATTTTCACCAGTCTCCATCTTTATTTCGCATCTTCTCTGGGGGGAGTTTGCTATTCTGTGAATGCAAAGAGGCAACAGCCCTTGGGCTCCATCATGTATGTAGGCTGCCACTTACTGCATATTTGTGCATGAAGTGCTGCACTCTCCACCTATCCTCTCATAGCACCGTACATTTTTATAAGAACAAGGCAAGCCATAATGAACTTGCAAGTAAGAGGGTGTGCAAACACACTCATCTGCACGTAGACGTGAGGACAGAAGGTTTGCTTCCTTGTTAAAAGAAAAAAAAAAAAAAAAGGAAAAGAGAAAGCTTTATTCTCAGAAAAGAAAGATCTCTCTATTCAATGAAGTACTCTGTAGCCAAATCTGGATGTTACAGAAGATAACTTATAACAAATTTAAAGCAACTTTGAGACTGGACAGTAAAGCCAATACATTTCCTTGCATCTCTTGTGTACCTACACGCACTTGTGTATTTGTACCAGTGAATCCAAACCACTTAGTAGCCTTGTGCTATTGACCATTCTGAGAGAGTCTTCATCAATAGCAAGTTGTGGGGAAGGGGGGTCAGAGAAATGACAGAAAACACCTCTCTGCTTCCAACCTTACCCCTAAAGAGATATTCTCCAAACTGGATATAAAATGTCCAAACCTGAAAGATAGCTTTGCCCCAGTTTTCATATGGCATTTTTTCAACATATCTGAAGGGCTTTAAAGCTGCTGTGTTTTTATCTGATGAAAATGCTGTCTTTCCTCCTGCAGTCCTGGCATTCTTTGTGGTGAGACTGTTTCAGTATCAATATTAATATTCAAATGTCAAGTTTGTGACACTACATTTCCTGTACTATTTAAAGCATTCAGAACAATTATTATCCGTGAAATATTAAACAGTAAATTTTTGCTACCTGCTTACAATTTCAATAGCCCTAACTGTGACAGAACAGCACTTACACCAGTCATATGCAATTTTACATTGAGACATATTGTTCAGCTTTTCTAGCAGTATTCATACATTTCCCCAAACTGACTTTTGTTGTTTTTAGCAAAGCTACATATTTATTCTCTTTTTTTGGAGTGCCACTCAGGTCTGAGCATCAACTGAATTTGCAGTATGTACTATTTCAGACTTTTGGTCCATGCCCATCCCACAACTGATAGCAAATTTAACATGCAGTGAACCATCAAGCATTTTTTAAATATTTATGGAAAGGTAATTGTTTTCCTATGTTAATTCTGCTGCTCTTAAAAATAATAATAATAAAAAAAAACACTTTCATTTTTGCTTTTTTCCCCCCCATTTCAGTACTTAGTTGAATCTTTTTCTTTTGTAATTATCTAAACTGTGGTTACATATCTTTGGCTATAAGAGCTATTTGTATTATAACATGTAGGTGTCTTTAGAAATAACATACGTTAGAGCAGCATAGCTGAGAATGCACTAACCTGCCACTCCTTCCTACCAAGCTGCCAAAGTTTTGGAGAAGCTTTCATATAATAGTACAAACAGAAAACAACAAATGCCTATTCCCACGTTCAGCAAGGTGCGTGTTAATTACAGAGATGGCTTTTTCTCCTTGTCAAAGAACAGTTTTATGAGGAATGGACAAAAAATATGTCGAGCCTTCCATTAACAGACAACTTTACAAGCTAAAGGTCAAATTAAACATCCCAAATAACTCAAGGAAAACTTTACTTTCAGTGTATGGCTTGATGATACCACAAAGTACTTCAGTATCGTTGCAGAGGTCAGTTATTTCCACTGTTCTCCTCTCCGAAACTGCAGGATGATTACAGAACGTGCATGCTTCTTTCAGTCTTAATTAACTTCACTGCACATCTGAGCCAAAGGGGTCTGATCCTAACCCTCCGAAAGCCAACAGAAGGAACACCAGTGGGAATAGGGCCTAAAACAACATGTCTACAGTAGTCAACAAGTCTTCAGTTATATAAATGCTTGCTAATATCTCTATACTGACTGGTCATCAACATTTCCATTATAACCCTTGTACTTGGGGACATTTGTATGCTGGATCCTATCCATACTCCTCTCTAGCCAGCTGAAAGGAATTGTTTTTGAGTGATACAAGGCACCTCCCTCCCCTCCAGAGACCTGCAGACAACTAATGGAGCCCTCATTTTCCACACAAATTAACAGGATCCTACCACCCCGGGTGAAAGCTGGTTTACCTGCTTTGCTACACTGTGCTGTTGCAGGGTTGTAAAAGGAAGCTTCAGTTTTGTTGCAGGAAATAAAGGGCTACTGGCTTTTTCACGTAGTATGCCATGATGTGAAATAATCAGGGCTAGGAAGGCAACAAGGAGGCTGGAACAACAGTTAATGAGTAATGTGCCCTGTAATTCCTCATCATTCTGTTTACACTATATTGAGAGTCATAAATGAAGTAATAAACAGCAAGATCCAGTCCACCAATACAAGGAGCCTGTCACAAATGCTTTTTTAAAAAATACCAGGGGTAGCGCTAACAACACAGCCAGTATTCCTCCCACCCCGATCAGTGAAACCATCCTTGTATTTGATCTCCTGTTGCACCCAGAAGGACAGCTATGTTAGTCTACAGACCCATGGCAGTATTATAGCTGAACTCATTATTTTCAAGTGTTTGAAGTACCTTGAGCATGACAGAAGACATAGAAAAACAAATTCCATTCTACAATACGCAATTCATACTAATGTTAATTAATTCACACTCAAAACATAAGCTGAAGCCGTTCCAAAAAAACCATTACGATATATTCTGAGAACAAGTACTAGGAGCAAAACGCAGAACTTGGCTTAGTTTAACCAATCTACTGACGCAACTTTATACGTATTTCCCAAAGTAGTCCAAGCCTACCTTCTTCCCGCTACTGGAGGGACGTCAGTATCAGGCCCACCACGCTGCATTAGTCAAAAATCAGCTCTAGAAGTAATTCTCCTTCTTTCTGCAGAAATCAGTTGTTAAGTTAAGGAGGGCAATATTAACAGTTTTCAGCAGTGATGTGAGTAAAATTTGAGTGTAAATGCTTTATGGTCTAGTTGAGAAGTCCAGCTGAAGGGACAAGGGCACGTTGCCCCAAACTTTCACAGTAAAATAGGGTCCTTTCTTCTCTTGCCCTTCCAGGACTCCTCCTATCTACCAGCTCATGCTCAGGCATCCCTGGATGCCTGGAAGGAGAACAACATGACAGACAGACATTTGCAAAATGGTCCTGCCACAGCCCCCCAGAACTTCCAGCTGCTCTGCTCACCTGCATAAGATGTAATCCTGCTGAAGAGAACTTGCTGAGACCCCAGAGCACCCCATTCCATAGAAGGGGAGACAAGAGACAGCATGACGGACACCGGTAACAGGGCACTACCTAAGTGAGGAAAACTCTACACGAAGTCAGCAGCAGGTTCATTCTCTGGGGCAGAAGCTTTTTCTCAGTGTTTTGTCTGAGGTACAAACACACAGAGTTGATACACTTGTGTTGGTAGGTGAACAGATTTGCTCTCAGTAGTAACCACAAATTCTTTTCAAGTCCTGAGCAGAAGTTAAGAGATGACCCAGGTCAGTACTCATATATCACATACCACAACCTTTCTCAAATACACAAAAAAATAACAACAAAAAGCTCAGCTACAGAGCAAACCCCACTTGCACACACCACAAAAACTCTTTATTTTCCTTGTCCATCCATGAACACAAATTGCCCAAAGGCCGAATACCAGCTCTTCACAAAGGACCTCTGAGCCCGTCAGAGCACTGGAGCTCCCTGCCAACCTGCCAGCTCCCAACTATGAGACACATGCACGTCACACGACTGCCCAAATGCTGGTGTTCTCCTCCAGGTACAGCGATGCACTTGGCATCTAGACGGCAGCTTGTTTTAATTGCACACCTACTTGGACAGGTCGCTGTAAAAACACGCACGGAAATTTTACTAGGAAGAAGGGAAATCAGTGGCTACAACTGCAAAGTGCTGTGTTGCCAGCCAGAGACGGAGAGCACACAATCCAATGCTGAACAACTGCCAGCAAGGAGGAGTTCCAGTTTAAGGCCTCAAAAACACTTGGAAAGCTGTTACTTGGCTGATTACGTCTCTGCTGAAAGGGTAAGGTTTCAGAGTAGTGTGCGCAGCAGATTAGACGCATGGCTCCCAGTACAGCTAGCAGGAGCTGCAGATCTGAACCACCACACACGCTCTGCAACCATACCCTGGCGCGTACTAGCAATATAACGTGCCTCTGAGCTCTACTATGATAAAAATAATAGCAATATCAACAAAACTGTAGTCCTTGGCCAATGACCACAGTACACATTATTAAATTCTCTTTGAAATGAACTGGCCTGTAAGAAATTTTAAAAACCAAGTGAAAGATGTTGTAAAATTTGTATCAGAAGAAAATAGTAAGGGCAGTGCCTCTTTGAAAAAAAGGGACAATTTGGCATTTGCAGTGTGCACAAGATGTCTTCATACACTTTCCTGATTCCTTGCCAGTAACTATTCAAAAAAGACCACTTAACAAGCAAACAGGTCTTCAGCACAACAAATAATAAAAAAGAGAGCAAAGCTTGTGCTATTTAAATATCATGAAACATTCTGCTAATCATGCACAGATGGAAGTACAGACGCTTCTGCCAGACGCCTTGTTCAGAAACTTTGCTCTATTTTTAATTATTTGATGCACAGAGGACCTGTTAGCTGATTAAAAGGGCACTGCCTTTAAAAGGACTCCATCAATATGGAGTCTAGTCTTGTTTTCAATGGAGATTTGAAAAGTACTAATTCCTATCTCTGAACTCACTGTACCAATTTATCTGATCTTATAAGCATGTGGTTGCTTTTTTCAGATACTTCTCTCACCTTGGGAGAATACTTATATACAGGAAAAGTGAAACTAACTATATGCAATCCCTCGTCAAATACACTCAGTAAATCCATTTGGATAATGCATATTTTCCAACAATTACCTTTCGTTCGTATCTATTTTGGTGTTACCTATAACAAGAATGGGTATCAATTTTCAGATAAAGGCATTATTTTTGACAGCTTTCCTTTTAGTCAAAAGCACAATTTTTTGTGAAAACATCTCCAAAACTTATCAACCAAAATACTTATTGTTTTTTAAATCTACTATAACCACACTATCATGCCAACAGTCAGATCTTGGCAAAAACACTTATAGTGATAGAAAAAAAAAAAAACTGTAGGGGAAAAAAGCAACCCTCATGGTTTTTCACTTCATACCTTCTGTGAACTTCACTCCTTCAGTGGGTACTTCATTCCTGTACTTCTCCACAGCAGTCAAGGAATTTTTCCCTCAGCAAAGAGCCTCATTCAGAATGCACAACATGTTCAATTTCTTTTTTTCTTTTCTTTTTCTGAATTAAGTGCTTTTCAAACATTCTTTTTTGGCTTAGTTTATATTTTATCTCAAAAGTTCTGCAACCTATTACTATAGCATTTTGCCAGTATGAAAATGACTGGAAACCCAAGAAAAACAGCCCAAGCTATTACTTTTGTCCCATCAGTATAACACGTAAAAATTTATTTGTAAAGCTTACTAATGTTACCGATTTAAACTGCTGCTATTAACACAGTAAAAGAGTCCTCTGACTAGCAGACCACATGATATGATAGGAAAGTAACAGTGACCCCATTATCTTATGAACAAATGACCCAAAGAGGGTGGCTCCCAGCTCATGCTCAGGTACAGAGAAAACAGCTGAGTTATTTTTAAACTGCCAGCATGTAATATTATACAACCAGATAAATGCAACTAATTTGTTAGCGACCAGCTGATCAGCCTGAAAAGCAAGATGCTAGCTGAAGAGGCACTGCAGCTGGAAGCCAGGGAAGACTGGCAGGGGCAGGCAGGACTGAAAATCCGATGTTCAGCCAGTGAAACGGGCACCCACAGTGAAGCTTCAGAGAAGAAATAAAGGTTTTTTCCCCATGAGGAGAAGGGGAGGGCTGTATGGAGTGAAAGGCTTGTCCAGACAGATCGTCAGGGTTGCAAAGCTCAGAATCCAGCTATGACTAACGAGGAAGGAAGAGAGGTAGATGAAACAACATTCAAATTTGCAGTTCTGCAGAAAATTACTGAGGTATTGAAACCCTCTAAGTAGAAATGGATGTTAGACACACAGAAACACACAGAAACCAAGCCAAAGAAAGGGCCAGCACGCAATCAAAGCACCGGGCACGTAGTGAACCGGGTGAGGGAGCCGCACAAGTAGGCCAGGCGTGCAGCAGCGAGAAATACTGAGCTCAGGAGAAACTCGGCAGAGAAGGGGCTGAGGAGAAATATAAATTGGCCAGCAACAAATGAATGAAGTCTGGAAAAAGTTAGAACGGGATAGAAGGATGAAGGGGCAAGATACTGCTTGGCTTTATAAAGAAAGATTAGTCTAATTCACCAACACGTCCATCTGAAGACTGGAAAGATGATGGATGACACCTGACTGAGGAACAGCTTCCATTCCCTCTTCCCTCGAAGGAAAAGCCAAGCTAACGCTCAACTACCACAGCACTGACCAAGCAGTGTCCTATCAGCAAAGCTGACCTGCCACCAACAGCTCCGACTTCAGAGAGCCTTGGCTGTCCCCAGAGACACCAAGCCAGATGCCGTGCTCCGAAACACAGCATCTACATGCTTGTGGTTCTATGTAAGCCACCAAAGCAAGCAACAGAGGTGAGAACCAGACCTCTTACTCCGCTGCTGACCCTGGCTGAGCACCTCGGCATGATGCAGAGCACGCAGAGCTCACACTGACCAAGGTAAGGAGTGCAACAGCCCGGCCGCGGCCGCTCGGGCTGCACAGCACCACTGGTTTCACAGAGGTACTCCGGCTAAGCACAATGTTGTATATACAGCACCGAAAACTGCAGCCAGCCAGCTGACAGCTCCGACAAACAGACTTCATAGTACCGCTGCAAACGTAGCAGAAGTGTGTCTTAGTTTGCATTTCTTCCATTCCTTGCAACCAACATGACGTTCAACAAGTTCAAGTCCTTAGGTAACTGCTGTGTTTGACTGCTGCTGTTTAATGTGTTTCAGATGCTTACTATGTTCCTTCTACCCACCTTAATTTTCCTTAGGGCCCTTTCTGGCTGTACTCTAACAGATAACAACATCTGGATAGCAGCGTCATATAACAAATGCCACTCGGGAAGTTTATTATCGTTACGTTAATTCACTCAGTCGCTGCACCCTGTATTCTCCCTGAATCTGCCACACAGCTGCAATCAAAATAAGCTCACAGTGACCAACAAATTCTAGGATGTACCCATGCCGGTTTGTGGCAGTCTCGTAGCTGAAGAGACTGTGCACTGGGACGGAGTTATTCCCTCAGATTGTGCAAACAAGCAGCAAAATACAGATTTTTATTCTTTCTTCAGTCCTTCTGGTATCGTAGTGTCACATGTATTTTAAGTCAATCTATAACATAGTTGTGCGCTACCCAGAAAAAAGACACAGTGCAATTTTAAACTATGGGTTACTGGCGCACGACACCCACCATCCTCTTTTCCCGTCAAATACAGTGCAGACCTCAAAACACATTACAGAGACTGTATTGCTGTGTCAGCTATCGCCCTACAATTTAATTAACCATCAAGCTCACAAAGCAAACCGTAAGTGATTTCCAGGACTGTATCATCAACAACAGAAGTATCAGGCCAGATCACAGCAGATATCCAAGAAAATTTAGCAAGACTGATAGTAGGAAACCTGAAACTCATCCCTGATTCAGAGAAGAGACAGATGAGACATAAGCGGAAAGGTAAAGCAGCTCTTCAGTTCTGCAAACCAGGAGGTGCAAAGGAAAAGCATTTGCCCAGATCCACCAGTTTGCCTTTGTCCTTTCCACCTGCCCTTGGGAAGTATTGCTCACAGAGTCCTGGGTAAGATGGCCAGAGCAGCTGGTGGGGATACAGGCAGGGAGAATTCAGAGGAGAGAAATAGAAAATCTAGGAAGGATTAGTCCCTCATTTGTATTAAAGCAGGGGGGAAGATACCATTTAACTTATCTTTTGGGTGTCAGGGAAACAACAGCAGTTCTGAGAAACCTCCACGTATGTTAATGAGATGGTTTTGTTTTGTTTTGTTTTGTTTTCTTTAAAACCGGATGCTCAAATCTTAAGACACTGGTATGAAATTAAGATCTTGTATTAACTGAAAGGTCATGTCTTCATGATATTCATGTTGTAGTATTTTACTTGCACAACTATGGATGGAATAATCACTACTGGCATGTCTGAAGCGAAATATTTTACTTAAAAGTTCAATTTTAATGATAAGGAACATTGCCTCCCCTTGCTTAGGGAAGAAAATACCATTGACCAAATCTGTAGTCCTTAGACGCAACCTCTTCTGAAATCACAGGCAATGCTGCCTGAGTAGAGGCTCAGTCTTTAAGGCAATGCTGCTAAACGTGAAGAGGAAGGTGAACGGAGATTGGACAACTCACAGGTGGATGACCAACACTGCAACCTTTCACCTCTGAGCAGGCAGGTGAAGATCAGCCCAAATCATCACCTCATAACTCTTTGGCTGCCTCTGTAAAATGGCTCTGACACTGGGGCTCGGGATGCAAGCCCCTCCACAACAGCTGTAATGGTTTTTAGAAGGATCTGTCAAGCAACATCTCCCAGGTGTGTAGGCAAACCTTTCAGATCACAGGTGGGACATTCTGCTCGTGGTCATATTTCTTTTCTGAATCTTATGGGGGATTCCTGTTTTCAGTGATACCCATACAGCACTACCTGTGATCCCTTGAGTCATTAAAAAAAATAATTAAAAATTTAAAAACATTTTTTAAAGTGTAATGATCTTCTTTTTGGTTTTGTTTATATTATTATTTTGTTACTTACTTATGGTATTTTATAAAATGCCAAATTTCATTTAATTTACCTTTTTCTTTGTTTTGAAAACGTGAAACATTCTATAGGAAAAAAAAAACATAAAGTAAAATGGAACTTATTTTTGTCTTAAAAATAAGAAAAATGATCACCCAAGTTGCAGCAAACATACAGACAGATAGAATATAATTGTGTTAGTATTTGAATTCTGTACTTCAAGCCACCTTTGATCAACTTGATTAACATCCCTTTCAAAAAATTTTATAGCTGGTATACTTCATGAACACAATTAAAGCAGATTAATCTGCTCTGAACTGTACATTTCATAAAATTACTGTTCTTCTGATTAATCTTACTAAAAACACATGTAACTACATACAAATGCATTTTTCTCATTGATAAAATAAGCCTCTGCCAGAGCTTCCAGTACCTGGCCAAGAGATATCATTGTGAATATCTAATAAATCAGCAAGCCTGATGATGCAATGTCCTGTGAGCCAATACACAAAATACTACACTTCTTGTTCTACAGAACAAGAAAAGAACAGCCCAATTCTCAGCTTATAGCACCTGATTGACTAAAATCCAATTCTTTAAGTATCAGTACCTGGGGGACAATGCTGCCAACTAGCCAAAGTGACTGTCGTTGAACCACAAAACCTTCCTCTACTGAAGTCAATGATAAAATGTTAATCAAATTCAATAGCATGGTTTCACACAGTTGAATTTCAGAGACATTGGGTCTGAAAGGGACCCTGATCTGCAGGATAGACTCACTTTGACCTTACCAAGACTGCCGTGAGCAGACTGATATCACTTCACTCCATAAATCCCCTCGCCTGGTGCTGTAGCTAAGTGCCTCTGAACTCAGGTACCCTCTAAAAACATTGCAACGCCGTAATTAGCAGTGAGGCTTGTAATGCATTCCCCAGCCAGAAACAAGTGTTGCTGTGGCCACTAGAGTAAAAGAATGTGGAAATGGGTTGGGGAAGGATAAAGAAAGAAAAACAGGTAACAGCAGAGAAAACACAGGGATATTTTATGTAAGTATCTCATATTAAAACAATGCAACAATTACCATTATCAACTGAACTGTCAAATAAGCATTACTGGAAAATGGCGATTTTTTAAAAAAATTAAATTTCCTTTAAAATGGATTTTTTCAGTGGAGAGGAGAAATGATACACAGGAGACACATCTGACACAAGCTTTTATTTCCTAGTGTCTGTGTTAGGTTTTGTTTTGATTTTTGGAGAAATGATGTATTTAATATCCTGTTTGCAGACTATCCTACTCAGAATACAATTTTAAAATGCAACTGCATCAGTAATCTAAACCCCTCCTTTATTTTTTTTTTTTGCAGATAACTGCATCACTCACATTAAGCTTACCGTTAACTGTGAACTGTTAACATGTCTTAGTGTGGTTTCAGTGTTCCTATGGCAAGGCTAAACAGCATTTAGAAAACAATGATATCCCCAGGCCCACACTGTAGTTTCTGAAGCACAGATTAAGCACGGTATTCTGCTCAACAAGCTCATCACTGTTAAGTAACTCATCAGAAAATAAAGAGGGAATTATCAAATGGGAATTGCCAAGTAATTAGTTCTCTGAAGCAGATGACATACAACTGTTAAAGGGAGGGGCTTCCCTGTTAGTCATATGTCAGAGTAGAGCCTACTAATCTGTAAATAAAAATGCATTACATATGATTAGTGCTATGGGTTTTTAACCACTAGTGGTACTTGTAGGATTAACTTGCAACTTTTTCTAGTGTGATAAGCCACTAAGATTTTTTTCTCTTGCATACAATGAATTCTCAAACCATTCTGGATCGCCTTGCTGTTAGACTATCTGAGGAAAGCTATGAATACAGCCTAGTATCAGAGAGGAGATGCATTCAGGGGCTAAGGAAGAGGATAAATGCATTTACTATCAGAGTAACTGGAAAAGGCACTCCCTACTCAGCTGCTTCACGTGATGCTGAAAAGGAACGGCACCAATGAGAAAATATTCTCTGGCGCAAAAATTCTGAGCACAATAAAGAAGGATTAAGCCTGCTTTTCGTAATTATCCTTCTCCATTAAAGCCTGACTTTCTTTCAAGTAGCTAGTCTCACAGCAATGTAAAATTTGCAAAACTACAAGGGCCTTCATGTGTGGGTACCTGACAAACAAAAGGGTGGTAACAGTCACAACCACACTCCAATACGAGTGAGAAACAAACTTTTGTCCTTTTTATAGACTGAAGAGTGACTCAATAAACCCTCAAATCAGGTTTTCAGCTGGTCTCAAAACGGGCTGATCACTGCTAAGTAACTCACCAGAAAATAAAGATGGAATTATCAAACTGGGGGTTTGCCTCCATCGCAGTATCTCACCACAAGAAACCTCCCAGCTAACACATTCAAATGCGGATGCTGTCTGGATTTGGGCTAGCTTTCAACCAAAACCATACCCCTGTATTGAGGGATGGCAAAACCCAGCAGGCACGCCCCTGCCCAGCTCACACAGCCAAGGGAGAGGGAAGGAGGAGGGCACGCACAGATGCTGAGGCACATACACAACTACGGATCCGTGATGGTCATCTCGGCATTTTGGCCTTCAGCGTGTGAAAGTGCCCTGTCTCTCTAAGGCTTACTCTAGCACCCAAAAGATCACATTCTGAAGTAATGCCGGCAAGCCGCTATGCACGGGACAGATCCTCGGCAGGCACACCTTTTTAAAACGCAGCTTGGAAGGTGCATCAAACCTCAGGCCTTGGCTTATATCGCGTTACAAACGTGGGCCTAGTGCTTTTATCTAGGCAGATCACTACACCCAGCTCCACTTATATATTTCAGACCGTGTTGCAAAACCTTCAGTCCATCTGACATCAGGCTAGCAGCAGCTGCCAAAGGAACAACAGAGCAAAACGACGGAAGGTCACCGCTGAGGTGACAGGGTAGGGCTGAGGAGGCGGCAAAGCCTCGTTCCTAACATCTTACTCTGCATTCACATCTTTTCATTTAATTTACCAAAGAGTTATTCACTCGCACACAAAACAAACAATTAAAAAAAATTAAAATGATTTCTAATTACTCTCCAATTATACCTAGTTCACATCTTCATTTCACTTGTGCTCTTAATACGTTCAAAATCTCCACCGCCTGCCTTCTTTTAGCCCTACAGCCACTGTAGGCCTTGATAAACAGTGTAAGAGGGAAGAAATAAAATCAGCTGTGATAAAAGAACACCGATATGGCAATCAAAAAATTGCCGTCGGACACACTAATATAGAGACAGATTACCTCTTCTTACATTCACTACAAAAGATTTTAAAAGGATAGATTGTTGTTCATTTACAGAGAACAGTAGCCAGAAGCCTACATAAAGCAGAACATACGCCTTATGTAAAAAATAAGCTACCTTAAATAGTGTACAGATATACTTATGGAAAATTCAGCAAAAAAAAATTCCTGCAAACAGGCTGTGGCTGTAAATTCAACCTGATACTACAATACGATTAATAGGCATCAAGTGACTCAACAGTGGAAAAGATTAAAAAGAATTCTTTAGTTGTTAAGATATCCACTGTCCCATGCAAAATCCTCTCAACCACACTGTTTAAAAGAAAGCATTGAGTTATTTGCCTGCATGGAAGGAGGCAGCGCATGCTCCAAACAAATAACAATAACTCTATGGTTTTTAGCTCAGGCTAAAATTAACTAAAGTCAAGATTTAAAAAAAAAAAAAAAAAAAAAAACCTATCTCAGTGTATGTAGTTTTATTTTTACTAATCCCAGTGTGCTCATTCGGGAAACAAGCTCAGCAGACTCTGCAAGAGAGCTGCTCCAGCTGGAGTGGTGGGCACACCTGGAGCTTACACACCAAAGCAGCTTCACTCCTGGCAGGCACACGACTCCTCACATGAGTAAAGCTATGAATGCACGTCTGGGGACACCAGGACTAAAGCAGCGTTTCTGAGGTCTGATACTAGATGTGCTTGGTCAAATGCACCTGATGTTCAGTCCCTCTGACAGATGCTGTGGTAATAACCCAGGTCTGCATAACACAGAGTGGGCTGTTGCCACCTTTACCCCCAAAACAAATGTGAGCGCCGGAAAAGACGGTGGGCCGTAGCATGCAGTGCTCGATCTTGATCTGTGAAACCTATTTGTGGCTGCTCACTGCGCTGCTCCGGGTCACGTTTGTTTCACGTGTTACTACTTTGAGCTCCCTTCTGCTAAATCAAGTGACAGAGATAACACTTGTAAGCAGGCAGTTGCTATCTCAGTAACTTCTACTTTACTTATTTATACAGTGGGCCTGACTTTGATCATTCCCTAGTGAAAACGAGAACTAACTAACGAGGCCAACAGAGGTACCCCAAACTCAGTGACTGAAACAGTATGTCCAAGAACAAGAAAAGAAGCCAAAATAAATCTGATCTAAGGTCCACAAAAACAACACTATACCTCAAACCGCACTGGTACAGAAAAAAAGTGGTATAGTCCTGTATTCCTGTCATGCCTGTAACTGAGCCAACTACGGCAGCCTTAACTAGTTTTTTTTTTAATGCAAAATGTTTGTAACATGTAATATATTATTTTTTATGCAATCACAGGAAATGCCAGATGCTAAAATACTCGAGGTGACTTAGTGATCCGTTGTGGGTAGCACAATGAGATTATTCATAGGATTTGACCAATATACTATAAATGATTACTTCTAGTTAAGATAGAGAAGCCTTTCCTGTAGTAATTGTTTCTGTAAATAAATACAATTTCATACAACCTAAGCCAATTCTGAAAAAAAATGAAATGCTTTGTGGAAATGTTCATGTCATAACAAAAAGCTTCCTTCTATTTGATCTCCCAAGCCAAGAGCTGCTACCAAGTCAGTTTTCTTCCAAAACTGAAAGATGAAATGTGTCAGCGCACGGGCACTTTGTCTGGCTTTTTACTCTCAAGAAATTCATATTGCTCCAAAGAGGTATATTGGTTACAATCCACCCCCACCATTCAGGCTCATTTGTAAACGCTAAGAGGCATGTCTTTACATGTAACTGCTTGCTTAGACAACTTCCCTTTAGAGCACAGCACCCTACCCCACAGCCATAATAAAATGTAAATTATGTGCCACACGCTTCTCTATGACATACTGTATACATTAAAAAGTTATTCTACAATGGAGACTTTCTGGTCAGCCCCTCATAAATAGAATGCTATAGTAATTGAATTTTCTGGCTGCACATAGGAAAAAAAATACCTTGAATTTCTGCAAGTAACCACCACATTTAATTTTCTTTTATTGAAAGACACCAGCAATTTTCTTATGACCTTTTATCTTTTTTTTAAGCATTAGCAGTATTGCCAATCCCAAGCACTCAAAAATCATAAAACAGGTCCAAAAAAACAGGTTGGCTTAATGACAATCAGATTAAAGAAATAAAATAAAAATTTATGTTCTTTTTATTGGCAGTATGATTGTTGCGCCTTGAGACTTGGTTCTTTCAAGGTATTCTCCCCAGCCATATGGGAAGGAGAGGAAGAAGAAAGGAAGAGGAGAGGGAGCAGAGACTGATATATGTGCACTATTACATCCTGCCTGGTTCCAGAATTTCAGGGAAAAAAATCAGAAGAATTGCAAACATACCTCAAACTAGAGTAAAAGACACCCAGGCACATCAGTAGTGACTAGTTATCCTGGGAAGTATCCTCATGCCAGACAAAGTTTAGCACACAAGAGAAAATCAGGACGCTGGAAAAGTCAAACAGGCTGCAAGCAACAAGAACCACTAAAATGTTCATAAAAGCACAGGAAGGATTTATGTAATTACACGCCTGGCATTTTGCAACAAAAAATAAAAGACTGTAAACTTTTCCATTCATACTACAATCTTTTAGCAACTGAATATACTCTGACCTGAGGTGAAGATAAAACCACTCATCTGGAACCCACTGTCCTGTAAGTCACCAAACTGAGTCACCAGAGTTAATGGAATTTTTCTGATGAGAGTTTCTCAAGGACCTCTACTGCCAGACAAGGGAAGTACAAATGTTTCATGGGTAGGTAACCGCACAGGCACCGTTCAGGTGTCTGGGAGGAGCAGAACCCAGAGCAGACAGCGTACGCTTGTTAGAGGAAATAAAAGGCATTATTTTCTCACCTTATTGACAGTGCATCTCTGTATGGTGAAGAAAAAAGCGAAGGTGGTCACTGTGCTACAGGGGTCAACAATAAATTCACAGCTTGTATTGCTTGCCCAGCTGGCTTGGCCTGTGATGTGACTGTTGATCCAGAAGTTGAGGAGATGGAAACCAAAATAAAAAGAAACAAAAACACAGTTAAGAATCAACCAATTTACAACACGCTAAGTTACCCTAATGAAGACTGAGAGAGACTGCTTTTGCTATTACTCAAGCACAAATAAACTATAGATTTAATCCTGCAGACAGAGCACATACAGTAGAGAACGCAGCCCATTTAGTCAAACTGAGTGCTCTTTTCCTAAATGTGATCTTAATGAGGTGAAGAATCATAAGCGAGTTGAGACGACTGTCTTCACTGCCAACAAAACATATTTTGTTTGAGGAGGGGCATCATCCAGAAAACCTACTGCTGCAACTACTACTGTCAGATGAAAAACAATCAGCTTGGGGAATGTGGCATTACTTTGCACCCTATTTTGTCATTAACGCTGGCATGTTAGAGTCAATGCATATTACTGCAAATGCCCAAATAATATGATTAAAGGAAAACACTACCAGTGTGATTTTTTTTTCTATTTCTGAATTTTTCTTCAGTAAAATTACAAAGAGCCACGATTGAATTTCTGCTGACATCACATATTAAACAAAATACATTTTGTTTTTTTTCACTTGGAATCTCACCAAGTATTTTTTATCACTCTTGGGACAATAAAAGGATTTAGTGAGACCGTTTCTCCCTCACTGAGAAGCATTTTTGTTGTTTCGGTTTATGAGCATACTTACTCATTCCTATTTATGGAAGGATTTACACACATACTTAACTCCAGATAGGTCCTCTAATCAATCCTCATTCACCAAAACCCTCACTGGGACATGTACTAAAGCAACTTTGCAGACTGGGACCGATACATGCACCAGATTTGCATGTGTTTTAGAGCCATCTCAGACTACAGCTCTGAGGAAAAAAAAAAAAAAAAAAACATCAAGCATTACACTCTCAACGTATTTGCTGAGATCAAAAAGGAATTATGGTCATCGATCCAGTTTTCGTCTTTACACAAAAGTCAGGAGTCTGCAAAGTTTCCTACATTTAAAAACATTAGTCATGGATCAGCTAAGCCAAAACCAAGTAAAAATCTTCTAAAGAACATGAACCACAGAACAAGACGTGCATATGACATCAGATTCCAAAATACAGTGCCTTTGTCCAAATACCTACTTATTTATTTATCTCACTTAGAGACTTGCATAAAAGTAAAACGAAACGAGGAGGTCAGAATTTTCAGCTTGCAAAAGCTCAGGCTTTGAAAAGAATAAAAGTTCCTACACAGAAGTCACTGGAATATAGCACGTCATTTCTTTGAACTGAAACATCTACCTGTGCCAAGCCTGTCGTACTTCTGCTTCTCGTGCTACTTATATTTTTATTTGTTATAGCAGAGTTGGTTATGGCAGCCTCCAAAGAGACCTACGGTTAAACCTGTTATCTGAACTCTGCAAATTGTATGTACAGTACCTGTACTGTCTCCCAGACCCAAAATCATCCCGAACCTGCGTGCCTGGCTGAGGCTGTCACACAGTCCGACCTCTCTCAAAGTGCACCAGAGTGAGCTGTCCCGCACGCTGGAGTGGGTCTGCAACTGCAAACGCTTCAGACCATCTATGCAACTCTGACACGCATTTCCTTTAAACCCTGTGATACTTCTTCATTGCATTTCCCCTTCAATTAGTGCACCACAACAAAAGCGACTACACTGTATGAGCAATGACAATGACAATCCTGACTGCCATGTACTAAGACAGGCTGCTAAACTTCAGCAAGGGGAAAATGAAGCCTTTATTTTGCTTTACTAGCTATGGTACTAGAACAATTATTTTCGAATTCTAATGTTTAAATCATTAGTTGCTTTTCAGGTGACTGCATTTAATGTCTATTTTCTTAATTAACATGAAACTAGGCCACTGGATCTATTACATAAAAAAAATTGTTAAATGAAATTCCAGGTCTCTCGTAAATGTCTCTTAAAATAAGACTAGTTTTTTCAACCTTTCTAAACAAATCAAATCAGGCCAGAAGGGCAAGAGAGAAGAGTTGCACTATTTTCAAAAAGTCTTTTAACTATGTATACATGGCCTTTTTGAAAATAATTACTTTCTAATGCTCTTAATCACACAGGTAATTTGTCTTACAATAAAATATGTATAAGCAGCACGAGGCACACAAAGGCTCACTCTACCGGAGCCGTGCTGCGTGCGATTATTTCACTTTCCGCAGCCGGTCCTCCGAACAGGCTCTTCTATTTCAAGCCACCCCCTCGGCACGGTGGCCCGTAGCGGAGGGGAGGATATTCCTTCCTAGCAAGAAGGGCAAGTTAGCCAAGGCGTTCCTCCTTCGTCCCCCAACTCTGCGCCCCGACACCAGCGCTGTTAAAAATACCGATTTCACTGCCATGGTTCTGGGTAGCGCTGCGCTCCAGCCTGGTACTGCGAACGCTCGGGAGCTGCGGGTGCCGGTGATTTCTCATCCTCGAGACACGAAATCCTCTGGGCCAAGCTCCACAGGAGTGTAAATGCACACAAGATGAGTGGCTAGAGTAGAGGTTTTCACCACTTCTGCACATGGCTAAAGCAGCTCCTTAATCAGGCAAAAATCCTATTAAAGCCCACAGTGCTTTTTGCCGTGAAAAGATATAGAGAAAATTATAGCTATACACAGCAGATCACTTTCTGAGCTCTGTTACTCTACTATATATGCCTGGATTAAGTCCAATAAGTGGAGTTATTCTCGGTATACACTCGTGTAAGTGGCTCACAAGCCAGTCCACTGGAGTCGCTCCAGACTTACGGCATTAGAACAGAGCGCCAAATTTGGTGCCTTTAAAAAATTATACCTGCATTTGTGCAAGAGTGGCTCAAAAGAGTGGTGTCCTAGCACCGGGAAGGAAGACAAATAGACATTCCTCAGCTAAACGCATTTTTAAGAGCAGTACACAGTTCTAAGCTAACTAGACTGCATATTCTTTCAAGGTATTACAAACTTTGGGGCAGAAAGTCTCCTGCTCTATTGCTATAATATTTAGATGAGCACAAATGCAAAAAAAAAAAAAGGGGGGGGGGCAAAAAAAAACAGAGTATCAGAAATGAATTATTTGCCAATAATAAAAATGGTTTTGATATTACATACTCGTTGGGGTTTTTCATGAAGAGAAAATGATCCTTCGCCTAAAACACAAAAGGGCCCAGACCTCGCTGAGAACCACGAAGAGGCTTAGCCACTGTAAGTGATGACAGCAGTACCAGCTATTCCCAATTTTAATTTCGCTGGCTGGAACGTGTGCAGCACGGTACGAGAGTGGAGAGCTACAAGCCTATGGCCTAACATCTGAGCGCTCAAACGGGAGCTATCACAAGCTCCCACACGACTGCAGCCACCGAACAGTTAAAACAGGCAGCCACGGAGAAAGGGAAACTCCGAGGAAAGTTTTACCCGAGCTTTTATAAGCGAGCAGCATTCTTACGGGGCACCGCACCTTTGCTAATTTGCTAGCAGCGAACGCCAGCGGAGCGGAGGATTTAGCTAACTCGGTAGGCATGCCACATGCCGCCCCATCCGCCCGGCACCACGGGGTAGGCGCAGAACACCCTTCCCCAGAAGTTCAGCCATTAGGGAACGATCGCCGGCACCCTTCGATTTTCCGCAAGAGCGATCCGGCGGCCGGGGCGGCTGCACGGCACAAACACGGCACACGCACGGCGCGAGGCGGCCCGGGCACACGCCACGCACGCACACCTGAATGGCCGAGGAACACCGTCTGTTACCATGGCAGCCTGATCTAATTACATGACTGATCGGGGCTGGAGTAAGCGCTGAAAGCCTACACCGCTGACATGTAGCTGCACGACGAGACAGACAGACAGACAGGCAGGCAGACCGGCGAGCGTGGAGGAGCAGCCACCAACCTCTGCGGTACGTGAAAGGGGACGAGAGGAAAGCCACCCTCCAGCAGCAGCCGCCTGCAACGCGCCGGGCCGCTTGTACCAACAGATCAGGGGCGACAGCATACAATTACAACTTACTATCGCCTCGCGGCATCTCCAGAAGAACTACGTTCTCCCCGGCCATTCTCAATTTCCCTCTCCCTCATTCATAGCCCTCGCTCCGCACCACGGCACCCAACCGTCTCCGCCGCCCGCGGGGAGCAGAAATGGATGAACGTGGAGCCTGGATTTCCCTGTAGTGGAAGGTTTCGTTCGAAACCGAAATTAAAAGTCCTTGACTTCCCAGTATGTAAGCAAAGCAACTCACTACGCCTGACCACATCTGACACGTAAAGTAACCATTACTGCATAAAATACATAACCAGGAGCATTAAAGGTTAAAGTGTAACCTGCCTTACAAAATATGAATTTCTTTACCATATGAAATGGAGCAGGTCTCCAAGCAAAGGTCATGTACCTGCACAGTTTCCCATCTGTACAAAGAAAACGTTTGGGAGGGGAAACGTTTTACAAACCCTAGTTTCTCCATCTGGGCATAACGGGAACGATCAGAATTTTGCCCAATTCTATCCAGAGTTCAGGCTCACGGGGGAGAGATGCTGCGTGGAGGAGTCCCTATTACACAGCATACGGTAAACAAAATAAAAATAGCCCGTCGTTCTTGTTATCTACACAGTGCATTATATAACGGGCTTCCGACTTGTTTTCTTTTCTATTATTACTCTTCAGTAATTCCTCCTCTTCAATAACATGCAAATCGTTCCCAATTCTGTCATTTTATTATTATCGCTATTACTATTACGGTAGGAGCTAACATTTTCCAGCATGCTTTAATTTAGACTTTAATATCCTGAGGAACTGCAGTCACGGATCCAGCGCCCACAAACGTACGGGGGGTCATTTATTTGTTTCCTGCCAGTAAATTACCACACCTCAGGTTTTAAAATAAATAATAAATAAATAAAAATAAAACAACAACGAAACACAAAAATGCCCGACCGCCACCCAGCCCAACCGAACCCCTATCCGGCGGGGGGGGCCGAGGGGGTC
>VXAA01001102.1:366389-471393 GCA_013399115.1 Anseranas semipalmata
CCCCGCCCGCCCGCCTGCCCGCCCCTCGGCTGCAGCCTCGGGCGCGCACCCGCCGCCCTCTCCCCGCTCCTGGGGCGCGCTGCGAGGCGGGGGGCTCAAAGCACTTCGCAGGGGGAAGTAAAGGAGCTGGGGAGACAACACAAAAAAAAAAAAAAAACCAAACCACCACAAACAACAGTATATTGTTTAACGGGGATAGAAGAGACAGCTAGCGAAGCGTGCCGTCCTGCAGAAATGGCAGGGAATGCTGGTTTAAGGGATGCATGGAAATCAGTTGCTCGGTCGAGGCTGGTCTGTCTCTCTAAGGGAGGAAATAAAACTGTGCTGGAAGCCAGGGAATGCTCTGAAGCAGCCTCTGTGAGAGTCAGAAGAGGGTGATTTTATTTAAGATGCCATATTGCCTTTCGCTGTGCAGAACTGCGAAGCGTTGTAGAGCAAGAGCCTGCATCCCACTCCCGTTTTCTGAATTAGTTTTATTTATCCGGATCCTTGGCATATGCTTGCGTTGCTTTGTAGAGAGTACCTTCCACTTCATTCAGACCAAAGAGACTCTGACTCATATCATCACTGAACTACAAGACAGGCAGGGCTGAACCACGCATGTTTGGGTACTAACTCCCTCTGGATTCCTCATCACACATTTCAGCAAAATCCCCTCGCGCCTCTCCCAGCTGCATGCAGACCACTGTGAGCCTCTCCCAAACGCTCCCCCGGCAGGGCAGTTTATGCTTCCCTGATGCTCCAGCGCTGGCTCGCTACCCTCTTACTTCTCTCAACATGCGTCTCTGCAGTGCCATAAGCTGCAGCGATGGGCAAACAACAAGCACAGATGCAAACTGGAGAGCAGAGAAAATACCCGCCTTCTGGACTGGCTCAGTCTGGTCTTCAAGTCTTTGGAGAAAGACAAAATACCAAATTACCAAGACAGGTACATCTTAAGGAAATAAATTATGGAAGAAATTAATGGGAGGAATACAGCCGAAGGACAGCAGGCTGCTCTGCTTGCATGCAACCTGACAGTGCTCCACAAGGAACCATTCACTCTGCTTTGGCATGAGGAAGGGAGGTACAGCACTGAGAAAGCCTCTCCCCACCCCAAAGACACCGCAAGCAACGTTGCGTACATACCAAAGGCCATCAGGTACCAGCTCCAGGGAGCTGGGTGCCGTGGGGTCACTGGCCCCAGCTCACAGGCCTCAGAAAGGCTCCAGGGAGCATCGCAGGCATGCTCCCTGCACTGCGGCCATCCAGGCCTGGCTGTTCGCTGCAGCTTGTACCAGTTCGCCCCCACCACAGCAGTGAGCTCCAAGCCACCAGATCTCTAGTGCAGATATATATATCATATGCATCCATAGATATTAGCACCGGATTTTAGCATGAGATCTAGCGTTAGTGCCTAGATGCAAAATACCCTAGCACTCTGTCAGTATGCAAACCAGCAAAGTAGTCCCTTCTATAAATGACTGTACTAGTTCACCATAATTGCTAGAGAAAGTAATAACAACATCGTAAGCTGCAGAGCTCTTGATTTAGACTTGATACTGTAATATAGACTAGCTTTATGAAGCTTAAGGATCTTTTACCACTGCAACTTCTATGTCTTTAGTTCAGGTTCACTATGAAATCCGACGTCATTTGCCATTTTAGGAGTGGTCTGGGGACAGAAGCAGCAACAGGCCGAGATGTCTGGACAAACGTGCCACTCAGCACTACGAGACAGTGAATCTACAGCAGCGTAGCAGACAGCAAAATGATCTTCACCCAGCTAATGCAAGGTTCATTGATTTAATAAAAGGAACCACGGGAGAGGGACAGAGGCTGGAGATTACTGAAAATCAAGTGAAGGCCCTGGAGAAGCTGCAACCCCATCCTCGGGGTTCAATTCTGCGTACGCGGCATTTTCCCGTCTGCCACCTTTTTTATTTCAGTTGTACTCCTGTTACCTCAGGAGAAAGGAATCTTTCCTTCTCAAACCTTCACCTTGCCAAGAGGTGTGGCACGCGCAGAGAAAGAGAAGCCACATTCATGCTGAAGCAAGCTTTGGGCAACTTTCCCTTCTGCAGCAGACGCATGTAAGAGGCTTGTGTACTCCTCCGTCCTGTGGCTACGGCGTAAGCCACAGGACCCACATTTTTTGCCATGCTCCAGGCTCTAGGTTGGTAAATCACTGTCCATGTTTCTGCTTCAGAGCTGAAAAGAGACCCCTAAAATGTAAGTCAATTGTAAATCAAAGCAATATTGTTTTCCTGAGCCAGCAAGCAGTCTTCACCCATGGGTTTGGGAAGTGCCGTAACTGCAGCCAGACGCATCAGGTTCATGAGCCATTGCTCACCTCCATTTTGACTTGATATATGTTGGTTGCATAACAGACAATAGAGATAAGGGGACTATGCCTCCACTGACATTGCCTGACACACAGGATTCGCTACCATGTCACAAGATGTCATCGTGCCTCTGCAGTCCCCCTGTGAGGGCCTACACTGGGGCTCAAAATAGTCCCTCCATGGTGAATACCACAAAATATGGAAGTGCTGGTGAAGGCAAAGAAGGTGAGAAACAGCACCTGAACGTGATCTTTGCTGAACAGCCAGGACAAAGGTCCCTTATTGTCTATTAAAGCAGTGCAGCCTATTGACCCAGAAGTGCGGAACTAAGGCAGAAAAGAAAGTCATTTGCTGTGGAAAATAAGACGTGATTATAGACCCGGGCAGTTCAGACAACGTGAATGGAGAGAGGCACATCAGCAGGGCAGTATGGACATGGGCTCCAACACCACAGGGGTGAGTGGGACACAAGAATCCACAGCACTCGAGCATTTTTATCTACTGCCGGTGACATGCTGAAACTGGTACAACTCCCAGCTGAATACCTTCTTGACCAAAAGATAGTCATCAATTTGACATACAAGTTGCACACTGTCTAGAAGAAACTGTCTTTCAATACACTAGTTGTAGCGTCATCTACATGCATGTTTTATGCAGTTAATAGTATCTATGAAAAATGGGAGAATAAGAAGCATAAGAGGTTGGATTGTTTTTGACATTCACGTTCAGGAAAATCCAGTGATTGACAATGTATTGCATGTGAAAAGTAGTTTTACAATTATCGATCATTACAGTCTAAGTCTTCAATTTGTCATAAAATGACATTGTTGGTCTCATTACAGCCTCTAGTGGACAGTAGTAATCCACTTCACAGACCTGTCACACAATTTGCTCAGATGACAAGCATTATCAAGGTGGAGGTTACTCTGAAAGAGCACAATCATACCATCATTCTTATCCCATGGCAAAAAGGATTTTTCAATACAGTCAAAGGTTTGTTGGCATTGCTCTTAAGGCGCCTTGCTTTATGCTTCAGGTATTAATACTGGCTTGTAAATAAACAGAAAACTTCTCCTATTCCTTTCAATTTCAGACAGCTTTCATAAAAACTAAATTCATCTCAAATATTTTTATAACAGAAAATATCGGTTGCCATGTTTTTGGCTTAAGTAAGATGTTTTTATTCCAACTCAGAATCTGCCGACTGTCCAATCCACCTCCTATCTATTTATAGCCTGCTAGCATTCAGATAATTTTTGCTAATGCAGTTATTTTCATTATTATTTCAGACATAGGCAGTTGATTTAAGGTATTTTAACAGCTTTAGCAAATGAAAAACTGTAATTTGGATTACAGCTGGCTAATTAAGGTACACTTTCCTCAGGGAAGTTAAACATGTACACAGTCTGAACAATAACATATTTAGAATGTATTCTTTAACTTGAAGTGCCACTTGTGCGAACATAATAAAATATGACTAGCATCTTTATTTTTTGTGTATTCACTTAGAAATGAGTGTATTCCCTGTCAGAACAGGGATGTTGATGATGTTCTCCAGAACTCTTAACTATGATTGTTTTCAGATGGAAGGAAATTAGACTGATAGACACGGAGAACCAATGCTGTCTCTTTAAAGCCACAAATATCTCATGCAAATTAACATTTAGTGAAATGAGAGCAAAGCATTCATGAAGACTAAGCAAGTATGTAGTACTACACTGCGACTCAAAGAGAAAACTCTATGGTCTAATATGCTGAGGTCCTTTGCAAGTGAATTCAAAGGAAAGGCTGCTGTTAATTTCTTTATTTTACCACACTGTGCCTAGGTATGTGTTGTAGGGTCACTGAACAAACCGCTGTTTGTCATTCCTTATCATACAGGTAATGGGATATTTACGTAAAAATGTGTACCTCATCACTGTCTTGATTTTAAAAAGAGGCAATCAAGTTCCTCTTTAAAATAACAATGGCTTCAACAACTTTAAAATAACAATAGCTCCTTGGATGCAGATCTGAAAGAAGATGCTTTTTTGGTTTGTTTGTTTGTTTTTAAACAAGGAAAGCAATTCATCAAGGGATTAAAAGAACCTTCCTCTGAAGCCTTAAAATCAGGACTGACAGTCTTTTGAATATGTTGTCCGTCAGTTACAGGCCATTGATCTGGAAGGAAAAGCAGCTAACCTACCAGTGGCAGCCCTGGGATGGACCACAGCCACACCTAGCCCCAGAAGTTGTTCCAGCCATGACCAATGTAAAATAAAAGTGCTAAGCCCTTCCCTAGAGGTGCTTAATTGGTCTAGGCACCTCTCAAGTAATAACTATTACGAGTTGTTAGGTGCTTTGTGGCCTATGGTGTCAAGATGTCTGAGGTCTCCATCCATGTCCTGGTCTCCATGAAACTCCTCTGACACTGCACTTACCCCTATGGGTGGTGTGCGCAGAAGGGCCAAGCAGGAATGGAAACCCAGCTGCTGTCTTATTCGTAGAAGTGTTCGCTTCGTATTGAGGTCAAAATACACCAGCAGGGTACAGAGGGGAGGCTTCATTGTGTGGAAAATTCTTGGCTTCCAGGGCTGTCAAGGCAGCGCTGTTAATGAGGATTAACATTCAACCAAAATGACGGTGAAGAACTAATGAGAATTCACCAGCCACTTTCTGAGAGAGGGCTCTTGGCTTCTGGCACGGAGCAGCCAGAGTCCAAGTGGGTTGTCCTTTTAAACCATACCTGATACAGAGACTTATCTGGGAGTTCACTCGCCAACTTTTTTTCTCTGTTATGGGTGTTGTGGCCTAGGCAGATTAGATTAGCATCTATCATGTTAACACTTTGGATTGGGAAGTAACTCTTGACCTTTCTTAAAGTGTCTTACCTGCATATAAGGCAGTGTGGTTTCTAAAGCCTGTTTAGTCTCTCTGATCAACACTATACATATATTGATAAGTGCAGTGAGTTTTCATGGGAGGAGAAGAAGGGGCTAGAATGGGCTGCTTACCCATTTGAACAGACCTAGGAATTGAAAACATGGGTTTTTGACACCTCAGTACTTTAATGGCCCCAACAGAGCTGTTCTGGTCTATTGAACAAATCCTTCCTACCTCATGGATCATTGACCTAACAGACCTACAGAGCCAGTATGCTCAATCCTGCTGCCAAACCTGCACATTTTGTCCACATGCTAAAAATCCTTATGACATCTTTTATTGAGAAAAGGTGCAGCATATGAATAACAGCTATTTTCTGCCCTCATTGTCTCTACCTTTTCACAAAATATAACACACAAGGGCCTTGGCCTCAAAGCTCTCATGCAAATTCATAACTGAAGTTTACCAAATTCAGACAATATTGGCAGATTTGGGCTCCTGCCTTGGTTTCAAGACAGAGATAAGTGCAAGTTGCTTTATGTCCAAGACTAGAGTTATTTTGGACCTATCTTTCCACTGTACTGTCAGAAGGAAAACTAAAAACTAACAAAGTAGTAACCAGAAGTACAGCGATAGTCCTGAAATATTGGTATCTTGTACACAGCAAAGAATGTGTTATTTTTTCATTTGTTTTGTTTGTTTTCAAAAGGTATAGCATGCCACAAATCTGCAGTCACTTGGAGCACATGAATGGAGACTTTGAACAGTGCATAAACATCAAACAAAGATTTAAGTGGGATAAACTAGGATGAAGGAATTGCTATATCCCCTTAGATTTGATCCATAGTCATGATCAACAGGAAAATCCTCAGTCAGAGAAGGACTGCAGACATGACAGGATAGTGAATTGCCTGGAGGGTAGGAAGTCTTCAGCCTGAAAGCCTTTGACCAACAACGTAGGTAAGCATAGTGAACATTTACCTTTCATCCAATTACAAGTTGAAGGGGTATTTTTCCTGTTTCTTCCGCAGGGTCATGGGGATGTGGTATCCTAAGAACCCTGAAACTCCATAATTAAAAAAAAAAAAAAAAAAGGGCCCTTGAAAGCCTAAGGTAGGATACTACATTAAATCAGAACTATTTCAGTTTATGTAGACCGGTTCAAAACTATACCGGCATTGCTTTGAGTTATTACTGTACAAAGGCAGCATCTTGCCCTCAGAGATCTTCCAGATCCTCATGTTCTTTGTCTACCCTTCAGCAGAGGCCTTTCTACTAAAGACAATAATTGTTTCCATCTTGGATGAAATGTCTTATCATGTCTCTCCCTGCCTACTTTTTCCACAGGAGAGTTTCCACCTGTCTTCCTACCTTGCATCTGCTCTCATATTATCCTCATATGATATCATTTATTTATTTATACTTAAGGTAATGAAAGATATCTATTCAAAGCTCTAGAGGTCCTGGAACATAGCAATTACAAGAAATACACAGCAGTGTGAAAGCAGTTTTCTCAAAAGGAACTGAGCTGGGCATCCCGGTACATGAGAAACGCCTGCCTGCTGAAAGCACATCTTCAGCCTTCTCTCAAAGCGTGTGTCTTTTGCCATGGGGCCTCTCCCAAAATCATAAAATTCAAGCCCTTGTGAAGTGTACATACTGCCACAGGGACAGACTTGTTCTTACAGGGATTGCCATGGGGTCAATAATAGCCGAGAGAGTGGAGTGGGCACCTGGGGGCAGGACCATCTCATCACAAGCTATTCCCATACAAGAGATGCTAGTTCTGAAATGGTTCCTCACTATAGATTTATCACAGCTCATATTCTCATTTTCTTTGTGCAAAAGGACATAAGAATGGCCATATAGTGGCCATAAGACAACAGCGGTCATAAGGAGATGCTTCAGGAGGCATGGGCAGCCATATACTACTTCCTTCACATACTCTCCAGCCTCTTGCTATTTTCAGCTCAAGGGACACCTTGAGCAGGATGTGGTTTCTGCCTACTTAGTAACCCTCGATGGATTTATCTCCCAAGACTTGTGCAATCTCCCCCTGAGCACATGTAAACTTTATGCATCCACTATCTCCTGTCACATGGCACAGGTCGAGTCCCTGGTGCAAGAATTGTCTCCTGTCTGCTTCATTCAATGCTCCCAGTTCTTGCACTGAGTCAGAGTGGCCAGTCTACACATACACTCCACGCTACCCAGAACGTTGCAGACTTCTCTCATATTCCCCCTAAATTGTCCTTCTTCCAAGCTGGAAAGGTCTAGCCTCTGCCATTGTTACACAAACCACTCTGTTGAAGACTTCACTGCTTCTGCCACAAGTCTAACCTGGTTTTGACTCCGTCTGTCTTGGTCTTAGTCCTGTCACACCCTCACTGCCTCCGTTCTTCTGCCTGTAGAATAGGGATAGTAAAAATTAACCTTTTATCTCGCAAAACAGTGGTGACACAGTGGAGTACAAGTATTATTACTATTAAAGAAATACAGAATACTCCCTTTTCCCAAGGCTTAGCCAAGGACTCAGAAAAGCAACAGTTCCACATATCAAGGACAAAACAAAACAGTATTAATATAAACAAAAATAAAACTATGATACTATCTACATTTTTTTCATACTTGTTTAGCAACACAGGCTGACTAAAACCTTTCCATTTCATAAACTACCCCTGTCAACCAACCTACTTTGGTGTTAAAAATCTGAAGTGATGGGACATCTCCCCCCAACCTCAAGAGATTATTTCACATACTGATATGCAGATCAGGTCTGAAAAATCTGAAATGCTACAAAAGTTGGATTACCTGGTGGTTTTCCTGCCATTTAATCTGTCTCTCCCCTTTCTTTCCATGATAAATCCCATTTGCTGGGACAGAAATATCAAGTCATTTCTCTCCCTTGTTTGGACCATCATCATCTAGGCATGTAAGCATGATGTCTGCTTTAAGGTGTATAAGTTGTCCTGTTGCCTTAATGATTCTGAATCACACATTTAAAGTTAACCATGTGCTTGAGGGTATGCCTTTGTGAACAAGTTAAGGTGAGGCAATCAAGGGTGTGGATTTACAGGACACCAGCTACTCTGCAATAATTGCACGGATGAACATCCTTTGCCTGCCAGTAAATGCAGCGTAGGTTAGCCCAGAGAGAGCCCCAGCCCAGATCACCTCTGCCACCCCACAAGTGCTTTTGCTGCTGTTCTCCAACACTGCTGCTTTTGTCGGTCCCTCCCCAGCAGTAATACTATGCCCAGAAGTAAACAAGATAGCTGCATATAGAGGAACTACCACTTCCCTCGCCTCCAAAGTGATCCACCTGCAGACACAGTGTTTTTAATACACCGCTATAATCTTGCAAACTGAAGTCATATTTGCTAGGCGTTGTCTACCTTGCTGCGTTACGGCTCCAGCCCTTTTTTATGTTTATATAGTAGGATATAGCCTTTGCAGAGCCTTCATCATTTATATCACACCAGAGTCCTCTAATTTTTGAACCCTTCTGTTTCCCTCTGCTAGTTAAAAATGTAAAAGGGGNTCCTCAAATAATTCACACAAACCATGTGTGCCCAATGTGGCAGGAAGGGGCAGCGGGCACAGAGCTCACTAGTACTGTACACCCGTGTACACCCCCAAGACACTTCTGTAGGTATTTTCACAAAGCGTATATTCCTCGCAGGGTCCTGGGCAGAGCTTATCAGCTGTACAGAAATTCCTGCACAGTTTACAATCTGGGCAAGCGTCCCAGCCCCAGTGTTGTCTCTCACTAGAGTCTCTTCAGAGTATCAGAGGTTCCCAGGAATGCTCCCAGAAGCTTTTAGCTCAGCCTGAGTCACTGCCAAGTTGATCGGTTCCTCAGAGCTGCCTGCAGCGATCGTCCTGAAAACTGCAGGGGGAGAGCTTGCAGGCTCTGTAAGAGTCCCTCAAAAGCTCAAGTTGTACAGGAGTCATGGTCTGGCCTCCAAAAACTATTATCTGAACCGAGACATATTTATCACGACCTTGCACTCATTTAAGGTCTCTCCAGTGAGATCACAAAATCTGCACAATTTCTGTAGCTTGAAATAAAAGCCTTTTCATGGAAGTTACTCTTTTTGTGAGTTGCTAAGATCATTGTTTATATTCTAACAATCCCTCAGATCTATAAATGAGGATCAATGCCCCTTTCCTATTTTAACTAGATGCTCAAATCAGTTATATGAGGCCAAGCTTCCTCCCCAGGCAGCTGACAACACAGGCACACAGGTTATGTTGCCTGCAGTGAATGATGCAGTCAAATACTCCATTATTTGACATATCTCCCAGAACAGTTCTCTCTTGAGAAAAGATTGGATTTTTTAGAACAGCTGATTTTTCAGAAATGGCATACAATCAGTGGGGCAAGAAGGCAGATTTCTCCAATGTTAAAATAACAATTTTTTCTTATTTTAACATAAAACAAATATAATTTCCTGAGAACAAAACAAAAGAAATTCCAAGAACAGCCCCTTTTCTTCATCTTCTGAAGAACCTGATACTCCTTACTTTCTATGCTTTCTTAGCATTCACTTATCTTCTTATGTGTTAGCATTTTCAATGCTGTTTAGCAGACAAAACGTTCACTGGGTTTCTTAAGTTCCTTCCTCTCAATCTGCTATTCTTGTAGCTGTACTTTTCTTGGATAGCATGTTGAATTCATGTAGTTTACAGTCAACAGCTCCTATATTCCTTACAGTGCTCAAAACTTCAGTGAACAGAAAGGTAAGCTGGGAGCATTTACCAGCTTGACATCTCTGCTATCTGGACAACAGACAAAAAAAAATAATTGTTTTTTCTTTGTTTCAGGACCTAAAACCCTAGCTGTATATTTAAAGTCTAGACTGTTAAAATATATTGAAAATACATTTACCGTGGAAATGTTTTGGCAATCAGTTATTCCACTTCACACTCTTCAAACCGTGTGGTGTTACTATTTTGTTTTGTTTTGATTTTTGTTCCTTTTAGATTAATCCCAAAGAATTTCACTCTCACCCATCGTGGTTATCAAGCTGTAGTTTGCTGGCAGTGTAACTACTCATGATGTGCAACACTCTCTTCTGCTCTTCTAGGCTTCTTATCTCTGGTACACATTGATTAATACTCCTTCTGTACTGATATTCCTGTTCGGAGAATTAGCTCACCCTCGTCAGGAATGCCCACATAACTTCCATCACTTGGTGACACTGCTCCTGGTCTGTTCCCCAAACTCCTCTACACAGACACTTGGTATGTAAATACTCCCCTTAATCTTCATCCTTTGTTTCAAGTATAAAACAAAACCAAACAATAACAAAACCTCCTCTGTTTTGCATGCAGGGAGCACATGCCATTAATATTAATTAATTAATTTATTTAAAGCCGGTAAAAGAATTTGCTCTTAGGCTGGGAATGCGACTGCCAAGTTTCCTGCCTGCAATTTGTTACGGCTCAGTAGTAAACTACTCCTGAAAATAGGAATTTGAAATGGAAATACTGACGGGCCTTTTAACTACACTATAATAAGCAGGGTGCTTTATCCTGCACGCTGCACGTTGTTACACAACGGCAGCCTATCATAATGCGCACGGAAAACAAACAGGGCCTCTCCACATCGCGCTCCTGCCTGAAACCGGGCAGACGCAGGAAGCGAAAGGGGCCGAAAGACAAAAGCCCAGAAGGTCAAGCACACCACGCCCGAGCCGGAGCCCTTCTGCTGCACAGCCGAGCACGGGATCTTGGAGAACTTGCACTTGAATAACTCCCCTTTGATCAGCTTGCCATGAAGAAAGAGGTGTAGCCTGCTACATTGCTAATGGGGGTAAAGAATGAGACTTTCCCATAAGGCTTAAGCTGCAAATTAATGTACCCAGGCTTGCCCTGTTAGGCAGAACAAAGCTCCCAAAAGTGTCTGTTGCAAACGTTTCTTATCTACTTACAATTGTAGATTCCATGTAATTCTCCATATGTAAAACACATGGATGCTGAAGCTGGTTTGCATGCTAGCATTCAAGTGTCAGTTGAAAAATGTTATTTTTCACAGTTGCTGAACACCCAGAGTCCCAACAAAAGTCAGCTGAGTGTCTCCAGATTTACACCTGTGTAAATGACAGCACCATTACATCTCCGTGGAAATAAAATATTGCCATTATTTTTTGCAAGGTATTTGGCAGCCAGGAAAATAACTGAATCATACAAGTGAAACAGAATCTCTGGGACCTGAACCGCACACTTCTGGTTTGTAGGACACATGCTTAAATGCCATATATTGAACTGCCACATCATGTCTATTTTTACTAATTGAGTTTACTTACTTGTGTTTGGGCACTGTACCAGCTACTCAGCAAGTCCAGGAGATTAATGTAAAAGCCTCTCTCCATTTAGAAAGTATAGGCACTCCAGATTTACAGCTGCTTATTTTGAGGGTGGCTGACTGCTGATCCTGATGTCTTTGAGTAACAGATGGTTTTCTGAGCTGCACTGATAATGAAAATGATATAATTTGCCACTTAACGTTAAAATAAAGCAGAGAGGCAGAACAGAAGAAAAAGCAATGTATTCACCTCCTACAAATGGCATACCTGAGAACAAGACAAGAAAAAAAAAAAGGGCCGAGGGAAACCTGAAGGCTATCAATAGTCTTGGTTATTCACATAAGGAAAAACTTGCATAAAATAACCTGGCCTGATCTGGACCATGAAAGCATTGGCCCCTGTAATGTTAGAATTTATAGCTTTAATCTTCTTAAGAGCTGCATGGCTCTTCTCACATGCAGGGAAAACAGATTTGATGTTTCTGAGATTAAAACTACTGAGCTGAACTTTGCTTGTTATTGGCTAAAAGCATTTGGAAACCTAATAAAGCATTCCATTAAAATCTTGGCATTTTAGTAATACAAAAGAAATAGGCTTCTCAAAATGCGAGACCAAGTCAAAAGGACACTTTTTGGGGGGAGATTCCGGAATTTGGATTTTAACAAAGTTTGCAATGACTTAAAAATAGATCAAAGGAAATGCGAGGTAGAATGGAACAATAAATGCTTGATGTAACTAGCAATGTGCAATTCTTTGTTATTTAAACTTTATGACATTTAAAGACATTTTTTCATGTTCTTTTAAACCTTGTCCTTTTGTGAGGCCATGAATAGCTGGAAAAAGTACAACACACATCACTGACTAGCTGTGTGGTCTTTAACAGGTAACACAAGGCCTGACTTTTCAAAATGATGAGAATCCACAACCACAGCTGTGATAAATGTGAGCTAGTAGTATTTTGGGCTGTAGATGATCAGCTTTACTCTGGAAAAAAAAAAACTCTGTCAAGGCTTGCTAGGCTACAATTTTAGCTGCATAGGAAGCCCACGCAGAACGCAGTTAACCACCTATATGTCAGTGCATGATTTGGTTTGATCTATGAGGATGCAACTGATGTTTCTGCAGAAAGAAGCATAATAATCATAGCAGTGGTATGATGCTGTGAGTTCAAAGCTGTAGCACAACTGAAAAAGGGTGCTCTTGCCAGTAGTGGTAAAAGCTTGTGCAGTACCCTTTGGGCAAAGAAGACGAGAGTGGCCTGGTGGTAGCCGCACTGTCCAGAGCCCTTGTTTGCCTTCTCCACCAAGGCAGAGTGAAGAGGAGCCTCATTAACTACTGTTTTTACTGTGCTCTGCAGGTAAACAAACAAACAAAAAGAAATAAAGCCTCATAATCAAGCATAAAAGAAATAAAGGTTCATAACCAACCCTAAAAGATGACAGGTTTCTTGCTAGGGTTCATTGAAGGGGGTTGTTTTTTTGTCACAAGGTAAACAACATTCATTCCAGCCTGCTTTGAAATGGCTTGTTCCTGTCTGTACTGGCAAAGACTCTAGCTATGCTCGAGTTTGCCTGCACATGGTTATATCTAATTCAGATCTTCTAATTGCAGTCTACTTGTCCCTTGTTCTATAGAGTCTTACGAATGAGTCTTACACAGGTAACACAGCTCACACCACTGGAAATGACCCCACAGAGTTCAATTATGCAAACCCATTTTCTGCCCTTCCTAAAGAAATTTCCCTTTGCACTGTTGAACATTGTAAGGTGCTCATAAAACTGGCTGGTACTGTGGCTGGTTTGCTTTATTTTTTGTGGCACTGACATATGACGAGCTATCTACTGTAACAGATGCTATTTGACAGTGCAAAATAATAGCGCTCAGACTTAAACTGTAAATTATAAACAATCTAACTACAAAATGAATACTCAGAATGGGGAGTCTTGTCAACTAAGATATTAGTAAATCGGTTGAGGAAGACAAATTATTCACTAAAGCTAAAGTAACGAAAATTTTATTCAGTTAACACTATTGTCATTAGAGTTTGCCTGTTCTTTGCCGTAATCAGTAGATATGAAACACTGATTATGAGCAACACACAGTAAAATCAGTTTTCTTGCTGTGCAAAAGCAACAGAAGTGTTTCTACTCTTCTGTTTTATTAATTTATGTTGGTATAAAAGATGCTGTATAAATACTACTGGTAGGATGCCTGGCCACATCAAGACAGCCATTTCCCAAGGGATTTGATAATTATGTTTTCCCCACCAAACCACATACAGGGCCATGAATTAAAAGTGACCTTGTTGGTCCACTGATGCAGCTGCCATGTATTTGATTACAAACTTACTGGTACCAATGCCAAGAAGGTGAGTTACAACATAAGCTGAAAATGAGTTCAAGCGTAGCTTTCCACACAGAGTCCCTGGTAACCTGGCTGCAAAAGGCATTTAACACACAAAAATGATTTTTTTTAACCTTTAAAGAAAATACATTCCTCTGGTCTTCCCTATCTGTTCATGAAATCCCAACACAAAGTTCTCCAGAAAGTGTGTTTGGGCAAGTACCCTAGGTTACAAGGTCTGCAGCAATAGCTGGAGAACTTGTAACATCTCAGACCTAAGACTTCTTCAAAAAAGACATGGAAGGCTTGCAGAAACATGAGCAGGGGGGTGTATGCAGCAACTAGCATTGGGGCATAAGCCCATAATTAGGCCTTGTATGTACTAACATAAGCAAAAACATACTGTTTATTTTTGGACTGAGTGCAAGCCTGGATTTAAGAACATTGGATTCATGAGGGGAAGGGAGACCGAGAATGTGGTCCTACTATTAGCACTATCTGATGCGATGGCAACTTGATGCGTTAATGCAGCCCTGCATTCACATCAGCCCTTACTCCTGGCGAGGCATGGGGCTGAGCCACAGCAGGGAAGGACAGGAGAGGTGGTGGTACCTCACAGAAGCCCTGGCACGAGCCCGCTGGACATGGCTGGTGCATAGCATGGCGGTTCCTGCTCTGGACAGGACTCTCAAACTCTTCTGCATGACAAAGGCAGCCAGGTTTTATCCTACTGACTCGCACTGCCTGCATCTCCTGCAGTACCCAGCACCAGATCCAAGGGAAGACTCAAGTGCCAGCGCCAAGCAAACGGACACAAAGCCGAGGGAGGACTACACTGGGATGCAGACAGTTGAAGTTGCCTTTCGTAGGTCTTGACTGTATGTGTTAGGGAAGCTGGACAGCAGGACTAACCACACGGCTCTCCTCTGAGAGACGAATTTACCTTCTTCCTCCTTGACAGGCTAAGCAGCAATGCAGGCACCAACCCCAGTAGCTTTGCCAGTACTGGGATAGTTTGGGGCGTGCCCAGTTCAGGTGCCCAAAGAACTTCCCAGCAGTGAAATACTTAGCTCAGGAAACACAAAGGGCCGGGACCTGCCCTCGGAGCCTGACAAAAGGGTGTCTGCGTACACTGAGGAAAGGGGCTCCCCGAGCTGCACGTAGCTGGCTCAGCGGCTCTTTCTCGTTTCTCTGCGGATCCAGGGTACTTGTGTGCATGTTATGAGGAAACCAGCAGACCAGCTAGCCTGCTAGGAGACCACAGTCGAGATTGCTTTAGGTAACACTGTGAAAGGACCCCTTTCTCTGTCCCCTCCCTGGCCCCCCAAACTGCCAGGCATCCCCACCTGACATCCAAGCCAGCCAGGCAAAACAGTTTGCAGAGCCACTGCCTGGCTGCCCTGCGGCGCTTGTGCTCTCACCCAGGGACACCGCAGGGCAGGAAGGTCCCTTAGTCCCCGTTCCTTGGAGCTGACAAGTGAGGTGAACACATTAGTCTCATTTTAATGCGCAATGCAAAATCACCATGCAAATCGAACACGACTGGCAGTTTGTGCCTACGATGCAAGCTAAACCCAAAACAGCAGAAGGGTCATAAAACGGGGATTAAAGTTCAACAAGGAAGCTGATAATGAAGAAGCCTGCCCAGACTATGCCCTATTCTAGCCAGCATTACATTATCTTCTAATTTTAGAACAGCTGAAAATTTTTCCCAGACCAGAAGTTGACAAGAGGCTGAGCAGCGCCAATGCCGTTAAATCTTTGTTTTCAGATGCCGTGTTGTCTCCACACTGCAAGAAGTTGTTTCAGCATGTGAAATTTTACAGGAAGGCACACACTGTTGGTGGATGCCCATACAGGGAGCTATGTAATATGTTGAAACCATCTGGCATTTTGCGGTTTTACTCTATCAGTCAGACGCACTGTCTGGAAACACAGGGCTCAAACCCAGAGTCCTTGATTCGGGTCAAATACCTACAGATGCCTGCGGACGTTTCGCCAGACTAAGAGCTGCAGAATAAAGCACTTAATTAGGCGGCTGAAGTTTATGATTGATTTCAAGGGCAGCTGAGTTGGAAGCCTATTGCTGCTTAGGAAGTTTTAGCAAATGTAATTATTATGGCATGTTTGATATAATACATGGTCTCTGTGAAATGCTCCAAAATATCATTTTAAAGACTTGTTCTGTTGCTGTTATGCTTTGTACCTTCTGACTAAGGAATAGGCTAGATAGATCTCGATGTGAAGCTTACTGAAAACTACCACTAAAATTAATAGAGCATAGTTACAGAAGAGTATTTTATATAGAATTACTTTCTCTGGAGTGTGAACAGTGCTGCTGAAAGCAGACTCTGGGTTACATTATTCCTGTGATCCAAATTTTTTTAACCAGCTGATGTCACTAGGGAGATTTGAAGTCTTTATAATTACAGCTCAAGGCCTGGAGGAAGGGGGGAGCAAAGACAATGAAATTACGTTTCATATGTTGATTCAGAGAGTAACCTGCAGTGGCCTGTTAACTTGCTTCATCTATCAGGAAAAGCAAATTAATTCTGTATCCAGTTGGCTTTATGAGTGGCAGCTCAATTTACTTCCCCAGTTAAGAAGGGAAGAAAGTGGCCTTTTGTCACAAACAATCGCTTCCTGCAATGCTGCAGAATAAGATGTAAAATAGGCAAAGAGCTTCCAACGTCCTACTAAGAAGTAAAATTTGTTTCTTTCATCTTCCCTCAGAGAAGGAATTCAGGTTATGCTCTGCACTAAATTAAAGTGTTCTGCTCAGTTATGTACATGCACAGCTTTGAAAACTGTTCCTGCTTCTAGGTCAAGGGCTCTCCCTGTGGCCGGTTGCCAGCTTTATCCCTGGACTCCCATAATCCCTTGAAATAAATCAACTTTCCATTGAAATCCTCTGCCAGTTCCACTTCAGAGTAAAATGTGCTGTCTGTAGCATGATGCTCTTTTATACTTCTGTGGAAAAAAAGAAGGGAAACAATGTGGTCATTGTATACTGGACACAGTTCGACGTAATCCGCGTTGTGTATATTAAAGGCTATCTTTGTATGTTGCACTAACCCCAGATTTCAGCATTTATTATTAGAACTGAGAAAAATACCTTCGACCGAAGGAACGATTTGACTGGTTGAAAAGGTTCCCAGCCTGCGTGTGTGTGTGCGCGTGTGCATGTGTGCGTGTGTACCTCATTGCTACTCTGCTCACGTGGACTCAAATGTGTGGATGCACTATACTACTATTATACTACTTCCTGGCCTGAGCAGATGAAGCCCTCAAAGATTTTTTTCCTTTTCCTTGTTTTTTTTTTTTTTTCCCTCTAATATCAATTTTCTTCTCTCTGTGTTATAAATGAACCTGAATACATTCACACGTTCCTGTGGAAGACTAAAAGCTGTCACTTCATTTCAGGGAACCAGGCGGCTTTAAGCTCAGCTGCAAGAAAGCCCAGATGCTACTACATCTCCGGGGGAAACTTATCTATTCAGAGAGGGAGAAACTTCTAAACAATAACAACAAAATATAGCTTAAAGATGCTGCTGCCGTTCTGCTGGTGCCGAGGTCAGTACTTTGGAGAACGGGTGCCAGCCAGAAGCAGCAGCACCCTCCTTAGAAGACTGACATTTCTGAAAAGCGCTGCTTCTCCCCACATCTCAGTAACTTTAAATGGTCTGCCAGTTAAATCAGAACAGCCTGGTATAAAGCTTCCAATTTTCTGACAACCTTTATATTCTCTTGGCTCCTACAAGGCCCTAAAGCTGATCGTGTATAATCCTGAACTGAATGTAAAATAAATATGAAAACCTGTCATGATTTTACAGTTTTCCAAAGGATATTTCACTAAATAAAAAGAGCTGTACTTCTGGCACACAAATGCTCCATATAAAAATCACAGTTAGTTCTTTAAAATAAAGTTATGCAGCCCGCTGCCAGACTGCCCTCTACAGCTCCCCTCCGAGAGCCCAGCTGGGTGCTCCCGCCAGGCCCGGCTGGGCCCCCAGGTGCCCAAGCAAACCCAAGCCACAGCGCTGGCCCGAGCCAGGCCAGCCCCAAGGGTCCCAGCAGCCGGCCAGGGAGCGGGGAAGGCCCCGGCCTTCACTGCGCTGGGGCCCAGCCCATGCAGGCCGGCTGAAACCCGTGCCGGCAGTTGGGCCTGCGCGTAGGGTGCGGGTACGGACTGGGCTGACCGTGGCCCAGAGCTGATGCGCTCACCCAGCCTTCACGGCCTTGCCTAGGAGAATAACAACTGTTTGTAGAAACCTCTTCTGCTAAGCTCGTCTTATTTAGCTATCTCCCTTAACTGCGTGTGAAGGCATGGGCTATAAGCTGGAGTCCACAGCACTAGAGAACAGAAAAGAGTTTCTATCATTGACAAACTAGAGCTGATTTCAGGCTCCGATGGCTTCTCAAACCTCAGAAAGACTTGCACATCCAGAGCACTGCTAAAAGTCCAGGCCTAGCAAAGTAGGACCCAAATACAGCAACCTGGACAATAGATATGAGGTACATGCAGACTAACGTGGTATCTCTTTGCCATCTGGTAGGAAAGCTAAAAGACTACTCCTCCAGGTCTTGGGATACATCACAGTTAAAATCACTGCAAGTTTTGTTTGCAGAGCACTGTTTGGATGAAGGATGGTTGGGAAGGAAGAAATGGAGGAAAGGCGAGGAAATTCAAAAAGGGAAAATCTGCATCATCGCTCACAATGTTTCCAGGTTTTTGTGCAGAAATCTTGCGTCCAAGTCACCTTGCAGGTGTTTAGCATTACACACCTGCCTCTCTTATATTCTCCTCCTGGAACAGGGTACAGGCAGTTGCACTGAATATAAAAACCACAGTAAGCCATACAGCCAGGCCTTTAATTTTAAATCAGACTGAATGAAACTATCTGGTTTTCCCCTAGAAGCCCTCAGTGGATAGTTTCTTCAGTTAGCTTTACCACCTTCAGGCCTTCCCTTTAAGCGAGGAGTGCAGCTGAACCCAAAAATTCAAAGCAAAACTCAATTGAAACCATTATGTTTCATCTGGTTACATGTCAAAACCTCAAACCTCGTGTACACAGGGCTCAAATTATAAACCCATCAGGCTGAACCCCAAAGCTGGGCCCAGGTTTGCCCTGAGAGCCTGCAAATCTTTTAGAGAAGCTGATTCACGTTTCAAGTTCATAATGAAACACAAACCCAAGATGGTCAGGAGACTTTTCCAAGGTCAAACAGTGAGTTAGAAGAAGAGCTAAGAGGAGAGCCACAGCCCTGGCCACTTCACACTGCTACCAACGGAGGTAGAAACTCGCTCTGCTTGAACTTCATTCTGTATAGCCTTAGCCAAACCACTCAAAATAACCACTTTTTTGCTTGTTAATTGTTTTAATGAGTCACATGGCAATGAATGACTAAACGCTACATCATCCCTCTAAGGATTCAGCTGTGGAAAAAGCATCCATTTAGCTGCAGGGTAGTTATTACTGCATAGCTTTGATTTTGCTACACAATGCACACCCTGTTTATTGAAATGCTTATATACTGCTCTGGGTGAAATCATCATCACTTACAGGTATACTCTGAAGCTAAAGGAATGAGCTCATATCCACTCATTTAGACCCAAATGAGCCCTGTCCAATTATTTGGATCTCCAGAACTCTCTCATGTTGGTTAATGCCCCTTTGGACATTTTTCCATAACGACCCAAATCTCTGCATCTAAACCATGGAAACAAAATTTCAAGTTGAGAAAACATAATTGCAGCTACAATATCTGCCCCTCCCTGTAACTCTGCCATGGCACAGTGCTCACTGGAGAGCACCAGAAAGAATTTAAGTTCAAGGCATAATTTGATGTAGTCCTTTTTGACTCTAGACCATCATGCAATGGTCACCCATTTGCGTGTTTCATATCAATAACATCAAAGCTTTAATCTGTAAGACGTTTGGCAATACAGCAAGCAACCATTCCAGGATGTAGGCTTAATGCTGAAATACCATCAGGGTTGAGAATTTCTACATACTGCTTTCTAATAGTCCCTGCTGTTTGACACCTGGAATGGCATTAAGTTCTGGCTCTGTTTCCAGAACTTCCCTACCAACAACTAAAAGTGCTTCTACGAGATAGGAAGAAGAAGAGAGGGATTAGAGTTCAACGAGCGAGTCTGTTTATGGTATTAAAAACATTTTTGTGCGGTGAAGGGTCAGCATTTGAAAAGTAAGGTATGGTTTACACATACACAGTAAAAAACTGAGATTCCAATACATACCTTTTTTCCGCTTCAGGTTAATTACTAGTTTCCTGTACTCCTGGCTAGTTTTGCTTGCAGGCAAATTTCTCTCGAGCTCAGCAGCCAGGACTGTATTTAGGGCTAAGCTTTCCCACCATATCACTCCAATATTAAAAGAATTTCTCTGGCTTCCTGTTAAACCATGCACTGATTACAAAATTCTTTTGCTTACTTAGGGCCAGATTCAATAAAAATTCTGTCCAGCTTCCGCATCATGGAAGGCCACAAAAGCCCTGAAATATTTTGGTTTTGAAGCTTTTGTGGGCTCCCATAGTTTGGATGCTGGGTAATGATTCCAGTGAATGTGGTCCTCATAAAGCTTTTCAAGGTCCTGCTCCATATGGACCTAGTGCTTTCTCTTTATTCTCTCCAGTGTGGATTACAATCCACTTCAGAGAATCTCTGATTTATACGCCTCTAGCTACAAGCTAAATCCTAGAGGACTAGGTCCTTTTCATATCAGGATGCATCCTCTGCAGAACACTGACAGAGAAATTAGTGTTTCTGAAAAGAAAGCACCACTTACAAAAATCTGGTATGTTTTGCATGGAAAGGCTTTAAATGAATATAAGCAAATGGTAAAATCTAAAAGGAAATTCAATAAACTACTCATTATCTATATTCATATGACTAAGCTACACATGGAACGTAGCTTTTATCCTCCATAAAAAATGTACAGATGTTCTATAGAAAACTGTATGAACAAACTTTAACCTCACGACTGCTATTATTTTGTAATAAAAGGCTTACAGCATAATGTGAGCTTTTTTTAGAATGTAAGTTCCATGTGAGTAGTGTGTTGTTAATTTAATATTAATGCAATGCACCAGGAAGAAGTCTGCACAGAATCTAAAATAGAGAGGATCACAGTGCTGCAGACAGGAGATTTGTGGCATGGATTTTATTTGTTTCAGCACTCAGCACAAAATTCATTGACCAGGATTCCCATTGTCACAGGGCACAGGATTCCTCTACAGATATTTTCACATGCTTTGGCATGAAGATTTTGCTGCAACATTCCCACTACTGTTCCTGGGAATCATGTGGTTAAATCACCTTGCACTGCACTGAAAATTTACCTCTTGCTGTCAAGTGCATATGAATGAGCTTCCTTTTTTGGGAACAGCAAAAGGAAAAAAGAATCCACTGAATAAACTTTTGAATTTCTTTTGCTGAACCACCCTTCAGGTAGCAGGTGTGAATGCCTTCACCAAACTCTTGCAGATTGCAAATGCGGTGCCTGCTTTGCTTGTACTGCAAGGGAATTTAAGTGGGGGAGCAGAATAGATACCCAGTTTCATCCATACAATCTCCCTCTCCCATGTGAGTTAGCCCTCTCCTCTGCACTGTCTGCCATTCAGAATACCTATCCTGTATTTCTCTAAGGAGTCAGTTCACTGTGAAGTAATTTATGACTCCCATAATTACAATCGCTTAGGTGCTCCCAAGCATGTAAAAATAGCAACAATAATCTCTCCCACTTTTCCTTCCTTACCACCCCATAAGAGAAAGAGCTTGATTAATCCTGTAGGGGTTACACATGCACTTGGGTGTTTCTATAACTTACAGGAGGAGTTTGACATTTTCTGAAAGTGATGAAGTCTACAGACATCTTATTCATTGCAGAAATACATTTCCTTAGTCTAGATACAGCTTCTGGGAAAGCTGCATGTCCAGAAGCTTCCTTCTCTAGCTTGACAGTTTCATTGCTTCTGTGAAATGCACTTGCGTGCGATGATGGTCATAAAGGAACGCCCAATCTTAGAAACAGTGAAGGCCACTTCCTTGGAAGCCTTCCAGGATCAAAACTGAAAATTTACCCTGGACTCCACGCAATGGAGCAGAGCTTCCATGCGGAGCAGAGAGAAGAAAATGGGGAGACATTCATAAACAACAGGCCTATGGCAATGTGCATGGTAAACTGACAGACTGCTCCCATTTGTTCCAGTTTTCTCAGCATGTGATTTTAAATGCAGTTATTGTTTTGTGTGGACCATCACAGCTGCACTGCACCCAACAGACTGTAGACAACAGCCCGGTCCCTGTGAAACAGAGATGGATCTTTCCTATTTCTGTGCGTATGCTGTAGGTGGGTACTAAAGCCCAAAAGTTCACAGAGGTGCAACAAACTTCAGAGGCCTTCAGTGTCTGGAATAATTACGGAAGTCAGAATTTCAAAATACTCCTTTGTTGCTACAGTCATCACCTAGGCCTAAACTAATAGGAAAATTTACATTAGTTTCTCTAAAGTCATAATTTAAAATCCATTTTAGTTGAACTGGCATAAGAGCCAGAGCGGACATTTTCATGTTTCAGTGTTAAACCATGCCTGTTTTGCGTTAAGCTTAAATCAGTCGCGGAGCTGATTTGGTATTTGCAACTAAACTGGTCTTAAGCTAGCACAGTCCATTTGGTTTACATATCATGTTAAGTAATGCAGTTATTTAGTACAACTGAGACCTTAGACTTGCCTGGTTCACTTCTGGCCATTTGCTCTGCAGTGCAGTGCCAACCTCAGGAGTCACTAAGACAGGATGGCAGTACTTATGCTTGCAATAAGGAATATGAAAACCTAGGTACCAAATGTATAAAAGCAGGCCCTTTACCTCACCATGTGATCTCCTTCCTAGCTCTCAAATGGTTTCATGTATGTATAGTAGAAGCCTTGTCAGCTTCCAGAGATGAGGATTTTGGAAAGAGGAAAACAATGACTCTTTGTGTCACAGCTGGCTCTGTCTTAGGAGAAAGACCAGAATGATTTCATGGAGCCTCCATTGATATGCATAGCTTCTTCTCACAGGTTAGCAGCATTTCACGATCAACAGTATCAAATATCAAGAGTGATGCAACAAATAATTATGCACTACCATTTCTCACTGGCCAAAGTTACAAGGACAGTCTCGGTACCCTGTGCTATCCTGAAACCTCAGTGATCAAGTTACTGGCTGCCTCAAAGCTGATGTTCGAGATTAATTTTTGTCAACTTGATTAGCAGAGGAGAGTTAAGGTTTGGGTGGTAGCTTGTAGGATCTCACTCATTAAAAGACAGCTGTATGACTGAATCTTACCAGAGCACATATTAACTGTGATGGAAAACTCAAATCAAAGCAGGAGGACATCATCTCCATTTATATATGCCCCAAATACCCTGTTTCCATACCTATTTGCTCAAACCTGGAAAGACCATGTTACATTTCTTCTCCTGCTTTAGCTTAAGTGCCTGGGATGTTTCAGTAGAGGCTGCGAAATAAGACACTTCACGCAAGAGATGTGACAAGGTGAGTAGTGTCAACTGATGTTTATAAAGCAACGCTAGGCTCCCTCTGTAACATCAGAGAATTAGGCAACCAGCAGTGGCAAGTTCTGTTGCAGTACTTTATATTCATGTCTGTGTCAGGCAACATTTCTGCCAGTGGCACTCATGGGATGTCCTCCTGTTCTTCTGCTCAAGTCTTCCCTCATTTCTTGGAGGGGCTGAGGGCAGACAGAAGAGCAGGAGCTGAAGGCTAAGCATGCCTAGCAGTACTTGCATCTCTCTCTCCCTGCTCTGTTGCTCCAAAATGCTTTCTAAAACCTTAGGCAACGAAAAAAAAAAAAAAAAAAAAAACATTGGGCTGGCTGGTTTTGTACTGCTCCAGCCGCATTCCCTCTTTGAGATCTGCTCATTCATTGCTGATTGCTTCGAGAAGCTGATGCATCAGGTCACTCAGTCAGACTAAGAGGACTTATCAGGGACGGGAAGGATTCACCACCTCCCTGCATCAGTGACTATCTCTTCCATTGCAAATAATTGCAAAAAGGTCTTGAGGAGAAATATTTCCTGTGCAGATGATGTTTCCATCTGCAATAACCTGGGTCTGCATACGTGTACCCCACGTAGGCTCAGAACTCCTCTCCTTTGCTGGCAGCCCTGTAACAGGGACCAGAACAGGGAAACCTCCTTTGGCTTCGGTTCCCCCAGCTGCCATCATATCTTGCATAGTCACATAAAATGATGCAAGTGACAAGGACACCACACATTTTTCAGAGTCCTGCTCCCACCTTTTAAATGTGGAGGTGCCACATCCCCCAGAAAGCCCTGCATGTGCTATTAAAAGAAAACCACCACCACTAAAAACAACTCGGTGCCTTCTACGCCAGAAATAACAACTCATGGGTAAGCTGTTTGTCTATTAACATTGGTCATTAAAGCAATCACTCCCAGATGAGACTTACGAAAGACCCTGCCTGGCCAACATGTCAGCCTGGTTACAGTATTTATTATTACAACTAGCAGGCTAGAAGGGTTTGCTGCAGAGGATCCAGCCGGCATGCTCAGACAGGAGCTCCTGCCTATGGGCCAGCCGCTTCATGAACAGGACTGGCAAGTGTCAGATGTCAAGTTCTTGTTTCAGGTCCTGCCCTCTTCCTCTTTGACCACCCTGGATCAGTGTAGCTGTTCAGCAACTGGCAAAGACCATATCAGGCAGGGTAAGCATCAGTGTAGCCCTGCTTTTAGAGCTGATAAAGGTCTTTGTCTCAGCTTTCCCTATTTTTAAACTACTCTAGCATGGCTTTGAGGGCTCGTGGCTGTCAGTCAGCAGGGGAGGGACAAGCTGAAGGGTGAGGTGTACTTTCCTCAAGGTGGGCGTTGCTCCCTGTAGTCCTGTGCTTCAGGAGAGGTGGCTGAGGGCATCCGTAAGCCGCAGGTCTGTGCTCAGGAGTCACGGGCTGGTCCTGGTGCAAAGGCAGGCTTGCACTTGGGTTTCATAATGGAGTTCATGGAAGTCAGTGGAAATTGAACTGCGGCCAAGGTGGAGAGCCATGTAGAACAGATGTCTTTACAGAGGATAAAACAAACAAAAAGAAATACTCAGAGCCCAAGCTGGAACTCTTGGCCCACAGTAAATCTGTAAAAAGCCCCAAAGTGCTCAAGAGGGAGGCTGTCCGACACACTTAAATTCCACATGTATAAAGTAAAAACACATTTGCATTGCTAATTTAATAAAGGACTTCTTGACCCGAAGTCAAATACTAGCACAAGTCTTCTGCATGGAAAAGCTCTGATAAGCACACTCTTTAACTCTCTCTGTGAACGTTCAGTAATGCTGCTTTTTAAAAGTACGCATGCTTTTCCTAGTGTCTGATGCTAATTATCTTATCAGATAACAGGCAGCCCTGTGCTAAGTAGGTATGTAATATATTAGCCTTGGGGAGAAAAAAAAAAAAAAGACTTATCTTTCAAGTAGATTTGAAACTGCATATGATCTTCTGAGCCTGTAGAAACTTTCCTCTGCAGTACAGAGCTTATGTAAGGAAAGCAGAAAAAAAAATCAAACCCATACAGCTGTTAGGCTGCAGTTCTCCAGGCAGCTCCCTTCTGTTGAATTCTCTCCTCTATCAGTATTTTGGAATGACATACAGGTTAAACCGTTCATCTGGCATGGAAAGCAGGTTTGGTAATTGCACGTTTACATTACACTGTAAACAAGCAGATTATAGTAAACAGATGAACGGTGTAAATAAAGTATCACCGCCTAGCTCTCCTTTGTGACTTGTATTCTGATACCACTACTGCTGCTTTTACTACAACTACTACTACTACAGCGAGGCTTCAGCTGACAGATCTGCCTGAAACCCTTTATTCATCTTTGTTACTACTTCAGCTGCTCTGAGAGCAAAAAGGCACGGAGGGCTTATTGGCCAGAGGCTCTCTAACCTCGCGGGCCTGCCCGGGAAATCAATATGCCGCACTCAAGAGCACAAAGACGAATTGTGAAGCCGGGGCTGGCGAAAGAACGCGCGCTGCATCTGGAAGGATGCGGAGACAGCCGGTTTCGCTCTGACAGCAGCCTCCCAGCCCGCGCATGTTTGCACACCAACCTCGTGGCATCCTTCCAAGACAATTTGTGAACCTTGGTTCACACCACTTTCAAAGTAGGTCATACGCAGTAATCTCAGCTGAGGCGAGATACACTGTCAGCAGCAGGCACTGCAAGGAGGGCGATAGCTGCGGCCAGTGAGCGAGCTGGTGCACACGGAGAGCGTAAGAGCTATGAAAATGCACGGTCTGGGGCCAGCTGCATCAAGGTGCTCGCCTTGTTCAAACAGCTGACGGGCGAGCTCGAACAGACCCAGCCTCTTACCGTTTACAGCTGTAAAAGGACCGACTGTTCTCCTGGACACACCACCAGCGCGGCTTAAATATTAATCTGAATGAAAATACAGTGGGAGAGGAAATCTAACCTTTACTTAGCTCTGTGTTCCTGACAGCAGGAATCACAGCTAATTCAGAGTTACAGGATTTAAATTTACCACGAGCCTTGGATTATTGCTTCCTAACACGCTCCCCTCACCTTCCCCTGCGTTGACAGACAAAACGCAGGCTCAAAGGTAGATGTATTCTTTACAGAGAGGACTCCTAAAGCACTTAAAGTTTCCTGCGTTTTGCTGTATCCCTTGCTTGAGCTGTTACAGGGGCACAGAATCAGAAGTGGAGATGTTGAAAGGTACATTTTCAAAAGATGGTGTTCAGGAAAATAAATGCAAAAATGAGCATGCATACTTGTTCCCACACTGTAATGATATAAAGATCATCAGAGAATTACCAGTTTAAAGCAACAGCATGAAACTTCTTGGGCATAGGAGCTGTTAGGAATGTGTTGCTTTTAAGCACAGCCCGCACATCATCAGAGATGACTTAACGCTAGAAAGCTGAAGGATTGCCTGAAGAGTGTTAGTGTTATGCAATTAAAAAAAAAAAAAAAGGTTAATTTTTAAACAGGCTCAATTTAACCTTGCTTCTGGTCTACAGTTACATGAATCCGAATGAATATGCACTCCCTGAATAAATCTAATATAATGTGTGCAACATTTTTTGCACTGAAATCAGCATGGAAACAGCAGAGCTGGGCAAGCATTGCTTTTTTTTTGAATCTGACAAGGAAAAGGACCGACTTTCCTCCATTTGAAAAAGTTGTGCTTTTTCCTTCTTTTCTTCCCCCGTGATGCATCAGGCTGGAAATCTTAAACAGAAAGGAGCAAGTGATTTCTGCAGTTACCATGCTCTACGCAAAGAGAGAAGGGAGACACAGCGCATTGTGGAATAGCAACAAGGCTTATCTCTCATCTAAGAAAGAGCGTAGAGAATGACTTTCTGCTTCCTGAGGAGTGACTTACCTGATCAATAGCTTGTCCTGGGAGTTGTAAGACAAGCAGAAACGTGCAACAATGTGCTAGTTTTATCAGTTAAAAAGGTGCTGTAATGACTTCCTATGCAAATATATAGAAAAATCCATAAATCCAGAAAGGGCTATCACTTGGTACATAATTGAGGGAACAATTGATTCTCTAACGCAGGACATGATAATTTCCTGCCAAAATCATATTGCTTGCCTGTTATGATGAAGCTTTGACAGAAAATTAACCAACAAAAATCCCTTCTGCTGTTGCCTTCCCAGAAGAAAATCCCTTTAAGAAAAATTGCAACAAAGAAAACCCCCAGACACTTCACTTTTTTTTTTTTTTTTTTTCCAAAATGACAAGGAAATCTAGCTGTGGTTACGAAGGGGCTCAGTATTAGACAGTTTCACATCATGCGAGTTTTATTACTTTTCAGACTAACTTTAGCATTTTCCCAGTCAGCTGCTGGCAGTTGTCTTCTTAGGATTGAGAGCAAACTACTTTGGAAACAAACTTGTTCAAAAACCTTTTTAAAATGATAGAGAAAAAAAATCTTCAGTGTTTTTCTTTTCAGCTTGGATGTAACCTCTTTTCTTTTTTTTTTTTCTTCAGTCTTTGAAAGGAATGAGTCTGAAATGCTAAACAGGTCACAGAGTAATTACGCATTCACCTGAAAATTAAACACACATTCAAAGGCTTAACTAACAGCATATGCTAATTCATAACAGGTATGTGTCACTCATTTTTTTCATGGTTGGTCATTAGGATATAAGCAGAACTGGATCCCATCAAGCCCTGAGAAGAAATGCTGTAGTCTTTCTGCGGTGTTAAAGGGAGACAGCCACCAGCAAGGCAGTACTGTGTTCATGATGCTGATGTGATACCGCAGGGCAGCCACAGCCCGTGCTGTGTGCCTGACATCCTGGTGTTGAGGCTGGGGAGGGTCTCTGAGGTTGCCGAGAGGACGATCAGCCCTGTCCAGAGGCCTGACCGAGCTCGTGTGCCTGGTCAGGTCAGCAGAGCCACTCCTCACCTGCACCAACCCCAGATCAAACCTGGACGGCTGCTTTCAACCCGTGTCTCAACTGAAAAGACAGATAAGAATTTTGGCAAATCATTTGCTGTTCAGTCCAGCACCAAATTTACATCCCAGGATGTGCACATCTTGCTCTGGCGTTACTGAATATTTCTTGTTCTTTCACTACTTCTTGTCCCTTACCTTTCATAGCACAGGTTTGGCAGCAGTAGCGCAGATGAGCAAAAGGAATTGAATTTATATTTCCTTCACAGAGTGGTGTTTGGGTTAGTCATATCTCTATGACAGTTTTCCAGGTGGTAAAAAGCATTTTTCTTCAACCTAGAGAGGGGAATGCACAATGCTGGCAGAGATGAAAGGACCTCAGCATAGCCTTTAGAGAGGTGCATGGCAGCACAGGAGAACTGTAAATGAACATCGCTGGTCTGTACACGACCTGCACACCTCCAGCTGAGGACTTGCTGTGAGTGAGCTTAGGATTTTTGGAACAATTGCTGCAGTACTTTAATAAACTGGCACTGGCTAAAGGAGATCTTTGACCAATGCCGAGACTGAAGATGGAATAAAGGTGGCTTAGTTCAACCTTTGCTTCCTTATCCTGAATTTCATGAGACCAGCAAAGGTAAGGACTGGGTGTTAAGCTATTATTTACTGCCTTTTGGATCTGCTGCTATAGAGAGTTCAAAGAGTAGCATAACCTGGCTCTTCCCAACTACCTTTGCACTTAGTAAAAGCTCTGGCTTCACAGCATTCCAGATACGTGTGGCATCAGGGACAGAAACACCACACATCACCTCCCGAATGATTTTTAAATTGTGCTAAGGCTTTTCTCCTGTTTAAAAATTCAACTTTTTTTTCAATGCTATTGTTTCTGGAATACTCTAGTTGAGGTTGGAGGACTTCACATAGTCTCTTCTGCCTATGACCAGTAGATAGCTGGATAGGAGAAGAGAGAAAAAACAAGATTGTTACCACTGTGTGTTCAGCAGCATACATATTTCCATACAAGAGAAGGTTTTACCTAACAATATCTCTATTGCACTGATACTACCGCAGAAATCTTAGGTGCTACTGCTTGTTTTCTGTGGCTTCATGGTTCCCGTTGGTCAGAAGGATCACCCTCTTCCAGGCCAAATGGTTGAAACACATGAAAGGGAACATACAGTGTACACAGTAAAACTGCAGGATACATTTTTGTTCCATTCACTTCTTTTGCCTCCCTTCTGGCCCCTCTGGAGCACTAGAATAAGCCTGATGTGGGAAGTCTGGGGAAGTCAATAGATTTATACAGATGTAACTGAAAGCAGAAGGTAGCTAAGAGGCTCAAAAACCAATGCATGTGTATTACCACTGACATTTCTGACCAACTTGCTTAGCTGACCACCACTGGATTAGCAGTCTTAGCTTAGTGTTTTACACCTCCTACTCTCAGAATGTCAAATTATGTCATCTCAGACGTGAGCCAAAAGAGCATGTCCCTCCATCCCATTCATTCAGGAGACAGGTAGCACAATAGCTGGCTCAGCCTGAAGTGCTCCATGCCCCAGGGCCATGAGCGTACCTGGACTTTTTACATCATGATCCTCTTCACCTTAACCTAGCACCACCCATGTATATGTACCCTTCAGTTTAAAGCACATGAGGTTTTCTTGTGTTGGCACTGAACAAAATTACATGCTAATCCTTCTGGTATTAGTCAAATGGGGCTTAAAAATCCACTCAGATGCTTTTCAGTTGCGAGATTTCCCTGGCAAGTGTGGACACTGGTCTCAGTCATGAATTCCCACAGAATCTAAGCTTTCGCTAAGAAAAAAAAAAAAAAAAAAACTTTATGGCAGCAAAAATAACCTTTCCGAGCTCAAACCCAATACAAACTGATAGAACATTGGCTTCCTGAATCTGAAGAGAAACAGCTCCCATGCTTGTGCTGCTCCTCCATCCCAGCGCTGCCAGCCAGCGCCCGCTGTGTGAGATTGCCAAGGCATCATCCCATCCTCCCGTGGGCCACCATGCCACACAGGGAAGCCCAGCAGCCCCCCTAACTTCATGCTGAAGCTTGTAAAAGCTAGAACCGGAGGCAGGAATGGGCACTGGAATGATTCACGAGAGATAAAGATCCTGAAGAAAGGAGGCTGGAGGAAAGGATGAGTAACAGAAATAGCTTGCTTGCTTCCTCTTCAGAAAAGTAAGGAGGAGGGCGAGGGATGCCGAAATGAGAACATGCTTCTTTTTTCCCCCATGGCTCTCAGGAAGTTGACAGAAAAAGAAAGGCCTGCTCTGGTTCAACAGCTAGAAATGGGAGCTTCAGCCTGAACAGACGAGCACTGGCTATAAAATGAACCGAGGAACTGCATCTCCAAGCAGTGTCCCGCAGTCATTTCCTTGAAGAAATCCCCCAAATCCCAAGAGCTGGTAGGAGCAAGGGACTGAATTTCTCAGGAAGACATTAATAGCAGCTTGTGACAGAGGTTGTCCCGCCTTCCTCGAGGGTGAGTACCTAAATCAGTCTTGCAGGTACAGCTACATTTCTTGAGAACTTTTTACTGATCTAAAATTGCACCAATTCCCATATATTTTGTCCAGTGAAACGGTGAACATCAGCTTGGTGAATATTTTTTTGTTCCAACATGTTATGCTTTTTCAATGAAAATAAATATATATAAAAAATCATTTGTTGTGGTGTATTATTATACTAGGTTTCATCATATCCTGAATACCACACATATTACTAATTCAGGGTGCTCTTCCTGACCACCATCTTATTCACCTAAGTCAACGTGAAGGGCATAGCCCTGCTGATATCTCAGCAGTCGCTGGGACTCACACAATCATTCAAACAGAGACTTTCCTCAATGTAAATAATGTCATTTAATCTTTTTTTTTTTCCCATTCCATTTGATTTGGCTTAAGCCATGTAATGCAGAATTTTGTCCCATCTGTCCCACTTAATTATAATAATTGCAGAATCTAAATTTGCTTCCAAACATCATTAATTAATATTATACTACAGGGCTGGGTGGGTAAGGGGAGGAACTCCTCTATTTCCGATTCTTAAAACCCCCCATCCAAACCAAAACAAGGTCTGGAAGATGTTACATTATTTTTCAATGTCAGTGCTAAAGACTTAATAACCACAGAATGTGCTCTGTGGTTTTTAATAATTTCATATCATAAGCAAACATTGTTTGCTGGCAAACATTTTTGCTAAAAACATTTTAACTTGAAATTTTCTCTGTGCCAACGTACGGGAGACTTTGCTCCAAGTAGGAAAATTTACATCACAGAATATATAAGCCCTGTATGCTGTATTTAATTAGAAAAATTTGACCAAAATTTACCAGTTACCAGTGTCTTAATTAAGCTACAGATAATATTGCTTTAGACAGAGCAATCTGAATCAACCAAATGTAACCCTATCAGGTCGCAGGTAGGGAGGGAAAAAAGCCATCTAGTGGACAAAAATGTAATTATACACCAGAAAATATTTTCATGCACGAAGCCTTTGCTGGAGAAATCTTTTTTATTTCGTTCTTCATCTGCAATACTGCTTATCTAGGAAGCCTCCAGAAGTTTCTGGCAAATCAGAGCTTACTGGAAGGCAACAGCATAGATCTCTAAGCACAGGTTTTTGGCAGATTCTGTGATTAGCAATCGTCATAAAACTTACGAGCAGTTTTGTTCCCACTATCCCTCACATTGAAATTATCAGCGTATTTCTTACAATGCTGTGAGGGCCATCAGTTGACTGAATATCTTATCACTAGATTCAACACTATGTGCCAAGCAAACTGGCATTGCACAGGGTTTAAATAGCTGAGCTAATATTTAAACTTTTGTCCCCTCTGATCTCTGCAAAATAATGAGAAGAGACTTTGTGACTCTGTAAACAGACGAGCCGGGCGGCACTCGGAGAGGCCTGCGCTAAAATTATCCTGGAGGCCTGCAGGACGCGAGATGGGCGAGGTGTGGGGAGCACCACGCAGGCGAAACCACCTCCCCTCACGATAAGGGTGCAACCCATTCAGCCTCTCGTCTCCTCGTTGGCATACACAGCAGGCAGAAGGGAGCAACAAACTCTCCTCCCGACGTTATTTACAGCACTCACTGGCCTTTGCTGAAATGCTGCCTAGCAGGGCTGCGGCGGCCTGGGCCATGAGTTAAGTACCTGAATATATCCCCAGCAAACCGGCCTCACTGTGCTCGGCTCTCCTCTGCTTTCTTCTATGCTGGTGACCACAGGGGAATAAATGTAACAGCTTTTTTTATGTAATATTCTCAGAGATCCAGCCCCCACATTCACCCTCCTCTACCACAAAGTTCACAGCGTTTAGCCAGGCACTTTGAGCTAATCTTGAAGAGCAGATAATAATCAGTCATGCCCGGGCAAGCCAAAGTATTGAAGCCAAAGTATAATTTCTGTGGGATTACAACAACACAAACCACCATCATCAGAGACTATACTGGGATGATGCAAGCAAACATCTGTAACTCCTGCTGCTCCAGGCAAAATATTGAAGTGGGATTAGTGACCTGCCACTCAGAGACTGGTCTGATGCTCAAACAACAGGTTTTGATCCCCTTCCTGCACCCCTTTTGTTTGAGCTAATACATAACCCCGGCTACTTTGGCCTTTCATTAAAATTAAAAAACAAAACAAAACCAAAAAAGGCAAAAAAAAAAAAAAAACACTCTGTCTTTCTAAATAGCTGGTTTCAGGAGCATCCCATGCAATGATTTCTACCCAAGTCACCTTTGCAGGGGCAAGCATTACCAGAGGTCTGAAGGGCCTCCCTTCCCCATTAACCTTGTGTATGCATGCTTAGATACGCCACGTAAGCAGCAGCCATCTCCTCACACTGCTCTTGTGTTTGCCCCAGCATGAGGAATATCTCATGCATCACTTTTGCTAGAGCCACCTCGCTGTGCTCAGATGACCCCTGTGCTGCTGGGTTATGAGACAAGGGAACAGCAGCTCCCAAACTACCTTCCATAAACCTTCTCTGCTGCCTCTTATTCATCCCCTTCCTAATGAATCACAGTCCTTTCTCTCTCCACATAATAACCAAATAAGGATTTCAGAGTTTGGCCCATTCAATACATTCTGTGTTTTAATACAGACCAGAATGGAATACAAAATACTGCCAAAAGTTTAGCAGCAGGGGCAACCTTTCTGCTATTTGCATGTCTACAGTTCCTGATTTAACAATGCCGACTTGCTGTTATGGACGACCGCAAGGCAAGGAATTCATAAACAATAATAATAACTATCCAACTAGCCATGCATAACTGCAGGACTGGCACAGAGCAGAAAAATGCTGCTTTGCTCCTTTACAAAGCTTGCAATATAAACTTTGCACTGTCAGTTTAAAACTTTGGCATCTGAGTCTGCAAATGGGGAGGAACCCATTTTCAGATACTTGTGAAATATAAACTTCAGCTGTTGCCAAGCTCAGAGATAGATTTGCTCCTTTTTATTTTTAAGTTTCCTGAATATGTGAAGAAACCCACAAAGCCGTTTTAGAGTTGTGTAGCTATGAAAAATGTACATGCTTCTGTTTTTTTTTAAGCAGCATGCTCAATCATTGTAATTATTCCTTGAGAATGCTTTTTAAAAAACAGAACCACGGCTATTTTTCACAGCTACAAAACCCTAAAACAGCTCTAGAGCTTTCTGTGAAACTTAACAAAAAAATTGCCTTTCAGCTAAGAACAGTAAAAATAGATCAAAAACCAATTAGCTGGCCCACATGGCAGAAGACAGGTGTGCTTTGGATGTGGTATTTATACAGAATCCAGATAATCATTTTTTCACTTTTACACAGATTCCTGAGGACTATAAATATCACAAACCTCTTTTTGCTGATGCTCGTCACACCCAGTTAAAACACTGTCCACTCAAGGAATAACCTTAGGATGCAGCCTGAACATTTCATCTTGCCTCCTACCAAGCTCTGAAACTGAATTGACATTAAAATCAGCAGACAGATGGGTGAATTACGGTAACAAGCCTTCAAAAGCAAAACCAAGTAAACTCCTTTAGAAAGTGCAGCCAGAGAGAACGCTGGGAACACTGAAACCAATTACGACTGCTTTAGTGTTACACCTGTTTAAATGAATGCCAAATCCAGCACAGAATTATTTACATTATGTTATTAACAAAGGACACATGAGTAATGGGAAAATAGAAGTGGTTTATGCAAAACAGGCTCTACTGAAACCAGCTAAAAACTTCAGGTACTTGCGGCAGAAAACAAAGGCTGTGGTCAGATGTGCTGCTCTGGCTGCCCCAGGTCAGGCAAAGAGACTCTCGTGTCTTGAGCCCCCACCAGCTGCTCGTCACTGTCCCCACGCTGCCTGACATATGCCAGGGTAAGTACTCACGTAATCGCCCCTTATGCAGTTCAGTCAGGATGATCTTCCCTGTCTTCAATACTTGTAACAGAGGTTATTTTTTAAAACTATATTGCTCAAGCAGAAACAGATTTAGGGACGGACCATACAGGAAACTGTGCCAGGAGATCTGAGACAGGATAGCCCTTCGCAGGCACACAGCAGGTGACAAGCAAATAGGAAGAGGCTGAGAGCATCAAACTCTTCCCCAGGCTGTAGTCTTACTAAAAAAGGAGAGATCCTGTAGCTGCCAATCCCTTCCTGCCTGCTTTCTAACATTTACGTACCTACACGTATGAGGTGGCCCACCACTGTATAAGACACTTCATGTACAAAATGTTATGACAGGCAAGCAAAGGATGCATTTCTAAATAGACCAAATGCAAGGCTGGGATCTGGAAGTGACTGAAGGAACCTGTCAAAGTTGCCAAGCGGCAGGGATACCTGCAGGTCCCGGAGCCCTCTCCACGTCACTTCTTGAATACCCTGACTTCATCTTGCCTTTAAGATCTCGTCCAGTTCCTGATGGTTCTGGCCAGTGGCCACTGATGGAAATTGATAGATCATCTGCAGAAGTAGGTTTTCAAAAACACTTCCTCCTCCTCACTAATCTCATCCTCTCATTGAAAATTCCAGGCCATCTCAGGCAAATGTCTTCGGTCATGCTTTCCTGACACTTGGTTTAAGCTAAAACCCCTTTCCTCTGGATTCAGCCTTTTATGATGCATCTACTTTAACTAGTTCAGAAATGATTTCTCAACCCAGCAGAAATTCAAGCTGTCTCCTTTGCTTTCTGCAAGCACATTCAATGGATTTGACCTTGTGATAACTATTGTCCATTCTTGTCACAGCCAGAATACACATAATTCACTTTGAGCATTTGTTTAACTCAGAAATGTGACAGAAAAAGACATTTCTGCATTTTATACCAAATAAAGTCTTACAAAAGGGCCCATTCCTTACAAAGAAGGTACATAACAAAGAGCAAGTTTTCACAATTCTGTTCCAGTTTCACTAGAGCAGCAAAATGAAGTGGCTCTGCTCCATTCCCATACCTAACACTGCATAGATAAGAAAAGACAGGATTTACAATGAACTGGACAGAATGCTGCTCCACATTAAAGCTCTGGGGAAATTAAGAACAGAAATAAAAGTTGTATAACAAGCAGCACAGCACAGAACAAAAAAGGCACAGTTCAATATTGTATTCAATGTGCATCTCAGAGGACTTTGCTAGATCTTCACTGTCTCCTAAAGAAATACTCATTCCAAGAGTGGTTGAACACCGCAGAGTGACCATGGGCTCCAGCAAAAGTCTGTGAATCTGTTCCCAAGAAGCTCCCAACTGTGCTTCAAAACCCAAGATGACTGCCATTTAAGGTTCTCTAGGGCTGAAAGAGCTCACACATAAGATTTTCCTCTTGCAACCGAGAACATCAGGACCCAGAAAGAGTTCCAGCTGATTTTCCAAGCAGTGAGTGACTGGCTTTCTCAAATACAGCTGCTTTCTTCATTAGAAGACTAAAAATAGTTCTGCTCCTAGCAGGCTGACTTCCTCTTAAGCATTCTGCCATATCCATGTGTGTATTTCATTCAGGGTTTCTGCATGTCTACGCCACTGTGATTCTATTTCAGCCTTTAAGTACATTCAAGAAATTTTTCATTTCCCTCTCCCATATTCACTCCAGATGTCCTGAACTGTCCAAAACTGTTTCATGTTAGGAGAATTTGTAGGGATATTCTGGCATTCACACTGCTCCCATCTGCTTCAGTATTTTCAGGAAAGATCAACTTTCTTCCCCAACTGTTAGCAAATACAGATGAGTTTATAGTTTTAAAACATCCATGATTAACGGTAGATGCTTTGCTTGCATCTTGTGCAGTAAGAATAATTAAATACTACCATATCAGACTTTCACTTTTTCTTCTTCAATAGATGCTAGAGTGAGAAACCTGAGGAGCTGAAATATTTCCATATGTCTCAGGCAGCATATTGCAATGGCAGTACACACATCTTCATAGTGCTGTACCAACATGCAAGAACCCTATTTTGAAAAGATATACAGAATGGGAGCTGGGGGACTGTGCAAGCACATGCTGCAGTGGTCCTTTCAACACCAGTCACCTTGTTTTCCAGATGACAGGAAAACTGCACACTGCTGCTCTCTTCTAGCTCTTAGGGCGAGTGTGAAAGTCACAGAGGGGACATTGGAAGGGAAGGATATACTCCTATAACTTCCCTTAATGGTGTTAGTATATGCTTGGGTCTACGTAGCTCCAAAGCGTTCTAGATGTCCCAGTTTAGATCTAAAGTAAAAGTCTACAGAACGCTCAGTCCTGAGTGAAAATGCCCAGTGTAGGACAAAGTGCATTAAAAATTAGACTGGCACACTGATCAGAGCCAGGCACTGTTGGAGAAATGCATCTGCTGCTACCCCAGGAAAGATTCAAACTAGAGATATCGTACCCAGCCTCTGCTCTGTATTCCCAGAAGTCAATGGAAAAGAAGTTCTTCTTCAGGCTTTGGCAAGAAGTTCTTGGATATCCCATTGATTTAAAAGGATGAAGCCCTTGAGACAACAGATAAAAATCTGCTTCCCTGGGCAGATCAGCAAGAGGGTCATTCGGAATCAGCTCCACGGTGTATGAGGAATCGAAGTTCAGCAGAGCTGAATTCCCCCACTCCTGTGACAGAAAGGGAACTTCAACCCATCTCAGCACTCTTTTCTCTTAAGCCATTCAGCATGATTTGCCACACCACTTCACGACTCTAAATGGTATACTTTGTAATGATGGGAACCTGTTAAACAAACAGCTTAATTCCTAAAATTCTAACCTGGAATATATTTACTTTTCCAAAGTTTTGGTTCATAAATATGATGCACTTCACTGAATCCGTCCAAGATGTAGCTGGGAAACAATAGTATCCTAGTACTCAGGATATTTCTGGATAAAAAGTATTTGCATAAACATGATGAAACATTGGTAGCGTTTCTGCCCATCCTTAATCTTCTTGGAAGTGTAGGTGTGTTATCTAATAAATATGAGCAAGTACAACCTTTCTACTACAGATAAACTGGTTGCAAAATTTTCATGCCAGGAAAGATAATTAAAAGAGAACTTCAAGTCTTGTTTTTAATCTTGAGTTTCACTTATGTGAATTGCTAAATGTGCCTGAGAATGCACAAACCCTTCTAATCCTGTTTACTTCTAGAAGTGTTGAGGTTGGTCACAACCGCACAGTCTCAGGTCAAAAGTTGTTCTGAGGATGATATCGCTTTTGACTTCTTGAAGAGGAAAGAAAGAGTGGAAATATGCTGATACCCAGGTAGCGTTATTTGGAAAAAAAACTGATAAATGGAATCTGTTTCCTCCCTCAGATGTATTTCCATGTATTTCCATTTCCTCAGATGTATTTTCCATTTCCATTCAGGTTATTTCCATACAGGATAAATAGTCTTGGCTATTTTCCATGTTGCTAAAAATGCAGGTTTCAGATCCTCTTTCTTCATAAATAGGAAATAATAACTCAGAAGGCCAATGCAAGTAGAAAGTAAATTAATCTGGCCATATTTTGCTCTGAACTATGCTGCTGCTGCATTCTTATGGCAATGCCAACCAAGAACAAGACTTGGCTTGCTGCATCTTTTCTCACTAAATGTCTTATTCTGACCATACAACTATTCTATTTTCTGGTTAAACATTATATGGAGTGTGTTAATTTCTGCTTCAGCTAATTTAGCTTCACTAAATGCAAATGCTTCCTGTACTTATGAATACAATCTGTTCATAGTGAATAGTTTTGAAAATCTGGATGAGTTAAAACAGCAACAGTATCCATGTGGGACCAATCTTCCCTGGACCACTCTTGTACTTTGATTCATAAATTCTTTCCATAGGAAGTATCTGTGGAAAATCTCCAGGACATCCAGAAATGCACAACTCTGTTGTTTGAGTTATTAGGAGTTCTTAATACTTTTTGCTTCTCCCTTTATTTTTTAATTTACATAAGCATTAGCTTTTGGGTTCATGAGACCCTTTTATGCCTATTTTGCATTATTATAGAATGTGTGCTTTTAATAACCTCAATAGTATCCATCATTAATGCTATCACATGAACCTATTAAAAAGCAACTTCCAACTCTGTAAAACTTGATTTCTGCACCTCTTCACCTGCTGCTACCATTCTGTAGGTTTGACTTTGTGAAATAAAGACCCAGTTACTTGATTATAAAACAAATGTACCATTATCTGACTTAGAGAACAGAATTTCAGGAAATCCTGGAAAAACACTTAGCCTTGTGAGATGTGAGGGTCACAGCAGTGAGAGAGTAATGGTAAACCTGCAAGTGAATGACTGAGACCCATGGTATTAATGATCCAGTACCATGATCCAGCAAAGGAGGTAAGCATGGCTGTGGGGATGCCAGAACATGCCCAGTATTTGTCACAGACTTAGGAGGCTGAAGGGTTTGTTTCCACCACAACAGTACACTTTGGATACGCTCCGTTGCCCAGAATGGAGAGCTTAAGCATACCTGGGTGGTTTTCTGCTCATCTCTGGCAATAAGAGTGCTTGGAATTTGTCTTGCATTTCTGCCAGAGGAGTCCTGCTCTTTACCCTAGACTTTGCAGACTCCTGGGGTAGCCTCTGTCCCTCCAGCCTTTGGCACAGCAGTGCCAGGTGTTGCCTTGACATGAGGAGCAGCCCTCCTGCAGCTCAGAGTCTAGTTCCACCAGCCTTGCTTATGATGTGGTCCCACCAAATGGAACCAAAATCTTTCCCAAATTAAGACTTGCATAAACTTTGGAAGAACTTTAGGCAACCAAGAGCAAATTGCAGCTAGTCAAGAAGAAACCAGCAGTTATGGTCCATGAGGGTCCAGGAACAAAGTTTTTAAGTTATGATGGCACCTTATTAAAATCTTTTGTCAGTCAAAGTGAAGAGCAACAACTTAAGGCCTTTTCACAAAGCATTTGTCCTCTGCTGTTTGCCTCTGACAGACTCCAGATTATTCAGTATCTCCTTTCTCTTTTTTATTTTCTACTTTCTTCAAATGGTTTCTCTTCCTCATGTTTCCATTTCTCAACAACCAGGGAGGTTCAGGAATACAGGTTAGTGCCCAGTGTATGTTGCAGTTCTTATTTCTGAGCAGCATTTCTCTCATGCTTTGTGCAACTCTTACCTGGCCGCTCCACTCCAGGTTAGACCAGTTACTGCAAAGACAGAATCACAGCGAATCACAGAATGGTTGAGGTGGGAAGAGACCTCTGGAGGTCATCTGGTCCAAACTTCTGCTCAAGCAGGGCCACCTCGAGCAGGCTGCCTCACACCATGTCCAGATGGCTTTTGAAGATCTCCAAGGATGGAGACTCCACAACCTCTCTGGGCAACCTGTGCCAGTGCTCTGTCACCTGCACAGTAAAGAAGTGCTTTGTGATGTTTAGACAGAACTGACTTCTCACCTCCCAGACCAGGACAAGGTTGTAGCTCATTCTTCCTCTTAGCAGGAATGCTGTGGCAGCAGAACTCTTTGGGTAAACATTCTGTGGGTTTCTTTTAAAAACTGAATTAGTCGTATGCAGAGGATGTCTAGAAGGGAACAAGGCCAGAGATAGAAGTCCTTTTTCAGTTCTAGCTATGCCAGCTGAAGAAGGTGATCTTTCCAGCTGCTTCTCACCCTTGCCAGAGCTTATAGCAAGCTGACCTGCTAGACTGAGTGTGTTTCAGGCAGAACGAGTGAACTTGACTCAAGACGCTTAAACATTTAGTCTTTGCTCACCCAATTTATCCTGATTAAGGCAGGTTTATGAGCGGTCCCCATGATGCTGAGCCACAGGTCAGAGTGGTTATTAACCTCTGGTATGGGTAATAAAGTCTCCAGGTAGAAGAGGACTATTGGTAGTAACCTTTTCAGCTGGCTTGGCAATATGCAAGAGAGAACACGTACCCACAGCACTGGACTAACGCAAATATTCCTTATCATCAGTATAGCTTCTTCCTTTCCCTCACGGGATTACCCTAGCAGTATAAGCAACTTTATGCAGTATCCTCTATTCTATGCTAGGACTGAAAACAGATTAGCTTGCTCATGCAAATCATGCCCAAGGTTATTTGCCAGCATTTCTGAGAACAGGAATGTGTAAGGATAGCAGATATTGTTTTTTTAAGAAAAAATGTGTATGTGGAAGGCTGAACTTTAATTTCTTCCTGCTTATAAATAAATAAAACGATCTAAAATCCCTTTGTAACAAGTGTTCGCTGTACTTAGTTCACATAGCATTTTTCTTTAACTCTCAGTAGTTCCTTAGTGGTTTAGCACAATACGAGTAGCCTTGATTTCAGAGGTGAGGAAAACTGTTAGGAAATGTCTAAGATTACCTCCTGTTAAGCTTGCCAGTTTGTAAACATGAAAGCGCACACATGTGACATTCGACTAAGCCCTATACTTACTGATCAGTCCAAGCAAGAAGCAGGTATGACAAGCGTTCTCATTTAAGTTGTAGTCATTACCTCATGCTTCATCCCTTCTGTTGATAGCAACCTTGTCATGCAGCCAAACAAACAACCAGCATAAACAAAAATTGATCATTCTCATTCTTATAGTACAGAAGTGTACATAATAAAACCCATCAATTCCCACAGAGATGTACTTTAAAACAGTTAAGTTGCAGCTACGAAAGAGAGACATAAAACAAAAATAGGCTAACAGCTTCTAAAGCTATTCTGTTGAGACGTTTGCAGCCGTAAATGGGTTAGTTTGGCTTTTTGACTTATCGTTTACAGACACATCTATATAAGATTACAGTTATGAGTTACTGCTGTGTACTGTTTAATGGATTTTCCTGCTTGCTGGTACTGCAAGTTCCTGGTCTGGAGTTCTGCTTCTTGACAGGTCTAATCAATTAATACTACGTTTTACAATATTTTCTTGTTAGCTAGTAAATTTCTGATTCTTGGACCCAAGGAATGAAGTAGGGAGTGCTACACATGTTTGATTTAAGTGAAAACTGTCCCTATTTTCATCTGTTTGTGCTATAGATATATTTGCCTCGTGAAAGCCAAGAGGCTTATGTTTCTCATGCATCTTGGATAGCCATTTTAATATCCCAATCTAAATGCAATTTAAAGTACAGCTGACTGTATTGTCTCAACTTTACACATTATTGCTTCCTTGTTAGTCCTTACAGTTTCCATTAGCTCTACATCCAGTCCGGGGCCCTACTCTATGCAAATAACTGTTATCAAATGCTAACGTACGTGAACTCTACCTCACACAGCAACTACCTAAATTGATAATAACATTACAAAAATAATTGAAACAACACCTTTGAATAGTGTCTGCTTTTTTTATTTTTTAATTCCTTGCCTCTCTTACCGAGTGTATGGCTACTGCCTAGTGGGATCTGTCAGCAGGTTGGTGAAAAGCACCTTTCATTTTCATCAAACTGGACTTTCAACGACACTGGCCATTTGAACTGGTAAGACATCTTTGCTATGGCAAAAGCAAGAGCTATCTGTAAGAGCTCTATCCGTAATAGGCAGCTCTTGAAAACTGTCACTAACCTGAACTCACATTTGAGACAGTAAAACAATAAACTGAACACCAGGCATAGAAATCTCCAGGGTAAGTTCCCCGTACAGAGTTCACAAAACCAGGCTCAATTTGAGAAAGATGGTTTGTATCGTACCATGAATTTAAATAATACTTCCATCATCAAAGCAGCGGTCCACTTACACCAGCTCTGTGCAACTACAGCAATAATACAAAAAAAAAAAAAAAAAAGAGAGAAAGTGCGATTTGGAGTTTATGTGAGGTATAAAATCTATACGCTCAATAAACAGAGCTTTTGCGAGGCACGGTGGACTACTGGAAAAATCAGTGCGAAGGATGGAATTTCCAATGGGAGTCGAGCAGCTCCTAGCACGGACTGCAGATGAGCACCGCTGTGAGAGTTTGATGTGGTTTTCCTGGCAGTAACCGAAGACAGGCAAATACTAACGCTGTGAAAATTTTATCCGTCTTAGTAACTCTGTTCCTCTTTGTACTGCTCGTCTCCCAAAAGCGCACATTAAAGTACCGCAAAACGCAACACATGACACCGATTGGCTTCTAACATCTGCTGTGTAGAACATGGAAAAGCACGCTACAGGATTTCTAAGGAAAGCTGCCTTGTAAGCACACAGGAAAGCTTTGCTGATTCTCTTCTGCAGGGAATTGAATTCAACTGAAATAACAGCTTTTAAAAATTAGGAAAAGTATATATAGAAAGCAGGAAACTATAGAGACTTTTTTTTCCCCCCTGTGCCCTCTTAACAGAGGAGTATTTCCATTCAACGGCAAACAGCTGCCTTTTCCACGGCCCCATCAATCACTGTACCCGGCCCGACGAGTGCGTTCCACGACCCCTCTGCGAGCAGGGAGCCCGGGAGCGCTTCCCGGCTCTCGGCTCCGGCTGCCCCATGCCAGCGCCGTCCGACGGAGCGCTGGGATGAAGCGGGGCCGTGTGCCGCCTCCTCCTCACCCCCTGATTCCCGCAGGAAGGAAATTCGGGTGGCTGACCAGAGAGCAGAGCCGGGCAGCAGCCCTGCTGCAGGTTTCGCCAGCCAGAGCGTCAGGTTACCGCGCGATTTGGGTGCATGGGGCGAGGCGAAGCTGCGGCATGCTGCAAGCAGGCTAAGGCTGGAAAGGTGATCGCCCCGTCACCACTACAAATTGGAACCGTGATGTAAACGGAGGAGGGGACATTATTCACAATGGCCGGGCAGCATCCGTAGCGTAGGCAAACGCTGCTAGTCAAAATCTCTCTCCCCGCTGACCTTATCGCTGGAGGTAAACCAGCCAGCAGGCATAATCCCGTATGACATTGCTCTCAGCTTCCCGGTCCAGATTTCCAGGGCAGGCCGTAAATACAAGCAAAACAGATGGCTATTCTAGGCAGCCAGTATTTTGCAAGGGCTCTCGACAGGGACATCTGCGAATCCCCTGACCAGCCCGGCGATGCAGGGGTCAGCCCCCGGGCAGCACAGCTGCATGGCACGGCCACCTCGCTGCATCCCGCCTGGCTCCTCCGGTGCCTGAACTAAACTTTCATACCCGCATTGCATCTACGGCAACAATTTATTTCGTGATAAGCATTTGATATTTATATAAGCGGAGATGAGAGAGAGAGAGAGGAAATCTGTCAGAAATAGCTTTACAGATGAGTCTTCTCATTGTCTAACAAGCTTTTCATTGTTTTTAATTTTCATTTCTCTCCATGGTTCAGGGCACTTTGAAAAAAATCTATTCAGCAGTTTCCCACTCATAATTCAAGAAAGAGAGTCATGTATTATAATAGAGATAATTAGCTTTGACTGAAAATAATAAGCTTGGCACCAAATATCCCCCCACTACTGCACAGAATAACCATTTATCGTCTTATATACTCTCCATCAAGCCTAATTACTGCAACAGTAATTACTAACCTGTTGAAAGAACAAAAGAAAATGCAACTAGCTCTGCACTGAAACAAGGAGCACATCGCTGCTTCTAATAAGAGGCTCTTGGTTGCCCCTTTTCAGAGCACATTTACGTGCCACCATCTCAACACATATGTTTGTGCCCCTGAAAAAGAAAATACATCCACAAATAGTCTGATTGCAATGGCTAGGTCCCACCCACTTGGGCCAAATTTCTGTTCAGTTACACTGAAGGAATTCCAGTGATTTTTGGATTTCTTAGAAGTTAAGAGAGCAGCGCCTGTCCCCGGCTGCCTGCTGCGATGCTGCAGATTTCCATATGCTGGACAGCTTTGCTTGCTTACTCTTCTGACCTGCCAAACCTCTCCCTGGCTGTTATTCTGTCTCTCCTCAACAGATATGCTGCCAATCACATCAAAGCGTGACAGTAAAAAATTCAAACAAATACAGCCCTCTACATTCAAAGAACAACGCATGCTTAAAGGGTTTGAAGTATCATCTTTATCCGCAGAAGCGTACTGTGTTCATCATCGCATCTCTCCCTAGTTCCACCCTTCCGCTGTTGCTCCTGTTTAAATCCACTCTTCGAGCTTCACCTCTGACAGCTGAGTGAGCCCTGGAAAAAAGCAGTGGTGTGCAGCACCCACCCCTTTTGCTGCTCAAGGTGTTCCCCATGCCATAAAAGAACCGGCTTTTGGGAGAGCTGTATAGCCACCCAAGAAAAGAAGAGTAAAGTGTTATCAGCTTTCCTACATCCTGGTCTGCCCAGGTCCCTAAGGTGAACTGTTCCTCCACCTTTGCCAAAGGGAGTTGAGGGAACCCAGTGCCTTCCAGACACCATCAATGCTTTTCGAAATCCGGACTGCCAAAGTTGTTACGCTCATTCAATCCAGGAACTGGAACAACGCCACACAGCATATGCAAGCATTCACAGCTAATCAACCCAGCTGAAATTTTGGATATTGAATATTCTCTGGGAAACTGTTCGCAATCAATCCACAGCATGTAAACAACACAACTCTCCCACCTCCAAAACCCCCAACAAGCTGTAAAGTAATTCACTGCATAAATACAACCAAAAAAATACAACCTAGAAAACCTCAGAGCCAGCAATCTCAAGCACTCAACAAGCATGACTTACTCTGTGCCTCAAATAATGAGAGACTGGTTTAAATTAGGGGAGGTTTGGGGCCTTTTTTTTTTTTTTTTTTTTTTTAAGTTCTTGACTTTTGCTCCTTTCATTTTGAGGCTTTAGGGACATTACATTCCAGGGCTTTTTCACCAGAATTATGAGGCCTAGAAACTGCCTTTTTTAAAAAAATAAACTTTAAAAATCATTGCTTTTCTCCCCCAGTCACACAATCCCAAGTGGTACAAACTTTAAGGAGAATACAACAAAGACTCCAAGAACTGTCATGTGTTTGCTTCCTCCAGTGAAGGTACACTGCCAGATGACATTCAGGTAGCCAGGAGAGGGCTTCCCAAAATTACAAGAATACTAACAAAGCAGAAGCCATGATACTTACAGTTATCCCATGTACAGAGAGAGGGGCATGATATATTTTCAAAATAAAGAGGAAATGTCATAGCCTAAAGACGATGTCATTGTGTGTTTTGAAGATATAGTGCAGTAGGATAAAATCCCCAATGTTTTCTACAGCTTTTGCTTGGCTATAAATGATACATCAGTATATCATTAAAAGTAAACACATTTTTCCTTCCCCAAAACCCATCACCTGAATGTAATTCAATATTGTGTTTTAACATTTTGTTAGTAAATTTAAGAGATGTTTATAGTAGGATTAGAGACTAGTAGCTATGTAAATTGTAAATGATAATGTAAAAATCAGTAATATTTTTCTTGACGAAACAACTGAGAGGCATATATGATCACTATCTGACAATGAAAAGGCCTGAAAAGAAATTTTAATATAGCATTCACCATTTAGAATAACACAAACTCAGCTCAGGCATCAAATCTAATGGAATTACTTAATTCTCCATTTTGCCCAGCATTAAAATGTTCAGCTGTGGGGTTACTCTACATGCCACGATAAATTTCCCCTGCTAGCTAAAAAAAAAAAAAAAAAAAAATCACTTCAATGGAATTGTTTAAAAACTCCCAGTTTTCCCACCTTCCTAATTTACTTCTCGTTTAGCCATTGAATTGCATTTCTCTCCGTTCTTTTCCAAACAGCACTAATAGCAGCTGTTCTCTGCAACTCACAATATATTCTCTAACTGGAGCACAAAAAAAAAATATCAGTTGTAAGTTATAGGCATTGTTCCATCTGGGGAATGGCTATACGGGTTTTAAAAGACAACAGGCCTTTAGTATGCCTAGGATTTATATAGTTTTTCTTGGTACTCTCCCGGAAGTCTGCCTTCACACGCTCCAAGCTAGTTGCTTTATCCTGCATGAGTCAGAGTGAAAAAGCCCACTCGGGAAAAATATCCAAAGAAAATACTAGCAAACTGGTTAGCTGGAAGTAGGACAGGCCTATGCCAAAACCAGAATAGCAAACATATCCGAACATGGGGAATATAGGCCTTGACTTCAAATACATTCTCCATGTCTACAACAGGTCTCAGAAGGTTTTCTATTTTCTGTAATTATTTCTACTTGTAATTATGTTCTTTGGTCACTAGTGCCTTTTGGCTGTTTTGATGCTTTCAGGAAAGGAAGTGGTTTACTGGAGACAAAGAAAAACGGAGCATAACTCATTCTGTTTGGAATTGTTGCTTTCCTTACTAATAAATACTTCTTTAAGCACTTTGGAGAGTCTGACCACCCTGATTCCCAGACACACTCCAAAGAGTCACAAAAATGATTGAGACCTACCTCTGTGTGCATATAAATCTGGCTTTTTGCTGAGCAGAAGCCGCAAGATTCAAGATGATAAACATACAAAAAACCTTCAAATTTGCATGAATCCAAACTTTCAATCAAAACCAGAAGAGACATACACAAAATACAGGTTTTGTTTTCAATGTGAGCACCCTTAGCATCAGATATTTTGCCTGAATTTTCTCTTCAAGACTCACACCACTATCTCTATTAAACATCTCACAGTAACTCTTCAGAATAGGTGGATTAGTTTATCTGATGCAAACAGTTTTTACAACAGTCCTATTTTACAGAATGAGCCACACACAGAGTATGTCCTCATATATTCTTATACAGAAAGGACTATTACATACTTTCAGGCTTAGCAGCTTTTTGCCTTCTGCACAAATTCTTTTCCCCCTCTTTGGAAGACTTCATTAAGGATATAACATCAGCTGGAAAGAGAGATGCATTACAGATAAAAAACTTTCTCCAAGATATAACTGTGTGCACAGCTGATTCAACAGGGCATACAGAACTGGATATCAAGAATAATGCACACTGCGCTATAGATGGAAATGAAACTTTTGGCATTCTGAGTTAATACAGATCATTTTCAGAACATTTCTACATCTAGGCTCGTTATTCAGTTTGGAACTTCTTAACAATTTCACCTTCGTGGGGCTTTACAACATGCCCCACATGAATAACGTAATGATTGGACATGTCTCTAGGATTTTATGTGCATTCTTTTAAAAAACTTTAAATGTGGTCAAAGATATTGTCAAACTCTGTGAACAAAGCTGTCATCTGGTCTGGATCTTCTTAGTCAGAATAAAAAAAAATAACCAAGTAAATTAACTTTTGCCTTTGTAAGATTCTCTGCTACATACAAATAATGCTCCACTGTCTTTCTCTATCAGGTAGATTCTCACTGTGTATAATTTGGCTTTGGCAATGCTTGGCGGCTGCCGACCACCTGATCTATATTCACTCACTGTCTTCCTCTCCTGAGGAAAGGTCAAACATTAACATCCTTGTTTTGGTATTCAGACTGGTGCATCTTTCTTGACCTAATGCTGCAGCCTTACCAATGTCTTTTGCTTTAAGTGTTGGCATCTTAAAGCAAAAACTGAACGTGAGAAAGAACTGATCAGTAGGTAAGAAAACAATGATATCCTATCAGTTTCTCCAAAGAGCAAAATGCAGTTCTCTTCCATTCTGCTTTACTGTTTTAACCATAAAGTATCGCAATTTTTGCTGGAAGCACCAAAGGAGAAATAACTGCTGCTGTAAATACTGTGCCCACACATTTGCTGGATTATTAAAGCTCTACCTCTGTTGCAATCCACAGAGGACTCCCTAGGCTCCCCTCCCTCCATCCCTCCCTCCCTCCCAGTACCACCATCATCTCATCCTACATCCTGTTCCAGTCTCTCTGCCCAGATAGGTCCATTTGGCCAAACTCTTGAAATCACTGTCTGCTCCTTAGCACTAAAGGTATCTCCCACATGGAACGTCCCAGAAATTAACATCAACAGTATGTGGAAGACAACCAGCTCTTTACGTTTCCCTGCTCTAAACAATACCACAGTAGTCTGTCACAGGTACAAGGTTTCCATTGTCCTCTGTGAAAACATGTAATATGCTCCCTTCCCTCCTCCAAATGAGAAATCATGTGTTGCTTGAAGTTTGACTAGTCATGCCCTAAAGCAAACATCTTCCTCAATTAATGTACCTATATCAGCCAAGAAAGCCTGGCTCCTTTCACTGGCACTTCTTGGCTTCCAAATATCCCGAATGAATCATCTTTCTTATTTCACATCTGAGTCGTTATGGATCTGCAGCTCCTTCGCCTTTAGCTGTCAGTTCAGACATAAGGTCAGCTCTGCACAAAATGACCCAAACTCCTGTGCCCATCAGGTTCACAGAAACACTTCAAATATGCACGTATCTGGATCCTTTTCTCAATGACTGATTAACTTTCACATTTACAGAGCAAGAAATTTGTTTCATCTGAACCTGATAACCAAAAAAAAAAAAAAAAATCACTGTCAATAGTATAACATCTAATTACAAGCCTGTAAGTTTCCATGGTTCAGTGTACACGGTGTCTTTGTTCAAAGCCTCAGCTGCTGTGGCACAGAAAAGGAATTGACACCTCTTCTCCCATAACAGAGTGGTTGGTTCAGGCTAACACTGACCAACACTAAACAGTCTAGAAATGTAGCTTGTAATGAGTAAATAAGTTCAGTACTGCCAGTCCTATGACTTTCCTATACAGGAATATCTAGAAAAACTACCTCCTACAAATACCATTTTGAAGGTATGTATCACGGTTATGCCAGAATATCCCAGTCACACAGCAACACAGGTTTGTGTCATGAGAAAGCCCCACAGACTTTTTCACAGCTTTACCAAGGGTAGCTGAATTTAGAGTCTTAACAGATATTAAAAACTGAGTGCATGAAGGAAGCATAAAGCAGAGGGAAGACCCAGAGGTGTGTGGGCTACAGCTGGTTTGCTACACATGGCACATGCACGACTCTACACAGGGATCCCTCAAGCTGAAGTCACCTGGAGCTACTTATCGAGTGTGCAGCATTCTTGAAAAATCAGATCTATAGCAACAGGGATAAAAATTTAGTCTACCTTTCTCTGTCTTTGGGGCTTCGGTTCCAGTGTGCCTAAATCTTCTCTGAAAACAGAAATTCTGAGTCACATGAATATGTTGGAAACTCTTCCACGAGATCACCAAAAAGAAGCAACAATCTAAGATTCCCACACATGGATTCTGGTCAGAATGATGCCAGCCCTGCTCTGGCTATATTGACTTCTGTGACTTAGTCCCTTATGAAAGGGGGAAGAAATAGGACAATGTGCCTGGAGAGGAGGCAACCCAAAACATAGCCCACGTTGCCTGTGGCATGCTACTCTGAGGCCTGCCCAGAAGACTCTTGATGGCACCACGTTAACCCCAAGCCCTGACTGTCCTTCTCAAAGCTAAGCACAAATACTGCTTTGAAACAGGATTTGTTCTGTCCATGAAGTTGAAATAAACAGCATTAGAAAACAGGTCCATCTGGAACTAAGAGAGCCGAAACATTGTTTTTGTGCTTTTCTTGATCCCCAGAGTATTTGGGACTCCAGATGCATCAAGAAAGAAACTGGATGTTTTAAGCAACCTTTTTAACCCACTGGATAGATAGTGGGGGGGAGAACGGGGTCGAAATGGAAGCTGCCTAAGAACAAAATCCGTGAACTCCGACCTTCTGTCTGAAGATGAAAGCTGAGTTAGATGATTTTTCTATAGATGTCATTAAGGCAGCTTTTAAGGCTACCCTATTTGAACTCTCGGTTGCACTTCAGTACTGCAAACAACCGCCTGAGGGAGAGTTAAGTGAGTGGAAGTCCAAAAAAGTAAGAAGCGCTTTCAGCAGTGGAGAATATTGATCACAGTGAGAAACCATTTATGCCCTGAAGGGCCATCGGCTGTCACTATTTGCCTGGCTCTGGAGCCATATTTAGGTGCCTAATAGGAGTTAATTAACATATTCATTAATAGGTGGGTGGAGCTGTGTCAGTCTCAACAGATAGGCAACACAGACATCAAAATAGACTAATTAACATAATTTGAACCTGTCTAAACTCACAATTGGTAGCAAGCACAGGAACTGCAACATTGTATCAGAGAACTGGCATAAAATTCATTTACTTCAGTGTGTTTCTAGCAAGTGGCCAGAAACCAGCACATAATGCTACCTGAAGTGGGCAGCTAATGAATATGAATGATGCAGAGGAACGGCAGCTAATCAATGAAAGGATTTCTCCATTTTGAACTCACAGTCCTCTGGAGCAGTTTAAATCTTATCTAAAGCAGTTCTGGGTGATCTTTTTGTCCTTAGAAGGATCTTTGGATGGCTCGTGGCAATGCCTTCCACAGGTTTAACAGGTATTATATAAGACTGCTTCACTTGAATCAACTTCAAATTTCCGGCATTCAATCTTTGCCTCGTACAATTAGAAAAATGAATAGCTCCATTCAGTTCAGGCTTTTATACTATTCATTAATTCATCATCAAAAAGCTGAAATTTAGTTGTAGACATGGCCTAAATTCAGAAAGATCCCTAGTACTCTGCTCAGAGAAAGATCTACTTCTTCCCTTCGGCTGAGCTCCCAGTTGCCTGATAATGCCCCAAGGAACTGCAGTTCTTACTGGAAACATTTTGCTACAGCACATACTGCATAATTTCATCTTGTAATTCCACTGTTAGGATGAAGACTTTAAAAGAAAAAAGAGTTGAGTCCAAAACCAGCAATCAGAAATACGTAAATAAAGGAAAAAGCTGCTAGTATCAGATACTGGCGGGTTGGGGGTGATGGAAAGGAAAGGAGAGAGCAAATGGGCCTGAAGTGAGATCTTAGCGAATGGGAATAAAAATCTCACTTTGTTGGCAGGCACTTCAGTAAACAGGTTGCGTACTATACTCTGCTTCCCCACCACGCTCCAATTCAAACGCTGCTCACATACGGAGTGTGAATGTTCTTGTTCAAATCCCATAAGGTTTTTATTTCCTTTGCTTATTGACAAAACAGTAAAAACACTATGTTGAACAATTTTGCTACAAGAAAACAGCAGTTTGTCAGAACGATCGAATAAGGCATTCCTCAATGGAAAAACCACAATGCTATTAGGCAGTGGAATGTAACAGAGATAGTTCATTATATGGATACTGAGAGATGGTATTATTTTCTCTTAAAATGTAGAGTTTATAAAAGGTACACGGTATTACAGGCATACGAAAATTACTTGAAAAGGGAGTACAGAATGATGTTGAGAGGTTAAGTGGGGTGTTCCCCTTATCTCCTCAGACAATACAAAGCAAGCTGATACTCAAGGAAACTGAAAGGCAGTGAATTTACCAACAACAAAAGGATTTTTTTTTTGAGTGCATGATAAATAAGATATGAAACTTGCGGTCTTGAGACATTATTAAAGCCAAGAGCTTATCGAGATTCAAAATGAGATTTTTATATACGTACACAATAGGAAAACTGGCAGTAGCTTAGAGAGGTAGGTTCTTTTGAAAATTTACAACGAGACCTAGAAGCTAAAGTTCCACCTTCAAAACTGATTTAAGCACATGGTGATTACACCTGCATGAATAAACCTTCACTTCTGTAATTGACTTCATCATTCAAGACAGTGCTGGGGCTAAGAGCCTCGTAACTGGAACTTACCCTACTTACTCATCTGCCACTTTGGGTGACAAATCCAGCTAGCATTCATGTCTGCTCCTCATTTTCTGCACAGACAATTTCTGGTGCCCAAATCTGCTGTAACCTCAGGGAGGATGACTGAGGCGGATATTCACTGGTAAATTCTTCTCAAAGGTACAAGTCCTAGACTCCTAAAGAGGGCAGAAAGAACTGTGGCTGAAGGCAGAGTTTGGCCTCCTAGATGTGTTGGCAATAGGCTCTGCATCTACAAGGAGCATTAACAGCCATTCTGGATTCTCTCCTCCATCTTTAAACTGCTTTGACAGAGAAGCCAAATACTACCATGTACAAAATCACCCATAAAGCGCAATGAGAGTTGAATTAGGCAGGGAATCCAGCAAGCTGCAAATTCACCAATGAATACAGCTTTTCTTATTCCAAAGTATTCACAAATGTACATTGAGTTCACGAGCTAGTTCCAACTAGCAATGGCTATCTTATTTCAGTGATCTATTCACAAAACTGGTACCAGTAACTACTCCATTTATCAACCGTCCAAGCAACTAGGACAATTCATTTTTTCTGACTAAGGAGATCAGATCCCACATTTGGGAGCATCTTTTCACCATTATCCTACCAGCTATTGCCACTATGCTGGGATATGCTCAGACTCTCCTCTTTACTCTGCAAAAATAAACATTCGCTAGCACAGGAACCTAGGTGCTTCCCCCTTTCAGAGCCCTAACCATCAGGTTGCTTGTTTTTCTTATCCTCCCTCCAATTTAATTCTCTGCCTCTGCTCTAAACAGCAGAATCTGGAGCTTCTCAGAGTCCTCTTTGTTTAGCCACATATAAACATTTAACTGCTCACTGGACCAGAGCACAGACTGAGAATGACAGCCAGTAGGCTCAGGTGCTGCAGGGGGGTGTGCTTAAGTTTTTGTTCTTCTCCACCAAAGACTGCTTACACAAATTTGGAAAATAAAATGAATGTACCCCTTCAGCCAGCAATGCCTAATAGCTTGGTAGCACTGGTTAAACAAACAAACAAAACAACAACAACAGAATTCAAAACTTCTTACAGGAAGGAGGAAAATCTGAACTTAGGTCTCTGTGATGAGATTGTGGTTTGGACAAAGCTTTGAGGTGGATATGCCTAGGTCTTCTCCTCTTGTGAGCTCTCCCACAAAACCAGAAAGAATTTCAACTGAAAAATGGCAGGTTTTTATGAGATTACAAACTACAAAAGTTAAATTTTTTAAACAGAGAAAATTCAAAGCAACTTATATACCTCTCTACAGCCAGCCCACTGTGCACTTACAGGCAGATCCTTGGTTACGCTTAACTCCAGGACTTGCACTTTTCCAGGCTTAGGATCTCATGATGGGAACTCAGCGTGCAGTATCCCTGGGCAATACTTTCAAGTTCACTACTTGCTTGAATCTGTATCATATACTCAAGGTCAAATAAAATGGTTCCAGCTACTGTTGCCACAGGAACAGATGTGTGTTCCCTTGCAATTGGTCATAAAAGAACTTATTTTTCTATTACAGACAGAGCCTCTCATCCAGCTCCTTGCTGTAACCACTGTTTCCCTCTGAAATGCCAACTGGGTCAGGAAAAAAAAGTGTTCAAGGACAGTGACAACCAAGCCTCACCCCCCTTACACTTGTTTCTTGAATAACTGTACCATAATTTTCACTTTACCAGAGGGAATGACCATTAGTCCTCCATAATCATATGGCCCTGAACATATTGTAAATGAAAGAACATCATTGGTTCTCCTATTATATGGTCTACAGAAACAAAAAGAAAACTCCCTTTGTAAAAAAAGACAGAAGTAGCAATAAGATGTCAGAGATGCCTCTGTAGGAGAGTCAGTTTTGGGTCATCTTTTTGCCAGTAAAAAGGGAATTGTCAGAGCATGTACACAAAGAATTAGTCCACATGGCTAATGTATTATCAGCTTTCATCTGAGCATCATGCACACTAGCTTGCAAAGACAAGCGCAAAGACAATTCTCTGATCATCTCTTGACAAACAGAAAAAAAGGAGCATACTTACCCAACTAAGAAGCCACTGGCCCTGCTAAAATCCAAGCCTTAGCACAAAGATATGCTTCTCGGCTAAGCTGGGGCCCTTTTCTCCGTCAAAGTGAATATAGAAAACAGACTAATGCTACTTATTTGTATCCCAGTGCTGCTAATGGGCTTGATCAATTAATGTTCATGCATTGTTTTGAGTATGTAAGTATTCTTCTGAAAGTCTGTATTCATCTCTATCGGCAGACTATTTTCAGCACTGAGATCACTTTAAAATTGCTATATGAAATTCAATGCGATAAAGAGAGAGAAAAGTGAACATGATTATCTGCTGAGTATACATATAAGGAGAGTAAATGGTTTAGACATAGGTACTTACGAGGAAGATCCTATTTGCTGTTCAGAATTATAACAAAGTTTTGGCAAAAGACAGGGAGATTTGCCAGAAATGGTAGCAGCAATGCTTTATTGTTTGGCACTTTTATAAAATGCCCCCCCACTAAACAGGCTCGCCTTGACTGAATAACCTCTAATCTGCATTTATATTCTTGTATCTTTATCTATTATGCATTACATGCACATGAAGCCAAGTCTGTGATCATACAGAGATGCTATTTAGAGTACACAAAACTTCCCTGGAGGGTTTCCATTTACAGAAAGAAGCAGATTATCATAACCCTCATGCAATGGGAAAGAGAATACAAAAGGTGCAGCTACTTCCACTGCAGAGTATCAATGTCATTCCTGTGCTCCTATTTTAATATATTCAAATAAAGCAGCAGTTCTCCACAAAGAATTGGGAACAGGTTTCCAAGAACATCAGGTAGGAAATAGCTTTTGTTCTCTCTCCTGCTGTTGTCCAATTTAAACAGCAAAGAACTTCAGACCAAAATTTACAATAGTCTGTTATGCAGCTCACCTGTAGTACTACAATTAGCGATTTCAGAAGGATACATGCTGCCTTTCATTTTCAGCATGCTTGGCCTGCACTGATGGATAAAAAAGGGGCACTGCAATTAAACCATATGGTAATAATTGTACAGAGCAAAACAAAGGGGAGGAACTCAGCTAAAAGAAAATTGTAAAAAACATTTCCATGTAAACTCATACAGTTCTCCTGCTTCCCTTGGGACAGAACAGCAAATCTTAACAAAACACAGGTAACAGAGAGGTCATGCTGAAACACTTGTGACTGGGTTTTGGCAAGAGATGGGAAGCAGAAGGAAAGTGGTGGATGGGAGGAGGAGGGGAGAGTTTCTGAGTTCTGCTGGGTCTTATCCTCTGATGCTTAATGCTGGGTCATTTATGGGAATGCACTTCCATGTTAGATTCTCCCTATGGGCCAGATAAGAATCACCCCAAGGGAAGTTTGTTCCAGTAAGGAGAACACTCAGTCTAAGTACCCCTCTGTATTTAGCCAGCTGGAAACCCAACCCCAAGACTGCAGGGTTGAAATTCCTTCCTCTGGGACTCCATTACTACCCCTGTAGTGACATCAAAGATAACTTTTTTTTTTTTAAAAAAGCAATAACTGCTTTGCCACAATATACTTAAAAGATGCACCAGATTAGTCTTCTCTTGCATTTTCATTGGGTGTTCTTTGCTTTTCTTCAAGGAGGTTGCCTTCACAGTTAGACAACACATCAAACTTACCCACTCCTATCACTTTATTCGTAAGGTGACTTGTAAAAGAAACGCTCTCAATTGATCTCTAGTGGTCAGTCTCTGACCAAAATGGGTTACCAGAGACACCTCATTCAAGCACTGACATAAAACCAACTTGTTAGTCCAACTGACAAGGATAAAATGTCTGCCTCACAAGAACTTTCAAGTCTGTGACCATCTTTGCTAGCAGTTCCACCAGAAGTCAAAGGCTGATGACACCACACTAGGACTGCTCAGACGGCACAAGGCTGACCCAATATTTCATCATATCTACAAATTTATAAAGTGAACAACAACAACAACAACAAAAAACAGATTGCTCTGTCTCCTGACCCTTCCAATTGACTCCTTCCCAGTTACAGCAAAGTACTTATGTCCACAAAAAGTCAGGATAACTAAAATGATCAGTTAAAGGTTCTGTGCCCATATATTTCATGAAAGAAGAAATGGTTTGCATCTTTCCTCAACTATGACAAAGGGAGGAAGCTTCTGGAAGCCTTATTTCTCCAAGCCCTGTTGAAACATCCTGTGCTCTACTGAGGTAACGAGCATGAGCAAGGAAGAAGGGAGAGGTCTATGTAACCAAGGTTTTTCACTTCTGCTGCAGCACCAGCCTCATCCCAATGAGGTACAAGTCCTGTAAGTTGGAAGAGTATGTTTTGTCATCTCCGCTTGTGTGGACAATGCAGCCATAATAATTGGTCCAACAGTTCCTGTGTAAAGGGACAGGGATATGTATATGTTTTTAGATACAGACGAGTAGGAAAGAAAAGATAATCATTTTGGGAGGTGGTGGTGCAGTGCTCAGTGCCGCAATCACATATGCTATGACTGGCCACCAGCAACCCAGACAATTGCATTTGCTGTAGTGTGAAGTGACACTGGCTCTTAGTGCTTTGCAACCAACACAGCTCATGACTCTCTCCAGCATACTGGCCATGGTTCACCTTCTGCAATGGTGGAAATGGGGAGCTTCCACAACCTTCCCTCTTCCTCAGGGTCCAGTATTTCATCAATGCTTTGCTTTTGGCTGCCAGGTGCTCCTCACAATATCATCCACATCATTCAGCAAAGACTGTTTGCCTTTTCTTCTCTCCTGCTCCCCTATGCTCCATCAGGATGAGAAGAAACCTCAAAACAACTGCTAGGGCTACACTTCTGTGGTGTGCTAGAAGGGCAGTCTTTGCTGGTCACTCATTTTGTGGCTCCTTCAAGGCCTGGAAGGAAAGGCTCTGACCCACGAAGACGACCCCATCCACTGAGTCCTGGTCTGCCTGTGTCTCTGAGAGGCAGATAGGGACACCCGGTTCTTGGGTCACCATCCCCAGCTGCAGAGAGTCATAGGTGATGAGAAGCTGTTTGCCACCCTGCCAAAAGAGTCATGAAGCTACAGGAAACACTGCAGTGCCTTTCAAGATGGCCCAGCATATTAGGTTCTTTTGCCTTAATGTACACATTTGGTATTTTTAAAATTTTGAACTGGCACCATACAGCGGCTGACATTAACCCAGCCTCTTCTAGCTTTTGCTGGTATCTCCTCATATTTTTACTAGGAGTTTCTCCCAGGAGTACAGAGCAAGGTACAGTCCTTGCACATATATATTAAGACCTCAGTGCCCACTTAGCCTTGGCTGCACCCCTCTGTGCTGATACCTTACACATTAAGCATCTCTTTGTGGTGCATCACCTCAGTGATGTGGCTTATCTCTGTGAGATACTTCTGGAGCTGTTTGCAAATGGCTGTGAGAATAGGACCTTGACACGAAGAAGAGGGTGTACTGATACAACAGCACCAGAAAACCCTGCAACACTTTGGAAGGGCTTCTTTCACTCTCCAGAGGCTATCTAGACTCCTCATACAGCCACCTGTGACAGGCGGCCAGAATCAGAGGGTGCAAATAAACCCACTGTCCCTGTGCAAAACACTATGTGACAGGACAGTTTGTCATAAAGCTTACAAGCAATTCCTCCATTTTCTTCTCCTCTTACAATCACCTTTCTCTCTTAGCACCTCTGTGAAGTAGAATTTTTCCAAAAAATCATAAAAGATCGCTCATCAATCATGCAATTCCCCTAATCCCTAGAAAATATGGTATTGCTGGGAAGAGAATCCTGACATTTGGACTACAGGCCCATACCTTAAACACAAACCAAAAAATTCTCCCTATTTAAAAAAGCAGCAACAGAACAAATGTTAGAGATCAAATTCTTCGCTGCAAAGCTGTACAAAAGAAGAATACGTGTTACTGGTTTAGAATAGTTGGTGTGAAGTGGTGAAAAAGGAAACATCTGGTACCTAATGAGATGTTACAAGCTTGTATTTTGCAACGAAAGTACACAAATTCAAGAGGAAAATAGACTCACAGAGCCTGAAGCCAGGAAAATCCAACGAGCGATGGATTGATCTTTAGGCCTTCGACATCAATAGGACTATTCATGTGCTTAAATGTTACATGTGTATTTTAGCACCTGGCTGAATTAGAACCTTAGATAGCAAATTGGGAGTTTGCTGCTTGTTTTCAGCCTGCAGAAAAGACAACCCATTTTGTGAGCTGCACTGATTACCCTAGTTTATAATCTCCTTAATATCATAAGTTCCACAAAGATACATTTTGTTCCCTAGAGCTCCCCAGAAATCAGCTAAGCATATGGACTGCTTGCTTACACCTACTACAGAAGGCTGAGTATTGAGGATTTATATATTTTAGTCTATGTGGTGTAAATATGTATAAATTTATATTGTGTTAATTTATGGCATACACTACAGAAGGTTTTGCGTGAGCTACATTGCATTCCTTCCCACGTTTCTGCTGAAATATTCATCTTCGGGTCTTTTTCTCCATGTTTTCCTTAGTCTCGCCACAGATGTTTGGGCAGCTTGCGTTAGAAGGGAATGTGCCTCAGAAGTACATTTAGGAATTTAGGTGATGAGAATACCAAACTCAACTGTGTGGCTACAGCCTGAGAGGATTAACAGGCTTGGTGAACACTCACCAGTGTCTCAGACCTGCCTTCTGATACACTGGCACACATCACAACGTAACTCATCAATTCAGCACCACCAAGACAGACACCCAGTGTACAGAGAGCTGCTGTCTCCAGCATTGCCAAACTCGTGCCTGACAAACATTGCGTTCACACACAAAACATGGATACATAAAGCTGCCGTGCCAGAAGAAGGACTGATTCTCACAAGAACAGGCACCTGTATATCAACAAACTGCACTCAGCATCACCACAAGCAGTCCCTCCCATCTGCCTACACACAGCACTTGAGAATGAAAATATATTAACATATCCCACTCTTTGTAATCAATAAGACTCTTGCTGTTGGCTCAACAAGAGCAAGGTCAAGCCATTGGGCCAAAGCATAACCCTTATCTCCCACTGAGTCCTTATCACAAGTCTATCAACGGAGCCTTTGTGTACAAGGACTGGCGGTAACCCAGAAGTCTCAGTGCCAAATCGCGGCAGTATTAAAAGCCTGCTGCCGGCCATAACGTCCAGTAAGAGATATGAAGACATACAGAAAACTTAATTAAAGCATGACCTAATCAAAAGAAGTGGGTCTCTACATAATGTTTATTTGCTTACATTCAAGTTGTGCATCAACACATTGCATTTTGCTGACTTACTGGAATATAAAAATGCACAACTACATGAAGAGTACCAGAGGGAGTTACCTAAATAAATTAATAAATCATATATAGCTATTTAAATCTTTCAGCTATTACAGAGTTGCAAATGCAACACATACTACTGACAGAGAGGAATGAACAAGAGGACACATCTGCAAGTATTTTCTCATACACACCTGTAAATTACCTTGAATTTTATTTTTGACCCTTTTTCCTGTTCATTTTCCAAAACCATTTTTGTGTTCTGCATTTATGGCAACATACTGGGAGACCTGGGTTCAAAGTCCAGCACTGCTTCAGATTCTCTAATTCTGGGAAAGTCACTTTCTCCTTTAAGGCCCTCTGGGAAGAACAGTTACAGACATTTTTCTCCAGTTCTTTTTGCTTTTCTGGTCTATTTTGGATACGGGACAGATTTTAAAAAGTATTCTGATAGCTAAAGCTGTAACCAGTGTTCTTGACAATCCCATCAGTCACTTTGCTTTGCCCTTGATAATGACAGCAAGTATCTCCTATCCCTAAGTGCCTGCAGATCCTCTCCAGATCTGGCCCTACACTCTGGGATAGCACATCCAACACAGTTTGTACATTGCTTAACATAGGGGTGACAATACATATCAGAAGAATAAAACATACAGTGGTAAAGAGCCACAGATTTTCATAAAACTTAATTTACTTTTACTGGATAGTTGTAGTAGTATTTATGGGGGAACAGATACAGCAGATACACTCAAAACATGCTTTTTCAGCATTTTTTTTTTAACAGAATGTGAATAGTTATAATTTAGCAGACAAAATTTACAGTAATTGAATGAGTGTGTAGATTACATTACCCTGCCACATTGTTGTGCAGAGGCTTAAGTAGACCAAACATTTTCCTAGTTTTATTTCATAAATAGACTAACTGAAGCCTCACACACAAAATAATCCACAAACAAAGATACAACTTTCAGATGACACCCACTTTTCTACCTCACCCCCACCAGCCCAACTCTTTTCCAACCTACTGCTATGGCCCTTCCCTTCTCGCGTGCTGAAAGTATCCCATAGCGGAGTCTGAAGCTGCTCAGCTCAATAAAGAGAAGTTACCAGGACTGAACATGGGAATCAGTGCTCCCTATTCCCACCACGTGCTTGTTACCTGGCCGACCTGAACTCTCTCCAGTGCAAAAGAGCTACATGACATTGGGAAGATGCTGCTTGGCCTGCTTTTCCTAGCACAACAGAGACAGATCCTTAGCTAGGGTTTCGAAACATTCCTCAAAGGTGAAATAAAAAATAACATTGTTCAGAGTTCCCATGAACTCAATCTTCTGATTCTCCTCCTTTCCTTCCAGGATTTAATGACTGAAGGATTAAAACTAACAGAAGTTAGTAATCATCCTATCATTCCTTAAAGAAAACAGTCAATGAGTGTTGATGGTTTGAATACCTCAGTATGCTGAAATATGTTCAGAGAGCATATCAGTGACTTTAGGTAATGGACAGAATGGTTAAAAAAAAAAGTCCCGAAAAGCAAAGTCTGATCTTAGATAATTAACAGCAGAAACAGGGCTAAATTGAAATAAATTATTCAGTGCAAGTACTTCAGACAGCTCTTAAGAATAACACATGGATCTGTGGCACTCTTTAGGGGACTTTGTGCTTATAAACTAATTAATAGATCTGACTTCTCCATATGTAGTTTTTCCATCTGTAACAGATAAAGTATGGATAGGTTTCTTCATGTAATAGGAAAAATTAAAACTAAAGTTATTTTAGTAAGTTGTAGAATATTCTCTAACTTATTCAGAATGCAAATGTGTGAAATACCATGACAGAATGGAAATTGATTTTATAAAATGTGAGAGTGAACTACAGCATTCTGAAACATGTGGTGTAAAGTCAAAGACATATCGCGCTGCTTCTTTCCCCTCCAACCACCACCGAGGCATGTCACAACCTAAACAGCAGATCGCAGCCAAAAGGGCGGCTAATAACGCGCTCCTCACTGAGAGGAGTAAGCAAGAAGGCCACGTCAAGCATGTTTTCACTCTAAAATGGAAAAGCTGCAAACTCCTGCCACCCCAGTACATGGTACGGCAAGGCTTCACCCAAGCCTTTGCAAGCACTAGTCACAAATTGGTTCAGAGATATACCGGCCATTTTGTTTCCTGATCTCTCACGTTGGGTAAGCTCTTGGATCCTCTGCTTTAACCAACACAGGTGCTTCCACTCACTTCTCAGGGGCAGCCATGCTGGTGTGTGTGTGTAGGAAAACATTGCTCAGCATGGTAGGCCAAACAGAGCTCTGCCAGCCTTTTCAACCAGTTTGAAATCTGTCTCCAGCTATTTCATCCAGTCCAGGATTTGAACACCGCTAGAACACAGCTGAGAAATAGTTCACTTCTATTTTTATAGATAATACCATTTTACAGGATTAACCTTGACACTTGGATTGCAGAGGTAGCTTCCAAAGTTTTAGCCAAACTAACATACCTCTGTCAGGGTCACCCACATACATCAGCTGAATCCCATCTGTGAGGGCTGACAGAGTCTCCCATGCTTTCCTCCCACTGCCTGCAGCCAGATGGAGGTTTGGTCAGTGTGGGAAGTAGCCTTTCACACAGATGTTAGCATACTTATTTGTAAACAGTAGTTATTTTTAAAGGTTACTTAACATAGAGAGCATTAGCAGAATAGGACAGTCTTAAATTTCAATGTTCAAAAGGCAGGAATTGTTACTGACACCTACAATCAAGTAAGTCACCATCAACATTCACGCAAAACCCAAACCTTTTCAGAGGCTCAGAAACTTGTGGGCAGTTTTCTGCCTTACATTTTTCTCCCAAAATGGTTCATTACTTCCATCAACAAATCGTCCAACAGTGGTGCCATGCACAGCCAGTAACCGTACCAAGAATTAGCACCTCTTGGCCATCTCCCATCTCCTTATCCCACATCTATCTCCAGCCCACACCTCATCATCCAGCAGCCCAAATGTCTGGCCACCTCCACTGGAAACTGCCTCCTAACCATCCCAATCACCACAACCCGATGCCCAGCAACATTCCTGCTCTAGTCTCCAAATACAACGCTTACTAAAGTGTGTTGACATCAGATCTAATTATTGACTTTAAAGAGAACATTGAGAAGGGTTTCCTTCACTTCATCTTCTGTTGCTGAATAGAAACAAGCCCTGACATCTATCCTTTAATTAGCATGAATAATGGCAAACTTCAGATTGGATGAAACTCCAGGTTGTCCCCCAAAGTCAGGCCTAAATCCAAACTAAATAGTCCTAAACATTTTTGGAGGCTGCGCTCAGATCCATGGGATGATTTCACTTCTACTCTGATTCTGCACACAAGACTGCTAAGCTATTTTCTTCTTTTTATCCTACCTTTTTTCCCCTCAGACTTCACTCCATTACAGAGCACTTTTCCTATGACCAGAATTGCCAAGCTTACCTTGTTGTCTCATTCAGGCTAGTCAGAAATAAAACACTGGAGTGTGAGTACTTATAAAAAAAAAAACAACAAACAAACAAAAAAAAAACATAGAGACCTAGATTTTTTTTTTCCTGCAAACCTACATGCCTTTTTAACATAGTTGGAATTAATTTGCTCCTGCCCTTGCTCTGTGGTTACATGCATCTTCCTTTTGTCATTCCCCACGCACTTTTCACTTTGGCAAGCTAAGAAAAGAGTCTCGTATGCAAAAGATCTAAATCTGTGCTACAGAAGAGCTATGAGAGCATTTCAAAAGAAAAAGAGAACATGGCAGCAGAAGAACCTACTGCCCTCTACCACTATTCCCCAGCCATCCAACTGGATGCTACATAGACAGAATTAGCGCGGTCTTTCACAGCACCCTTCTTTTTCACCCTGACTGTATCAAAAATCATTTGAGAGTTAAGAAACCCTTCCAGTGTTTCATTTACCTGTCTGCTTAAGGAAACAAAAGTTTCCCTGGCAGTCTCTCTGACCTGGCCAGTATCTACTATGCTAGTTAAAGAATAAAATACAACCCTGGAACAAAGCCGGTGCATACAGCTGTTCCTCCAGGGGCCAGTGCTCCTGCTGCTGAGGTAAGAGCAAATGGAGGCGATCAGATCTCCTGTTTTCTTGGCAGTTGCCCTGTGTAGGCTGCTCTTATCACAGAGTCATCATGCAGCAAGGTGAACGCTGTTCGACACAACAACCAGCCTTCCCCTCTGCTGGTATCTCTCATCTCTACCTGCTTTCATATCGCATACTTTGTTATTTGCAGACGAGCAGTCAGGTCAGTCAGGATCTATGCGAACGCAGACCAAGAGCCCGTTTCCAGCCTCAGCCGCTATTCACTGGCCACACTCAAAAAAAAGAAAAGCTGCTCTCTGGGGGCTGAGCTCGTTTCCTATGTTGTAATTTCATAGAGGTGAATCTTCCGCTAACCTGGTTGGCTGACACAAATGCTACATGGAACAACAGGAGGCTTGTCAGCACTGCTCCAGCATACAAATGAATGTAACAGACGGAGAGCATTAAACTCACCTAAAGATAAAATTATGATCTTCAGTCATTGAGAAAGATGATAACTTAACCACAGGATGTATCACAATTAGCTTCCTCAGCAGCCTACAGAGGCAATATATACAAATTACAAGATAATCTTCTGCAATTTGAAACCATTTAGGATCTTTAGCATCATATACTTGGATCAATTTAAATCTTAAAGTTGCTATCATCTTTCCTTCTTACTCAGAGATAAATATCTCCTCATTTTCGAGTGAAACTGAGTGGATGCATTTTTTTAATCTGGCCTTACTGTATCATTTCTTTAAGTTAGATGGTTGAACTATAATGAACTCCACAGGACTGTGGCTGCAAACAAGCAGCACTGGCCAAGTCAATATCTGTATTAGATTGCCCCCAGTGGCAAGAAACTGTAAAAGACTTTTAAATAGAGAGAAAAATGAAAAATTCCAATTGAGAAATAGGTCTGCTGGTGGGAAAAAAAAAATAATGCTGCATGTAGAAATCTTTAAGCTTTCATCCATTTCTAGGAAACTGGAATGGGAGGAGCATCCCTCCTACTCCTGAAGACATCTGCACTGTGGGGATATAAGGAAACTATTGCAGTACAAGCACTATTTTGGCAAATTAAAGCTTGTCAGAATCACAGCAAACTTCCCCTTGATCTGGGTCCACTTACACTTTCATTACAGTTCTGGGCTTTTTTCTGATGTTCCCCTTTGGACATATACTTTAAAACTTGCTCAAGAACTTAAGGTGCTTCATTCTCTGCACAGTCTCAGAGTAGCCAAGATACTTCTATGACCTTCTTCCTCCTCTCGCCTTGTTTTCAACTTAGCATCTGGCAAAGCTGGACAAAGCCCGGGACATAAAAATTCCCTTAACTGTGAGTAAGCCTTCTTTATTATGTCTTTCTTTATAAAATGGCTTGTTTGATTAATGCCTGTTTGAGAACGGAAAATTCTCTCTTCTCCTTTGCTCTCTCCAGCAATTGCTTTGTGTTATAGTGTCTGCTTTGGCAAGGGGAAAAGGCTGGATTCTGGGTTAAATCACGACCTCTTTCTGAGATCTGTGGGACTTTTGTTGTTCATTTCCACAGCACCAAGATTTGACCCTTATTCTTAAGCTAAAGCCTCTGACAGTGACCTACCACACCATTTTAAGTCTCTGGAGAAATTGAACAAGTCTAAAGTTGCTATTTAAAATACCAGTGATTTTTCAAAAGCCTGTTTAATTCATTAGGCTTTATCCAATCCACTCAGTCTGGTCCAGATGAATCCAGTAAGCTGCGTTCTCTCATGCTCCCTTGTTTTCTAACTGACAGTACTTTTAACCTTGTATATAGTAGGAATTTAACCCAAACCAAGTTTAAAAAAATAAAAATCCTTCCCTATCGAAATCCAAAGCTGATATGTGCACATGTGATGACTTCAGAGCGACTGAATCTTTGCTATAGAAAGATGGTTATTTAAAACCTGAACAGGAGACTAATACTTTTTACAAGTTACTCGTATTTGAGTTTATGGAAACAAATAACAGACCGGCAAACATTTATGTACTTGGCAGTGTTGGTAGCTGTCTGGACTCACAGCCAATGGAATTAAACATTTGAGAGATTGTGATTCATGATATAATCTGATTATGAAGGTAATTACACCTCTTGTCATTGTTGACAATGTATGATTATAGAGACAAAAATCTTGGTTCTGCTAGCTGAATTCCATGGGAGGGTATAGACAGAGGGAAAGAGAGAGGAAAACAAAAGAAATTAAAACAACCTCCCTCTCATTTTATAAAACACTACCTAAGTCCAGAAAAAGAAGAAAAAATAATCACACCCAAGAACATTGAAGTTTCCTTAAAAGGCTAAAGAGAGATGACACGTTGGTAAAAGGCTATTTGCAATATATTTTTAAATAAACATGTAGAGGCAAATTTGAAGCTTCCAGAAAACTAGAATGGAAAAAATTTTTGAAAGAAAATCCTGAATATAACACATGGTTCCAGCTTTGAAAGCAAGGTAATATATTTTAGTACATCCCACAGAGGCTTCTGTAAGACAAAAGCACATTTTTTTGAGACTTGCAGGTCAGAAGCAAGGACAGGATTCATTAGGCCATGTGATTTGCAGTCTCTTAGTTCCATATGTGCAGTAGCAAATAAAGAGCTAAAACTGTAAGCCTTTCATATTTTCCCCGGTGTTGCTTAATCTGTATGCTCATCCTTTACTTGCTGATTTTAAACTTCTCATTGCAATGAAGATTAAGTTAATTTCTCAAGTTACTGCCCCATAAAATCCTGCATGCTCAGAATTACTTTTTTTTCATAATGAAATTAAAAAAAAAAATCTGTATTACCATAGGACATATTTCCCAAACACTAATTGAATTTTAGATATTTTTTTGATGACACAAAACCTCAAAGTTTAAGGAGCTGGTTTCCCATGAAACACATTTTTGAATAACTAATTTTTCTTAAGATCATAAGTTACCACACTAACTGGAAAATTTCAGTGACCTTACTGAAAAGGAAATTTTGATTGTGTGTGCGCCTGCAGAGAAAGAGAGAGCCAGAAGTAATGAAAAAAAAAATAAAGTTTATAGCACAAAAAAACCCTCAGGATTTTAGTAGAGAGAAGAGAGACTCGTGATTTTTGAGCTTTTGATTGGCAAACTTTGCTACAAAATGAAGGACAGAGAAGCGTCTGCAGAGAAATATTCTTTCATGACTTTGGAACTAAATATTCTACACTGGTCCCAGAGACCCTGCAAGTCACACTACAAAGTTTACCTATTTACCCCGACTCGCAGGTGTGGAAGGATCTCTGGCAAGAAATAAGGATTGTGGTATGGCTTGCTTTCACCTTTGGTTAAGTATTTATGGTTTTATACAGAGCAGTAGTTCTTCATGTTTTCTTCACTTCTTTAATTTATCTAAAAGACAACTGGACCCTCGGCTTGGTCTCTATATGCCCTGTAAATGAAAAAGGCATTTCAATTTCCCATATCACCAGTAATTTCTTCTAGCCCACTGCAGATGGATGGCAGAGGTAGGAAGAATTAAGGAGCCGAGATTATTCTGTTCTTGAAAATGGCATTTTCTCCATTCTTTTTATATTGAAACTGCTGCTAAAATTTTGTTTCCAAAGCCACAGGTGAATCCAGTAGTGACAGAGAAGATAAAAATAGTGCTCTGAAAAGGTATCCATCTTTCCTGAACAGAAACCAGTCAGCCCTAATAAATTGTACTTGAACTTTTGAATTTAAAATGCAACTTTACACAGCCTCACAGAAAGCATAATTAAATCAGAGATCCACAAAGCAAAACGGGGGAAAAACAGTGCATTAATGGTCTAACCTCTGTCAATATTTTACATCTGAGAACTGCTACTCTTTTAAGCAAGACTAATAGCTTTGGAAGTAGTATAGGTAGACTGTCCTTAAACTAAATTGTGTATCATTCATATTCCGTTCATTCATAAATTTGATGCAAATTTCAGAAGCTTTAAGGAAAAGAGAGCAGGAGGTTCTGTGGAAATGTAACGAAGTATGTTTATGCTTATCAGTTTTTGGAATAGTGAAGTTTATTGTAGGCACACATTAGCCACCTCCATGCATGTATGACATAAAAGCCTGACTGTTTAGTGCTGGAAGACAACTCGGTATTTTTTTTCTAGGAATAATCTTACATCCTAACCATAGAAATGTGTGCTGCCCACAGCCAGGGACACATACAGCCCTGCAAATGCCATTCCCTTTCATGGTTGTAAACCAAAACAACAAATCATTTCAGCAAGACCATTTTCTGTTTTCTGCTTGTTCCTACAAATAAAAAAAGGCATGGGCCTATCCCACTTTCAAACAACAAAAAAAATCATTTGGGAATTCAACAATAAATTTAATTTGTATTAACCATGGCACAACATAAACATTTTCCTCAAAGCTGAAGCACAAACAGATTACACACATTTTCCATGTGCTTTTTTTTTTTTTTTGTCTGTAAGCTGCCGAGCCTGTTTTCATTAAAACAAAGAAAAAACCACTTCCTGTATGAATCAGAGTTTTGTATTCAAACTGCAGGATTCCTCATTTAATGGTTTACTTGTTGATTGAATTAATATGGATATTTAGCAAAGGTGGACCAACTAGAAAAGCAGAGAGTAAGAGGACAGGGAATACCATGAAAACAGAAACAGGGAAAAGTAAAATAAAAAAGCACCAGAGCAAGCAGATATGACGTGAGAATTTGTACACACACCCCCACCCCATTTTCTTCAATATTAATTTGTGACACACTTCCCTGCCCTGTGAAGTAAACAAACTTTGAGGCAGGACTGTGAGAACAACCTTGCTTAAAACTCATGTCAGAAAAAGATAAAGTCAAGGTGCACGAGCTTCAGCCGTGGTGGCTGGTCTTGGGGCTGTCAGTGCACCTCGACCAAGAACCTGCCTTAGAGAAGCCAGGTGCTCACTTAGACTGTCCTTGCAGCACTTGATATTGCAGCTTAATTTTTGTCAGTGAGCTACGTGGTGGGCACCCTCTTGGGAAGATGGCAGGACGGGTGGGAAAGTGGGCAGTGAGGCAGGTGCCAGAGGACAGGCCACCTGCTGTAGCTAGGTCACCAGGACTGACACAGATCCCCACCAGACCCTGACAGACCTGTGGGACCCTCGAGAAAGACAGCAGGAGGGCATGGACTGCCGATCTGGCCCCTGCCTTTGGTAACCCTACGCAGGGAGATGAAGGGCTGAATGGCAGCTCTAGACTCATCCCAAAGCTACTGTGAGCTCCACATTACAAGACCTTACTTGAAGGTGTCCAAGGAGACACCCAGGAGGCTAAGTCACTTCTGAAAATGAGACCGTGGTGCCTCAGCTAGTCAGGACCTTTTAACAGACAATCTGTTTCTTGGCCTTATGTGTGGAATTTGTACAATTGTTTTGTCTCAGTACTTCTCCCCTTGCAAAAGAAATCACCATACTGACTCAAATTTAATGGGATTTGAAGTCACCATTGTTTTCTGCCAAGAAAGCAGAATCTTTTAGCTTCCTGTGCCCAGGAACACAGAGATGTTAAAATTAGCCACAAGGAGTATATTGCTCCCTGAATACAAGAGAAAGGTATTGCAGTTTAATGCACAAAGGAAATTAGTTGAAGCCATTGAATCTGCAAGTAACAGGTTTAAACAAAGTGTTTTCTGGTTTGCCAAGACCACCGCCATGCACACAAATGTCACACAAATAACGAAACGTGTACGTCTGGGTTTTGCTTGATGAAATGAGAATGACTGCAGGGTCACAGCAGATCGCACTGTTAGTTAATTCAGCATCTTATAATCGCGTTGAGATGCTTTTTTGGCCATGGGCCACAGAGCACATGGCAACCCAGATCGTTTTTGCTACTCCTCTTATTGCTTCTGTTTCTGATGGTAACGTAACCGCTTTGGCTGTTAGTACCTGTAACGTTTCAGAGGCCAGTGGAGGAGCTGAGGATTTTCCACCAACTCAGGTTTTAGCTTGTTTTCCTACAGTGTGGCAGACTCCAGCAATTGTTGTAAAAGGAAAAGCAAGTAGAGAAGAAAATACTCCCATTGCTTTTCTCAGCTGAATGCTGTTCAAACTAACCGTGAGACATGGCTGCAGAGTCAGGCCCTACTGCACGCCCGATAGGTTGCTTCTGCTTCCCATTCCCAGCAGGTGGCTCCAGGTCAGCAGAGGGACCTGAAAGAGCATCCAAGTGTCTTACCGTGCCAGCAACTGGGGTCTGCCTCCATAAAACTGGGAGAAAGCGGGGGGCTGTCTCCTTCCATCTCCGTGTGCTGATTCAACCCACTAACCCGGCAGAAAACAAGCCTAGCTAAATGGAAGAGGTCGGAAAGCTGATGTGGACTGGAGCTCACAGAAAAGGAGCATGGTGCAGCTGCGTCAGGGGTGATGGAAAGTAACAGAGGGAAGGCGAGGAGCGGGGACATCCCCTGTTGTAGACAGCACACTGTTAAAATCTGCTCCGATACTTAAAGAACTGTAGTGGTGGATTGTGCAAAGTCCTAGGCTTTCTCTCTCTATATCAGACAAAACAGTACCTATTTTAAAAACACAAAATTATTTAGAACCCTTGCAGAAGCAGAATCCGTCTGGACCAACAAGTGCTTTTTCTCTTCCTTACAAAGAAATAGCTCTGTGAGCAGCAGATCCCATGAGCACCTGTCTCAGGGTTTTGTTCTGGCATAAACGCTCTGATATCTAATAAGCACCAAGTTCTGGATCCTGCAGCCTGCAAACCTAAGCAGTTTCTCACTCCTACCCAGCCACCTCCTTTTGAGGACTTCACAGACACTTAATACATCCCAGGCCAATGTCAAATTCGGTTGAAGCAGACCATGAGTTCATAAAAGATTGGTCGCATCATGTGGAAGGAGAGATTAATTACTAATACAGTCTATCCTAATGCCTAACGACTTTTTTTCATTAGGAAGCATGCCTAACAAATATACATATTTTGGCTCTATTAGCGACCAACAGGCCAACTTTTGCTCCTGGTTATATGGTTATAACCCAGAATTGCTCTGATTCATCAGCTAACTTCAGTGAGAGTGGAGGATAATGCGGAGGACCGACACACACCACCTAACTACTGCAGTTCTCTATCATGTAACAGTGCGTGTTTTTGAGAAATGATGAGGAACAGCAGAGATTAAATCTTTGAACAACTCCTCACTTACATTTAGCAAATTAAAACATCAGGTTAGAATTCAGAGTACCATGTGTTACAATTTTCCCTTTTTAGTAGTACACAAGAAATAAGAATATTTAAACATGTTCTAGAATAACCTGTATTCTGTTGCCTGAGGTATGGTATTTTCACAGAACATTGCTAATCCAACAAACTTCACAAAAACAAGCAAAATGAGCTTCCTTTCTTACTTATTACTGCTAACTCATAATAAAAGAAATGTAAATCTGGGTTCACTTTTTTCTATCATCATTTTATGCTTACTTTTGTATTCTATTGGATTATAACAGATTAATTTTAGTTTTCTTTCCAGCCACTTTGCATGCCCTAAGTAACAAGGCTCCATTTTATTTACAAAGAAAGAAGTCTCAACATCTTCCATAAATTTTCCATTCATGCTACAGTTTCTTAAAATAAATTCCTAACAACATTATTATTTGAACTTAGAGTAGCTGGCAAAGCAATCTTCTTGGTAAGTGACAACACTTATTTAGATAGTTGTCTTCAGCCCTTTTTTTTTTTTTTTTTTTAAACCACTTTATACCACTTCATTGCTTCAAGCCCCACATCATTTATTCTAGCTAACTATCTGAATTCTTGCTCTTACCCCACCATTGACTGCTCTGACAGAAAAACCTCTCCTATTGCCAACGCAAGAAGAAAATACAACTTCAGGTACAAAAAAGCATGACGGGCCTCCCCTGACCTGTCAGGGTGCATCCCTGCTTGGCCTAACACCACCCTGCTCTCCCATAGGAAGCAACAAACCATCCCCAGACACGCGGCCTGTCCTGACTTCCCCTGGGGCAACTCACGCTGTTGCCACCCCTGCAGGGACCCTCTCCAAGGCAACTGCTGTGGCAAAGTGGCACCTTCTCCCTCTCTGACTCCCCAGGTCCCTCGGGCAGCCTGCCCACCGGCCGTCCTTCATCAGGTGGAGTGACGGGCTTGTGTGTCACCAGCTGGATGCCAGTCACAGGAGGCAGCGAAGCCCTTCTCCCTGAAAGGTCCCAGCCTGTGTTGTCCCAGTTCCTAGACTGGGCTGTACTGGGCCTGGTGAAGGGAAGCAGAAGGGTGAAATGGCTGTAATTGGCAGGCTAAGGAGAACAAGCATCAGTCGTGCCCCCCCCCACCCTTTGTATACTTGGGCAATCTATCTGTCCTACCTCTTAGCTGCAGACCAAAGAAAAGACTGCTTTTATCTGCTGTTTCAATCAAACTCTTTCAATTGTAAGCATGTGTAAGCAAGACACAATGGGGCCATGCCATTGCTTATTTCTACCCTGATACAGGCAAAAAAAAAAATATAAAAACAAAAGATATTCTTATGCTGGATCACTATCAAACCTATATACACCGATCATAAGTGTTCTCTGGTGGACTCAGCTTCATTTTCTGCCGCATATACAGCAGGATACTTTTTACAATGGTAATTGACATTTTGCACTAGCCTGGTTCCAACAAAAATCAATCTGATTCCTTCCTAATAACAACAGGGAGTCATCTTGGATGACAGATTTCAGCCGCTAATTTAATCAATCATACTGATACAGATTTGGGGAAATATTATTCTAGCATAGCAACACAAATCCAATCAGAGGAGCAGACCCAGAGAAAGGTGAGCGACGTCCTTCAATATGTGGTTTTACAACATTCAAGCACCGTGAAAGTTATTCTGATAACAGGGCAAGCAAAGAAAATTGTAAGAAATGATTCAGTAAGCACGGAAAACACAGCAACCAGGTTCTGCTGCCATTCCTGAAACAGATTAGCTCATTTTCCTGTTAAGAGTAGCACTGAAAACTCCATGCTCTAGAGCAGCAATGGCAGTAATTCCCCACCATTCTGTTCATGGATCACTGTCAGCTTTTTGAATGCACTGTGGGTATCCCAATGCCTTAAAACATTAACCTTTTAAGGCAGCCTGGCTTTGCAGGACCTGCAGAGCATAGCTGAGAACTACTGCTCTTTGATAACATATGACTTCAACAAATCTCACATGGGCTAACGACAGGGCTGCCTAAATCCAAGGTCAAGCTGTTCTGCTGACTACAATTTTGGATTTGATTTCTACAGCTGAGGCTTGTGGAAGTGTGACAGTCTTCACTTAGAGGTCACTTACATACCAAAGTGCTAAGTTCTCCTGTAATGCCTTGGATTCGCCTCGTCAGTTCAAACTGGAGTGCCCGGTTTTAGTGGCACCAGCCTTGAGGAAAGCGTCTGGCCATACCCCGAGCACTCTCCTGGAGTCAGATTGCACAGTAACAAGGAATTCCTGGCACTGCGGTACAGTAAACAGTTCTCCCATGTCCAGGATATAACACCAGAACAGATGATAATAAATAAGCCACTTCAACAGGGCTGTGAAAAATGATCCGTGACATATCTGTAGAGAAGCAAATGTCATCTCGGAACAGGCTTGTCTGGATGCCTACAGGAGAGCACACCAACTGTCTGGCTCAAATTCACAGCCCACTACTAGTACGGCGCTGTGAGCATATTGGTGACTGACTAATTCTGCACAGAGGTTCTCTACCTGCCGAGTGCTCTTTCAAGCTATTAGCGTCATAGCATATCAAATGGTCTGTCACAAACCTGTTTATCACCCCTTTCCCAAATTCAGGCAGGTATCCAGCAGCAACTACTCAGTATGGATATGTGCACACACAAATGCTACCTCTCTGGTAGGCTGGACCACTGCGGCTAATTCAGGGCAAAATTACAGCCCCCGGGTCTTTTGAAATCAGTAGTCACACAGGATTAGAAGTGCAGCTCCTTACATTAAAAGCCTCTCTTCATGTGGCACTTGAAGAGCTATTCACAAAAGCTAACTTCAGCCTAGTGAGATTGTGTTTTTTTCTATAGTCAGCGGAGAAGCAGCTCCAATGGAGAACAAGGTGATCCAGAGCAGGAGCCCGACTTAACTACTCTGGTGGCCCTCTGGAGGTCCCTCTCCCTTTATTCACTACTCCCTGGGGAGCCTTTGCAAATAACCCCTTCCTTTTATGCTGCCAACACCTAAGACTTCATTATGAATCTCCCAGTATTTGATGCTTGTCTTGAAGACCCTTTTTCTGAAGTTTAGTTCTATAGTAATCTCAGCTTTTGTTAAAGAAAATATATATATTAGCTTTGCTGTGGTGGAGAAAACTAGAAAACGTAAAGGCTGGAGATTAAAAAGAGGGTGGGAGGGAGTGTGGGGAGGCAAAAATACATCAAAAGACAAAAAAAATTAAGCCAGAAATTACTGCAACATTTTTTTTTTCCTCCCAAACCAGACTCATGACATTTCAGGACCTGACTCGCAAATGCTTGACACTAGCAATACTCAGCTCTGCCTTATTGCAACAGTCTAGGAAGTAGCTTGAAATTTGCAAAAGGAACACCTGCGTTTGCCTTGTGTCTTGCTCCAAGGATACTTGATAATATGTTAAATGTTTGGTTTTCTCAAAGTCCCATGTATATTGGAATTCCATTCTACTAGTCATTTTTAAGACAAAATCAGCTTTTTACAGTAGATTGGAGAACAGTTTACCCCTTTTTAGTATCTGCACGCAAGAATTGTAATAAATTTTCCTATAATATCAAGAGCACTGCTTATGACTGACACAGTCACAGTTGCTCTAAGTAAAAAGGCCTTCTAAAAGGTATGTTATAAAAATCTGTTAAATCTCAGGAAACATCAAATCACAATGACAATTTCAGAAGTCATTTCAGTATCTTTTTTAAGATCATATCTAAAAGCTTGGATATTGTTCAGAGATGGAAGCAGTCTTAAGTACATGCTGCCATTGTTAGCTGATGATTTTCCCAGAATGAAGTCAATATTTTAGGTCAGTTCCTCTTCTCCTTCACCTGGATAATTTTGGTGGAGTTCCTCTCTTGTATTCTAGTTACGATCATTAGATAAAAGTAGGGAAGTGGTTCCAACAGTTTAGAATAATCCACTTTTCCAATGTGGAAACAAAGTGACGCAATCTGAAATTTACCTTAAACGGACCAAATGTGAGGTGATGGGACTTGATTTTTTTTTTTAGGTCTCTTCAAACTGCCTAAGACTGGACTTTTAAAAATTAAGGCACATAACAAGTTAAACCTCAAGTTCTCTGATAAGAACGAATGAATGGAATTTGTGGTTAATTCTTGGAACAAACTTCACAAGGAATCAGCCCTCCGGGGAATGACATATCGTGCCCATACCTATGCAGCAGGCTAGAGGCAGACAAGTCCTAGACACTCTCAGCTACAATCATCTTTTTGTTTGATATAGCTCCAAGTTGCAACTTCAAGAGTCTTCTAGTTTTCTGCACCATTAGAGGGGAACGAAAGGATAATCAGTGCATACAGCCGCGACCTGTTTTCCTGACTCTCTGAGCCATGCACCTTAACTGTAGTACAACAAAGGGCCACAAGATGTGGACCACAGGGTGGAAAGGAGAGAAGAGGCAAGAACAGCAGCTCTCTTTTGCACTGTGTTCTTCACATATATGGACCATAGCAGACTATTACCCATACTAATAGGTATCTCTATTAGGAAATCTCTCAAATGTACATTCACTCTAAATTTTCTTAATTTAAAACGATTGAACTTTCTCTTAGCCCCATCCTCTGACCCATACTAAACATGGCCTTTCACTTTCTGGCTCTAAAATCTGAGCAGAGAATTGATGTAATCATCTATCAGCTATTCAAGATGCATAGAGGGACATTTTGTTTTCTGTTCCTTTTTCTAGATTTATTATGGTGAACAGCATTCTTTATTCACCCTTGAAAGGAGGACAAAGAGTCTCCCTAAGGGAAGAAAGAACTTCGTAATATGAAAATAAAGTACTAGAGAATACAGCCCTGGGCCATTTATAAAGAGATAGACAGACATGGCATGGAAGAAACACTGGGGAAATGCTTTTTCCTTGGTAAGTATCCTTAGTATCTGGTTATCTGCTTGTGACATGTAACAGTTTCCTTAGGCACAGGTGCATGCAGGCGCTTATACACACTCAGCAGCAAGACCTTCCTGACTGACATGTAATTAGTTTATCTATATCCATAACCTAAATTGGTATTCTTCATATCACTGGTTAATATACAAATTTGATACATACATACACACAGATCAGAAATAATTGCTAAATACTTGGTCTACTTATCCAAAGTGAGCTCGGGGTTGCTAGAGCTGTAGGACTACCTATATCCAAGCTAAAGACGCCAGAAAGGTTAACATGTGCATAAACCATGTCAGACAGCCCTAACACTAAAGAAAATGTGGTAGCTCCACACATGCAGGAACATGAGATTCAAGGCCAGGCTATAACCCCAGTGGGGAAATCCCCCAAAAGCTCAGTTGATGGCTGGCTGCAAGGTTAGTATTTGGTTCCAGATTAAGCCACTTAATATGCAGTAAGTGTTTGAATTCCTATAATAGCTAAGGGAAAGCTACTCCAGATAGTCAGTGAAGCTTATCGAACTATTCGGGTGATATCTGAGAGGTGTCTACTCCAAGGTAAATTAAAACACTTAGTTCCATCCACTGCATGGATTGGACTTTCATTGACTACAATGGGAATATGATATTGTGATTCCATGAATTTATACATAAGTATCTACACTTACACTAGTCTCCAGAAACCTCATTTAGGGGGTTTAATCTGGGGCACAATTCCATCCCAAATGGCAATACATCCCTTATCTGAGGAACCCTGCATGGAAGATGGCTTGCTGAGACAAAGGCTGTGTCAGGATTATGAGACCATTAACGTTTGGATGTGCACAGTGAACAAAACCTCTGGACTCACTAGTGAATGACACACTGCAGATGTTGGCTGAACCATCCAATAGGAGTAAATGTGGGACGTTGCTCACTGCTGGACTGGACCTTCCAGAAGACTCTAAGAGGCACTCACGTGAGTGACTATTTAAAGAAGAGTTCCTCAACATTTCCTTAGTTGCAGTGCTCGCTGTGCTAGCTAATAGACTGACAACCTGGTCAGAAGAACAGCTACCAGTCACATATGGATCACTTCAGGTGATCGTGTTTGCAGGAACATGACACTTGATGCTCAGGTCCAATGAAAGAACTTGCTGAATTTCTGGAGGCAGCCTCAAGGACAACATCGCTTTTACCTTCACATTACACCTCAAAATGGTATTGCACGAGACAGGGCTCAGCAGTGAGCAGCACAACAGTGTGTTTGGGCCTGCGATAAGTGAACACAGCAGCTCTGCACCTTGCTCACTGCTGCAGCTAGACCTCCTGCAGTGGTCCCAACTGGAGGGTCCCAGCTGCTGAACAGTGCTTCAACAACTGCAGTACCACCAAAGCACCAGGACCAATATCTAAAGCATCAATTCTCAGAGCAGTCCAGGGATAACTACATCTAGAAACCTACACAAAGAGTAGAAGATGTATTTGAATCAACTGGTCCCTCCTATTCCCTTCCCTGCCAATCCCCTTCTTACAAGGGAAGATATCATCAGTCTATGGTAATTACAACACCCACATCCCTATTACCATAAGAAAAAAAAAAAAAAAAAAAAAAGGTGAATGCCCTTTAAGGTGCCCTTCTCAAATCTTCTGCATGTTTCTTGCTGCTCCCGAGCCAATCTATTTCCTCACCTGATGACACTGTTGCAGTCCCCACAGACATTGCCTGCCTTTCTCCCCCCAACAACACAGAGCCAGCCTACAACAGTTCTATTCATAGAGCAAAACAGAAAAATCTTCTCAGAATTAGAGGCTCCTAGGTGAGCAACTACAATAACTGATCCAAATGTTTCCCTTGTATTATGCAATCAGTGAGAGTGTGTGTTTTCATGTGCATTTTCACCCTTTGGTTTTCTGCATCTGGTAAATACTGGCAAAGTAAATGTTAAGATGTCAGCTCTCTCCTCTAGAAAGTGACTGACAGCCCCTAAGTGCTCTGGGCTTTTTATAACCAGTGTGACTGACAGCTTTTAAGTGGAAGCAGTTCATGCAAGTTTCAAGTGTTAGTTGTCTGCACGAATAACGTGGAATATTGGCTTTTCTTGTATCTATCTAATGGTATTTCCTTCTGCGTCGGCAGCAGCTCTAAACCTTAAGTTGTTACGGGGAAAAAGTCTGCATTCTCAGCTCTGCACATTTCTAAAGCTCTCAGTCTAACAAAAGGAAAAGTAAACTCATGCCTGTATTTTAAGGTCTTGCATTTCAAAGCAGTGTAGCAGCAAGTAAGTCATTTCTTTTCACATCAGCCTTGGCTAAGAGATGCTGCTGCCTTGTACAGTAACATTTCTATTTAATCATTTTCAAGCAGTCTACACCAAAAGCTTTCAAGAAATCCAAAATATTATTATCCCATCAATACACCCAATCAAAGCAGTGAGCAACCATGGTACTGAGTCCAGCATCTCTCTCACCCTGTCCCTCTAATAATTAAGGCAAACAGATACCTTAAATATTACACATAAAATTTAAGGTAAATATCAGAAATGTACATGCTATTTCACAAATAAATGAGACAAAATTAGTATTGTCACCTACAGTTTTGCATTTCAAATCCAAGCACAGGTGAAAGACAAACTAGTGTATTTAGCGCACCAACAATTGTTAATTTAAATGCATCTATTTTAAAATGAAATAGACAAGTAATTTAAGTGCTGTTGGTATGCACATTTCAACAGTGTTGGTGAGCGCATTTTGGCTTGTAAAAATTTTTGTCCTACTCAGGAAAAAAGTCAGCCTGCTTCCTGTAGAAAATTAAAGGTCCCTTTGCACCCAGCCACTGTGACAGAGACTGGGTGAAGGAGTGCTCCCTTGACTCTTCCATTTCTCAGCCCTGGCTCAGCACCACTAACAACCATTCTCCAAGAGAAAATGCCCAGGCACTGCCCAACAGCAAGGGAGAGACAAACTGGGCATCCAGGCCACAAGCCAGCCAGACGGTCTCAAAATGTGCATCAAAGCAGCATCTGTCCCCAGTGCTCTTCCCACCTGTGGCTCAGGTGAATGACATGAGGTATATATCATGATAAAAACACAGACTTCCTCTTTGGTTCCCCAAGAATTTCTCTCTGCTGAGCTGGATGCGAGCCTAGAAATAACCTTAGGTGCTCAGGGAACTGAAGCTGTAGAGTCACTGAAAATGGCTGGTGGGGCACAAATGAGATTTTACAATGCCATCAACATAAAAAGATCACTGAGTAGTCGTTAGGATATGGAGCAGACCTTTCCAAACTTGTAAGTAATGTATTCCTGTTAGTGGAGGACCTGTGTTTAGTTCTCTACAGAAGAAAAAACAGTTGTACATTAAGTAATAATCCATCTCACTTTCTTAGATGTAATGCAAGATTTTTTTTTATATTTGCGTTTTCTTCTTCAGTTTCTTTCTTCAACAACTCATGCTTTTTTTTTTTTTTTTAAGGAATTTAAGTGGTGATCACTTATTAACTGTACAATATAATCTACCTCAGAGAGTAATACAATTTCCTCTTCTTTCCAGCTTCTCATTTTTCTCAACTTTAATGCAGTTGTGTAAGATTTTCCCTCTCCAGAGGACAGGCAATAATCAGGTTAGGTTGGTATCTTTATGACACTGACCTTAAAGTTCACTTCATTTTCTCTCCCATCCTCCCCAGCCTTTAAGTTCTTTCTGATTCATTTTCTACTGTTGAATATCCCTAAAAAGTGAAACTGGATACAGATAAATCATTTTACCTCAAAATTTATCTGTGTGAAAAATAAACAAATCACTGCACAATGTAGAAAATTAGTTTAATCTTTAGTATTGAGTCCATTCATTTTCTCTCTTTTTTATAAAGAAAGAAATATCATCTTGAAAATCATACCCTGTAAAGATTAGAAAAGGGCCAGAATGCTAGTTTTGTGTCCTTCAGAGAAAACAAATGAACTCACTTAATCCTGCTGAGAGAAATACTTTTCCAAGTTTTGGAGATCAGCACTTTATTTACACTGTATTTGGGTACTATAAACGGTTAAAATATTTTTTTGTATTTCCTTTGAGTAATGGATTTGAACATATGCAGTAACATTGATTAATCTAAGCCACATTACCTCCTGGAAAAACTTTTCTTTTTATGTACGTATTTAAGGCTGCAAATTATGTCCCAAGCAGAGCTAGACAAAGTTCTACAAAAATACAAGTTGCTTTTCTGATTTTTTCAAGCCCTTCTTCTCCCCATAGATGAGCAGCAGTAAAAAGAGGAAGAAATAGGTCTGCAGCAGACTGATTTAAAAAAAGAAAAAAATCATGAAAATTTTCCCATGAATAGCAGTGTTTCAAGTATCTACACTAAGCAACCTGAATTTACGATACATTTAGTTTTAAATTCCTTCCTTCTCAAATCATTCACTTCAGCACTAACATGCACCGCCTGTATTTTTAGAGGCTAGAAACCATAATTAGGTTTGCATAGTATGTATTTGCTAACATAATGACATATTCATATATTTTACTTGCTATATTAGAAAAGATCTAGCTAGAGATGATTTATTACAGAACATTCCACTTGGCATCTCTTGGACATATTGGATACTGTCAAGGTTAGCACAGGAGTTTTCCCTGACTCCAACTTCTGTTTTAAGAGAATATTAGTCAAATGAGGATTATACAGTTTGTGATGGGCATACGATAATTACAATGCAATCAGCAAGTAAGATGCTGTTCTGAGACTGCTTCACTATCTGCCAATACAATTCTCAAAGAAGCCCTGGGAAATGTGTCATGTGAAAAAGATAAAAGACAGTTCTAGATTTTCAGAGACTTCAACTTACCATAGCAGAACTGTGATTACAGAAAAGCCAGTGAGTGGCTGAGTATCAGAATATGAATTCCTGAGGCATGAGATGGGAGAAGATGATGCTTAGCAAGTTCAGCAATGCAGTTTCTAAAGTTGGGACTCTTGTCTGGTCCATCAGCACATAATGAAACAGCACAAGAATTTTCTAGCTAAAGTGCTCAGGAAGAAGAGAGCATGCAAGGAAGTATGGTATATATGAACACAAAGTATTCATCTATCCCTTTATTGTACTGTGGCCACGTATTGCTGCGCAGGATGGTTCCTTACGCTCCACAGTATGTGACTTTGCAGGAATGTACGTTTGATTAACAAGCATTTTTCAGGTTGCTTGAATTTCTGACAAAGCTTGTTACATTTTAGTTTTTTTTTGTTTGGTTTGGTTTTTTGTTTTTGTTTTTTCTTCCCTGAATCCCCTTCATTCTTCAGACTGAGCTTAATGTGGTGCAATAAGGCAGGCAGATCAGACTGGTTGCCGTACAGGCTGGTGACAACACTGCTTTCCCGCTTTATTGTGATTTTTTTTTTTTTACATGAAGATCTGTTGCCTGTCATTTCATATTGTTCATGGACAGCAACACTTCTGCATGTTAGCAGGGTTACATAAAGGCTCTGTGTCCTCCCTGACTCGGCTAGGAATATGTTGGTAGGACTGGAACAAGTCATCCTATTCTGAACTGCTCGGGGACTGTGGCATTACGTGAAAAATGTCTACAATGACAGAGACATAGTGCTTGCAGAGGGAGTTGGGACTAACCTTTTTTTAGTGAATGGCTGGTGATGCGCTTATGGTGCCGCAGTAATTTGATGTTGATATGGGATGATCTGGAAAGTTCAGCGATGAACACTGGTAATCTACAACCGCAACAGGAAAGATGATTCCTTCACAGCCAGCTATGTTATGTAGAAGAGAGAGAATAAATATATAATTTAAGAAGGTATTAGAAAGCTAGGATTTCAAACCACTGATTTTTAAAATGTTTCTGCTTCCCTTTTCTCTTCTGTTTTACATATCCCAGATCTGTCACATCTGTGAAAAAGGAAATAAGCGTAAAATATTCCTATCCTTTGGGAAAAATTGAGTTAGCGTAATGTAATATTCTCTAGCTAGCCGTCAACAGCTATAACAACTCCTTAGCTGTAACAGCTTCCCGATGTACTTTTTGAAGGACTCCTTCTTGAGCTGACATATGCTAATAATGATACCTATGCTCAGGGCCTCTAGAACCTAGGTTTTAAGTGGTAGATAACTTAAGCTCTGGTGCATTTTGACAGGTCCATGAATTATATACAGTTAAACCCCAGTAACTGAATGCAGTGATTAATACAAGCTGCCTCTGTAGGGTTACATTTTCTTAACAATGCATCCCTCCATTGAAGACTGGTTTTTTTTCGTTTGTTTTAAGGAAAATCCCTGGGGAGCACAGTCCTCAGCTAGTGCGAATGAGACTAGTCACACCTCTGAGCTACAGTTCAAGGAGGCCTGCAAAAGTCACAGAAGTACCACTGCATCCGGTAACACTCAGCTCGCATCCTCAACTTTGCCTTCAAAGCTATAAATACTAGGAACAAGCTTTTATCCATTTATTTATCTTGTTTCTAGAGCCATGGTGGTTTATCTAAGGACATGAAAAATAATTGGTTTGTTAGTAGGATCTGTGTTGCCAGAGGCTGGCTTACATTTCCCAGGCACCCAAAGCTGGTCCAGTAGAAGACATCAGAACCCCAAATCTTCTGAATTCTGACAAAGTGAATGGCAGGTGCAAAGAAGGAGGCATATTTAAGCAGAGGACCAAAGCAGAGGGATAAAAACAGAAACAGTAGGGTAGGACAGAGTTAACAGATCCCATCTAGGACTGCAAGAAAAGAGCCACTGTTCTGGATTAGCAAAAAGACCACAGTCTCACTAGTTACAAAGAAAGGAAAGTTTGGTTCAGAACAAATGTGGTGAGTTAGGTAACAGAAATGGCTCTTTGGCCCAAGTATGGAAAGGAAGAAATGCTAAGTGAAAACGCCTTCTTTGGTTGGACAGACTCTAAACTTATGTTTAGAAACCAAGCGAAGGAAGCATTTTGGTCTCAAGTTTAACACTGTGCCTGTGGGTAGCCCCATTTGTTTATTTTGCCATGAACCTTCCAACATCCTCTCTGCACAAATCATCCGGCCTTCAAACTCTCGGGCGCTGTCCTCTCTTCAACCACGGCTTGCCGGCTCCTTCACAAAGCTCTAGGCCTATTATATTTCAGCTTACTTGTCATAAAGCCTAACAAGCTGTTTCAATAGCTTCCTCACACTTGAGAGTTACTGAGCTTTTAATGCTTCCTCACCCTTACTTAAAAGAGGCTGTTATTGGAAAACTTAATACATTCAATATGACAGGGCAGGGTTTACAAATCTAGTTGTCTGGTTTCTATTGACATTTAAAAACAATGTTAGTGACAAAAATATAATTATTCCTAAATGATGGAAACAAGGAGCCAGGCGTACTGAATGAACTTTTTTTGAACCTCTATTCATTTCGCTTCAGATTTTGGCAGAGGTTTTGTTGGTTTCTATTTTGTCCTAACCAGTTTATCCATGTTCCAGACTTCGTATGTTCTGTGGCTGTAAAGTTTTCCTGTGGAATTCACCCATTGCCACAGAATTGTGCTGGAGAAATCCAGCATGCCTCTAAAAAATAAGGCAATTGTCTTGCTCTCATATGCACAGATAAAATTGAGAACATGCACTGAGCATATGCTGACAGAGCGCTCTCTCCATCACTTTTCAGGCTGCCTTAAATTGCAGTTCTGAAAGGTGTGAACTACCTCATTTATCTCAGCTGGGGCTGGAAGGATTCCCCTGTTCCAGTCTGTAGAATCTGCTGATTTGTACTGTGCCATGGAAATTCAGCATTTTTGCTTCTGAATTCCTTGCTTTATTGCAAGCTAGTACTTTTGTTTCCTTCATCCTAGCTCTGCTAGAACTCACTTATAGATGCTTCTTCCTCACCTATTGCAACAGGCACAAATCGAAACATAGGGAATTCCATTTAAACATTAGAGAAAACTTTTTTACTCTGAGGAGGATTAGACAGTGGCACAGGTTACCCAGAGAGCTTGTGGAGTACATCCTTGGAGGAACTCAGAAGATGGTTAGACAAGGTCCTGGGCAATCTGCTCTGGGCAAGCCTGCTTTGAGCAGTAAGGATAGACTAGATGATTTCCAGTGGTCTCTTCCCACCTCTGCCATTCTGTGACTGAATTTCTCCATGGAAGGAGATGGTGTCTCTCTATTGTAGCACTTGTTCTTCCTGCACCGTTCCATGGACACCTCCGGCAAACACCTAGGGACCTAATTAGCACATACAGGTCAGGTCCGCAGGTGTCAGCTTATCAATTGATACATCACCCTACTGCAGCTGGGAAATGTACAGCAGCAAAGCCCTAAGAAACCTTTAAAAACACTCTCCTGTCTATATGGAAGGGTGCTAACAGTTTATCCAATCTGGGTAGGTGTCAGAGAGCTGTCATGATTAAAATCTTCCATCTCCACAGCCTGAAATGGTTTCATAGAGAGGAAGAAAGATAAAGGAACAAAGATGCGTTTTGGTGCAGAATGACTCAATACAGAAAGATTAGAGGATGCTCGCAGATTTTGGACCAGTGATGTGTTGGTGAGCAATCTACAGGTCCACAAACAGCTATCTTGACTGGATTCATTTCTAGTTCTTCATACCTCACAATAAGACGAGACAATTCTGAGACTTGTGTAACGACAACATCAGGCACCTCGTCCATTTGCATCTCCACGCCACCCACTCACAATCCATTTGTTCTAACCACGGTTATGTTTTGCCTTAAACTCAGGTGGGATTCGTGTCGGACAGATTTAGCCACCTAAAATTTAGAAGCTTAGCATCAGCTACTCATCTGGGGTCCCCTGACAATGAATCAACGAAACAGATATCTCCTAAGAACAAGACTTTCCAGAATTAGGATTTCAGACAGGTGGAATAAACAGAGTTCTAGAGAGGATTGTTGCTCTCCACCAGTATTAAAGGAAACCTAGGCACGTAACTTTTAGGTACCAAAAACTAGTTAAGAGGCATTCTGGGGAGATTACATTTTTTTTGGAACAGCACTTCCTACGATGGGGACTCACCTTGTTAGCATCTCCCCTTGCTGTGACGGTATAAGTGAGCACGGCGTTACAAGTGTAGTTATCTGTCACAATGAATGTTTTTACGCTACCACACAACACTTTTCTTCTGGACTGAAACAATGCAAACTGAAAAGCATATCAGCAATTAAATGTTTTAGTCTAAGAAACAAATATTCTGGTATCTGCTTTTAGTTGTAAATGACAAAGTGAAAGCAAAGGCTGGTTGCCACATTTTCCATAATCATCTAAGAACAAACAGATATGCATTACAAAGTACTTTAGAGTCACCATCACAAGCTTCAAAGTGGACCAAAGAAAATTCAAGATATGTTTCATTAACAGCTAGAAGTGAAGTGGAAAAAAATAAATAAATTTTAAAGCCATTAAGAAGTCAAAGCTACCTGTGAGGTACCGTGACAACAAAAGTTCCCAAATTGAAAAAACATGAAATTTGCTGGAAGAGTAGGACACCAGTAGGAATCAGAGCGCTTTTGGGCTAGTTTTGTCTCTTACACACTGAAATGACTCCAGCAAATCTTTTATATCCTTTGTGCCTTTGTTTCCACATCTGTAATTCAGGTTACAGTTAACCTGCAACATTTATCCCACAAGGAGATAGAAAAGCTTAAACGTTTTTTGAGATCCAAGGAGAGGCTCGAGAATTACAACTATAAAAAGCATGTGCACTCGGGAGATTATCAGCAGTGCCTCCAAACTATATTTCAGCATCAGGAAGGACAGCCTCCAGGCATGAGCCCGTGTAGCTGAAACTAAAGCAACATGCCCACAAGCTCATCGCTTCGTGGAGCCTGGAACCTCTGTTTCCAGCAGCGCGCACAGGCTCCCTGCAGTACCGGGCTATTAATCAATGCCTAAATGCAAAACAAAACAAAAAAAACCATGTGTCCAGACTTCACACAGCTGCAACTTCTTCCACCTAAACCCCAGAGGTCCGATAATCGCTTTGATTAGTAGGAACAAGTGTTCCACAAGTAACTAATCCATAGAGGACTGAAGTGCAAGAGTACCAAACCGCCCATAAACACTCAGACCATAGCACGGCTAGGAATTCAGCCTTAAAGGATGTAACCTCACTGAGAAATTATGCAACGTGAGCAAACCAGTCACTGAGAATACGAAAGACAAGGCAAGGAAATGCATCACTGAAGCATTATTTTACGTTCCCATCAGTTTAACCCTCATCTGCATAGAAAGATAGTATGAAAAAATAAGGTACTTCATCTACTGTAATAAAACACTGCAATGTAAAACACTAAGTAACAGTGTCCTTAAACTAGATCAGGAGACCCATTTCCTTAAAGATTGTGTTCAAGCGTGAAGCTGTCGGTAGCATTAGTATTAACTAACGACACAAGGAATTTTGTCCCATTTATAACAGGCTGTCATGTTTTCACTATCTGTGAAAAGCCGATGTAGTCAAGACATGGGAAATATAAGAAAGTTACTGGAATTAGCAAGGGTGTATATGTTTCTGGGTTTCTAGGAAGGCTGAAGTATGAGAATTTCACAGATGTGGGGACTTTTGACAGCATTCCAGTTGAAACAAACTTGCAACAAACCCTGTGGAGAGGTTCATTCAACAGGATGAGCTAACCAAGAAAACAGCCATTTCTGGCTAGTTGCATCAATATTAGCAGCAGCTGTGAACTCAGTAAACAGCTCTGTTTTCTGGTTGTCAGAGCTGCTAAAGCAGATGTGAAACTCATCAAAAATAGGTCACAGAGAACATGCAAGGGAATGCATCAATATCAGAGTGATCTGAGAATAAGCAATGCTGGAATATCTCAGTAGTGCTTATCACCCCAAACCGTACCTAAAACAGAACCGCATCCAACAATAGACTGCTTTCATGTCATTGTTATGATAGGACCTTCCACGTACCGTGCTGTGTGAATAAGGGTGTGGTGCTTTCGGCAGCTGAAGACAGAAGAAAAGGTACCAAATTGCACTCCACTTTCCTTTGAATTAGGTTTTCTGAGAGAAGTTTTCATTCCTGTCTTTCTTCTCAAACTCTATAATTATCCCAGACTAAGGTATTGCAATGAGCCAAACGTGGAATTTGCCAGTTTATTTTACCTTTGCCACTACAAACAGATTATAAGTTCACCCTGTCCGATAGGCAGCCCTCCAGCGACAGTCAGTCCTCCATGGACAGGAATCGTGGCCAACAATTTTTTTTTTTTTTTTTAAAAAGCCCACAGGACCCAATTCCTCGGAATTCCCCCATATGGAAATTCACTTGGATCTATTTCTAGGACTCTTGCACTACTTAGAAGACTTAACGTCCTTTATTACCAGGTATATAAAGGAAGAAGATTTAACTCTAAAGGGTGCAGGCTAAGAAAAATAACACACTTGGGCCATAACAGGACTAAACAAGGAACCTACGCGCCCCGTTATTGCCCTGCCAAGCCTCCGCGGCCAGCCTTCACAGTGCAGGTGTGAGACTGTCTTGGGCCAAATGCCTTCAACAAGCTGAGTCAAAGTCCCATAGCCTGAAGCAGACAAATACGTCACCAGTCAGTCAGTTACCAGGTGAGGACAGACACTCTCCCCTCCTCTGGTTGGTTCCACTTCCATTAGAATGGCAGGTTTTACCTCCAAGAGTTAATGACATTGTATAATTAAACACTAATAAGAAGGAACTAAGCAGAAAAAGAAAAAAGCCATTGTTAGTCTGCAAGTGTTAACGTCAACTTACGTTCAGCTGTGAGAAAACAGGTCTTCAGTAAGCATTCAGCAAATATACCCCTTCATTTAAGTAGCAGCAGCTCAAAATACAGTGTTTAAACACAGTGACGAGACTTCACGTTATTGATGTTCCAAACCAGCAAGCAGGCTTCCAGAACTTCAGAGGTAAAGAGGGAAGGGAGAGGGGAAAAAAGCTCACATCCAACTTAAAAAGAATCCTGTGACTTACATTCAGTTCGAAGTCTTTGCTGAGGCAAATGCATGTACATTTTAGCATGGATTTGCCATAGCAGAGAATGTAGGGTGAACCATGGTAGTTGATTACCATGTTAAAGCTGGTGACATAACTATCCATAATAATAATTATGTTTAAATGACTAAGCTTCAAGGCTTTTTTTTTTTTTTTAAAGCTAACAAGTGGGCTTTTATTATTGTTGTTTATCTAAATGATAACTCAAAAATAAGCATATATCCTGTAGCCACAGATGTGAATCTTGGAGGTCCAATCATGATGCTGCACTATGCTCTTTAGAACTAGTTTCTAGAAAAGGAGATTGCAGAGGGAGAACAGAAAAACATTACTTTCCTATGAGGATGTAAAAGGATCTTTTTCATTTTTTCAGAAGAAATCAGGCTACGCACTTGCACAAGATTCTTGGCCAGAATGCTCCCTCCCCTCATGGGGCAGCACATTAAACACATCTGGCTGCTGCTTGTTGACTGCTGGGGGTGCTTTCATTCCAGGGGTGATACAAGTTTGTAAAGTAGCATGGATGGATAGGAACAGAAGCCAATTTAAGCTTTTGCTGACAAAGTGTTTGAGATGATATTTTCTGTCCCTATAGGTTGCAGTTCAGGGGTAAGCTCTCATTTCCCAAATCTGAGCAAATAGATAAAAAGCAGACCAATTAGACGGTAACTATTTCTGAAAATCCAGCAGAAGTTCAGTTTCCAACTGTTCCAATTTGTAGGATAAAGCCGAAAACTCTGTTCTTTGTAGGTTGAACTTATCTACTTGGTTTACAATTTCTTTTTGGCCTGAACAGAACTTTTACATATATGAATTCTGATTTAATCCAGGAAACTCAAATAAATCCTAAAGCAAACATGGGACTGTCAGCTCTTGAGGTTTGGCTCAGAATTTGGGGCTTTTGACACCTGAACTCTGGTTTCTCAAGTTGCTTTGAGATGCATTTTTGCTAGACTCAAACTGAATTCCATGAACTCCTTCCTTGGATTTTTATTGACTTCAGTGACAGAAATCCTTCCTGAAAGATAACTCATCAACCATTAGTCATCAGATCCTCAGCTACAGTCAGATACTGAGTTACCTTTTGTACTGCAATCTGTTGATAGACTGCTTAAACTAGTGCTTACCCCTAAATTTCCACTAGTTGCAGCATGTTTTGAACATTTGAAACTGCTTATTTCAACTTGCCTGCAATGATCTCTGTATGTCTGGTAGGAACATAAGGAAGTGAACGATTAATTATTCTTCCAAGTAATTTAGAAGTGTCGATGAACACCAGGAAACAGCGTAATGAGTATTTAAAAAAAAGCAATACACTAGAAACCTGACTGCTGCTTTCAATAGAAGCAAAGTAATTACGTGTAATTAGACATTTTTTTAAAATATACATATTTAATGCACTGCCCATATTTGTGTGCAAAAATCATAAGCTGAGCGCATACACCTATAGCACAGTCATTCATCATCACAGCAATCCCAGCAGCTTTATCTCAAAATTGGTGGTGAATGTAGACAGTCAGACAATTTGTCTTCAGTATACACCTTTCAGCCCCTCGTTTACTGAGCAGCACTGACCTTCAAAGGATGACTTTGGTGCAATAAGAAATTATGCTTCTGCTTTTTGCCGTCTTTTGAAATACAAGATTGTGTAAAACACTATTCTGTGATGTTCACAGAGTCTTTCGGACAGAGTAGAAATTTGCACCTTTGCACATTGGAAAAAAAAACATGCCACACCTTTCATTCATTTATTTTGAAAGCCTTATAAGCTGTTAATTATGTACACCAAGAAGCTGTGAATTAACACTGAAGATTCTCTGAAACGGTTTAGAGAGTGTTGCTCTATTCACATACTATGTGACGTTATAGCATTTACTGAGTTCGCTTTGTTTTCAACTCTAACATCACAGAGGAAGGCAGTGAGACTACAACTATCCAAGTTCATGTAAATGTCTATATTGCAAGGGTATAGGAAACGGACAGCTAAAGTAAGTTAGGAGAATCTGTCCTTAGAGCGCCTCTCATGACTCTCAGTGCCTACAGAAGAGAAAGTGACTGTATCATATATGGTAGCTACCACCCTTCAGCAATCCTCAGCCACTGAAACCAGAGAGAAAGCCTGGAACAAGGAAAACTCATCCTTGGTGAAGAAAGACCAGCTTAGAGAGAGCACTTAAACTGGACATGCATAAATCCATGGGCCTGATGGGTTGCGACCATGAGCGCTGAGGGATCTGGCTAATTTCATTATGAGGCCGCTCTCAATTATCTCTGAATGGTCACAGTGAGCTGGAGAGGTTCCTGAAGAGTGGAAGAGAGCAAGTGCCACTCCCATCTTCAAGAAGGCCAGGAAGGAAGATCCAGAGAATGACAGGCCAGTCAGCTTGACCTCGACCCCTCGACTTCCATCAAAGCACTTAGAAGCCATTAACAAACATATTTCTCTACAAAAAAATCTGGCAAAACACAAATAAGGACGTGTCAGGAGGGACAATTATTACTACTCTTTCAATTTCAAAAGTGTCCCTAATTGGTAATCTCACCCATTACAGAAGAGTTCGGTGTATTCAACTGCATTGACTGCAGAATTGAAGCCTACCAAACCTAAATTTGATGGATGACAAAATTCCCTTAGAGCTCACCTTTGGAAGCATTCTGCAATTAGTGTATCTGCTATTGTTTCAGAAATGGAAAATCAACAAGGATCAAAAATATTTTAACTGGAAAATACAAGTTTACATTAACTGCATTCAAAGTTATAAATCAAGAAATTTTGTTCGGTGTTGTCAAATTTGCTATATCTGCATAAAGTACTAACACCCTGCAAAAACAAAGCAGTTTAAAATATATTTAATGTGAAAGCCATGAGGTCCATGTCAAGACCAGAGCCAGAATACCGTGAGAAACAGAAGCCAAACTGAGCAGCATCAAAATGCCCCCCGCCAAGCATCCCATTCCCTCTCCAGCATCACTTTTCATTCTTTTCACAGGTAAATGCAGTTTTTCAAAACGAAAACGTTTACAGGTTGTTCACACCTATTTTAATCAGTGATGTTTTTACAAGTTTTAATTAAGAAAAAATGAGTGGCTGGGATGTTAGTTCAATATTTCAGACAGATCTCTGCTCTTCTACAACTCTTCTATATAGATTGTTCAGTCTGTTTTGTTTTCACGTTCATAACCTGTGGTTATCAGAGCTGCCTCTGTCATGTTAGCAGCTGTCAGGTTTGCTAAAGCTCAGTATCAAGGACAGAGGAGTACCTACCACAGCAGTCAATGGTGTGTGTCTGTGTGTCCATCCCTGCATGAGTTTGCAGAAGAAAGAATTGTCAAAGAGTAGTGGGGGGGTCGGGGTGGGGGAATGTAGGGGGGAGCACTCTTCTGATTACAGATTTTTATACACACCTACCTATACACACACAAATACACACACACCTGCATCTTTGTCTCTCTTGATTACTTAAGACCTTGTGCCTGAGGAGCATCATCATGTAAAAAGCAAGCCTGGCATTATAAGGAAATAATTCTCTTTGGGAGCTACTGCAGCAGAAAAGCTACCAAAGCACCCATTTCTTTTTGCACAGACTAGTCAGCCAGCCATACACACCTAGCTAGTCAGAAGCAGACCCAAGACTGGATCTGAGCCCTGACCTGCAGCCCCAACTTCCCAGGCAGGCTCTGGAAGCACCCCCGGACCGCTAACCTCCTCAGCCACAGGCACTCAGTAACATGCTCACTGGCCACATGTGGGAACCTGGACCAGTGTCATACCATCCTAGAATGGTCTGGGTTGGAAGAGATGATAAAGATCATCTAGTCCAATGACCCTGCCATGGGCAGGGACATATCCCACCAGACCGGGTTGCTCAAACCCCATCCAACCTGGCCTTGAACACTTCCAATGATGAGGCATCCACAACGTCTCCAGGCAATCTCTTCTAGTACCTCACCACTCATCACAAAAACTTTCTTCCTAATATCAAATCTAAATTTACTTTCTTTTAGTTTAAAACCATTGCCCCTTGTCCTGTCACTTCAGGCCCAGGAAGAGGTCCCCGTCCTCACACCCATCTGTGCAGTAATTTCCCCCAGGCTGCCAGACAAACAGCATGACTTAGACGAACAGTGAGGGCACAACAGAAACCTGAAAGAGCAGAAACTGTAGGAGTATGGCAAAGTACAAAGAACATGACAGAAGAGAAGCACCTTCTGTCTTTGCCACCCTGCCTCCCTTTGAACCTCCAAGCCCTCACTCAGATGTGAAGGTCATGGCAAGGCTCCAGAGGATAGAAAAGAACAGTGGGGTACAAAATATATATATTTTATATATATTTATATATATAAATAACATCCACCAGGAAATGTATGAACATTGACAGCAGTTGTGCTATGTCCTTTCCCCATTCTTCCCCTGTGCAGCACTGTTGCTCTGAAGTGGTACCTTTACAGAGCAAGTTCTATCCTTTTTCTTCTAGATTAAGCAAAAAATAAAAAAATAAAAAAAATCCAGTTGCAGTAGAGAATGTCCCAGAAAGCAGTGTCTGAATAAAATACAAAAAGTAATAACAAGGCATTTCCCTGTTGCAGCCACTGTATGGCTAAAATAAGTTACTAAAGCCCAGAATAAAGCACAAGGTAAAGGATGTTACACAACGAGATGTAACAGGCAGATATGTCACTAATCTAAAAGAGAGGCTACACAAGTGTAAGATTTTTAAGCTGCAGATAAAATTAAAAAGATTAAACGTTGTGCCTGGTGGGATACGCAGCAACATGCCAACAGGAAAAAGAAATAACTATCCAAATGGCTAGGATGCTAAAAACATCACAGGGCTTAGCATGTGACAAGAGGACAAGCTAAACAAAATTCCAAGATGCATATAGATGTATCAAATCTAGCTTAAAGGGAAAAGTAGCTTGATTCTGCACATGAATAGCTAGCGGCCTGAAGGGTGCTCTTCAGTTAGAGGGCCAAAGACAGAGATGCTGCCTGTGCCCTCTTGGGTAAGACCTGGTCCAGGCCCCTGACTCCCATTCTGCAGTCCTGCTCTGCAGACCAGAACAGGAACAGCAGAGGTGGCAGAACCAGCCTAAAATACCAGAAGACCCGTAGCTGAAGAACGATTATGGTATAAGCACTTGTTCCTGTATGATCTCAAGTGCACGTGGAGGCACGGCAGGGTCAGTCGTGCATGTCGCTTTGTACTGCATCTGCTGTAAAGTTCTCACAACAATAGGACTAGAAAGAAAAAATACCAAATACACACTGAGGGGAGAGCCCATAAAAGCCCATTTTCAACTGTCCCATGAAACATTTAACTCAGCCTGTGAGCCGTAGGCTGGGCTGCTTACTGCCTATCTCCTATTTCCTCCGATTTCAGCAGCATTCTGTTGCCGACATCCTTCCATACTGCACATCCTTAAGAGCTCCCCAGGGATCAAAAGGCTCAGTGTGAGCTGAAGGCAGCAGCTAGCAAATGAGGTCCACCTTCCCACACAGAGAGAGCCCTGCAGGGCAGCTGGGGGCAGGAAGAACCGAGAAGAGACAGACTATCATTCATAGCTGTCAGCTTCCCCTTCTCAGCACTGGCGCGTTAACAGAGTTACACAGACTGGTTGTTCTGTTCAAAAAGAGCAGCAGCAATGACTCGTCAGACCATCCTGAAGTCCAATTACAACCCAATTAACATCCCCACCCACCGCCTCTGTGCAAGGCAAGGCAGACCTTCAAGGCAGACACACCAACTTGACACCTGCTGACCATAAGCAAGGGAGCTTACTTCCACTTGCTGCATACAGATGCTTCTGTTTCACAGGAGATGCACAATTGATCGTATCGACTGAGGAATCTAAGTGGTATTTTGAATGCTCGACCTGGACAGTGGTGGGACCAGAACATCATGAAGCACTCACCAAAAGCTGAAACTGATTTTGCCTACAAGTGTCACATAAAACATACACACTGTTGTAAGCTTTGCTAAGAGAAGTCTTTTTGAAAATTCTATCAATGCAGAAGGAGAAAAAGTGTTTCAGGATTTCCTTTTTAACATGTTAGAGACTAATAGCACAGTGACAGCCTTGTTCAAGCCCTAAGCAACACTTTACAGCACATGAGGGATGTAGATTCACTTCAATTTTATTAGGATAGTTACTTGAAATAAGGTGATAGAGGAAGAGGTTTTATCTAGGGATAAAAGCTCTGCTATTTTTTCCTTCAATTTAAAATGTTGCTGTAAGGATGCCAGCCTGAAAGGACTAAGCTATAATAAATGTAGAAATGCTCCCAATGATTTCATAAGCGTGTGCTGCAGGCATTCAGAGTAGATATAATCACTACATGTCGTGCTGGCAACTGTGTGGTACTTGTATCCACTTTGGTGCAGCAAACTATGAAACAAGTAGATAAATTAGAGGGAATACAGACACAGGCAATGAAGCCGACAGGATTTAAAGAACATTAATGAAAAAGGAAAGATTAAAACAATTGTTTAGTCAGAGAAAGAAATGAGGAGAGAAAACGTGTTTCCAAGAAATAAAAGGGGTTTAGGGGTGATTTTTTTTTTTTTTTTTTTTGAACAAAGACTTTACATGACTCTTTAGTCATATACTACCTTGAGCCTGATTTGCAGTAAAGAAGATTTAGTTAAACATTAGGGGGAAAACCTTTCTAACAGTAGGTATAATTAAACAGTAGAATGGGCTACTCAGGGGGTCCTGGCATCCTTCTGGATGGTTTTAAGTTAGAAAGTCATCTGTTGGGAGAGTTTAAGTACAGATGCTGCTTAAAACCTGCACGAGGTACTGAATGACTTCCTGAAGGGCACTCCGGTCTTGCACTTGAGCAGTGCTTCATAGCTTGGATAGATGTCAAACTGGCATTTATCATCCAGGTCCTTAGTTCTACCATTCAGAGAGCTGGCCTCTTGAGCACTGCAGCTGCACGAGCGGGTGACACCATCCGTGCACAAGCAAACCCCTGGTTCGGGCGCTTCTTCCTCTGCTGTACTCTGCACGCCGAGCGAGACGCAGCCTCTGGCCAGGGGCCTTGTGGCTTTTCCTGGGTGTTGCCCCAAGGGGATGGGAGGGGGGGAAGAAGCAAGCGCATGGAGCAAGGAAACGTTAAAGTAAAACAAAATAAAATAATAGGAAAGGGTTACCTCTAGGTGGACCTAAGCTCAGCACACCGCCCCCAAGCGCAGCCCCAGGCGGCGGCAGCAGCGCGGCCCCTGGCGGCCGCGACCCGCCTCGGCCGGCAGCAGGGAGCAAACGCGGGGCTCACTGGGTTGCGGGGGGATAAATAAGGTAAATTAGAGTTCAGCGGTTTACAGAAGGACCGAATTTGCTCCCACCACAGCTCCCCAGCCAGCCTGCTGCAGCTACTACATTACCTGCCTTTCCTTCCCCATCAGGAACAGCCCCCTTCCTCCTCCCCGCTGCCAAACTCCTGGAAGAGTGTTTTCTCAAACCATATCCTGCTGCCATAAAGCTTTAATTTAACAGACAAAATATTGCAAGGTGTTATTATAATCTGCTGGGACCTGTTGCTGTAAAGTGATTTTGACAATATCAAAACACTAGGAAAATTCATGTAATTTAAGTTAAAACTAGATGCTCAAAGTGAACATTTCAATCTGAAGTTTCAACTAATTTTAATTTATATCTTCTGATAATTGAAATTCAGCTCAGGCTGATTTGAAAGCCATCAGGTGCTTGCTTCTGCTCTGGAAGCATTCCCACACCTGCCTGCAATTTCTCCTCACCAAGACCTATCACTGCTCGATTTCTTCATCGAAGCCCATGGTCACGAACTCCTTGCATGCAGGAGAGGAGGAGGTTTGGTCAGTTCGGTGCCAAAGACGTTGTGTCTGTCCCCCAGCCCCCCAAGTCACCTTGCATGCCGGTTTGTGATCTTGCAGATAGCTATTTTCTGCACTGACTCCCATAGGGCTGGAGGCACGAGCCTACCAATACAATTTGAACATTATCATCATCCCATTATGCCAGAGTATAGCTCCCCTTCAATTTAGTTTAGCTGTTTGAACAAGCACAAGCCTCACAGAATGTTTGTCCTCTGGTTATTCTAGAGACAGCTCTGCAATATCAACTTCCTAAAAGAAATTCAAGGACAGCAGAACAATAAAAAAAAAAAACTTCTATTGATTTCCAAATTCCAACCCAACCTCCAAATAGGAGGTCACTTAGCTGAGGAAAAAGTCACTTGTTACCAGCCCTGCATGGAGAAAGGAAAAATATGCAAGCCCACTTTGACCAGCAGAGTGAACTGCTGACACCAGTTTCTGCTTCTTGTTCTGCCAGCATCATCATCCAGCCAAGCCTAGCTCCCCCAGCTCCAAAATCCAAGGAAACATTTGGAATACCTGAGATTGTTCTGAATTTATTTCACTTAGGAAGAGGACAGATTCTTAGAAACAGCTCATCATTCTGCTTCAGATGAATTTTTCTAATTGAAACAGCGCTTTTTCATGGTCACAACCATGTCGAGCCAAGCTGCCCATGCAACCCCTCTGTAACCTGTTCTGAAGGAATTTGGGTCTGCTTCTCCCTGCAAGAGTCACAGGAGAAATGGGGAACCTTCTTATGGCTGTGAGGCCAGAGATTTCAGACTGCATTTCATGCTTTCACCACTGAAGCTGTAACCCCCCTTTTGCACAGCTTACTTCTAAAACACGTTGCAACAAACCCATCTCATCTCCTATTCTCAAGGTCTTCCCAAAGAAGGTGCACTTGAAAAATCTGCCTATGGACAACTTGAAAATCCAGTTTGATTTAACCTGTTTAAGAATACCTGTATCCTGTCATTTCCCAACTGATTTACTTTGCATGCTTTCTGCTGCGTGCTGCCCACATGCCTACCATAGTAAAAGGGCCCTCCCAATGTGCAGAACCAAACGCTGTTTACAGATGAGCTTATTTGGGCAAGAAGATACACCCTTCATTTTGGAGTTTGCTGGCAGTCTCTAACTCTGATGGCACAACACATGAAACCAAACGACAGCAGCTTGATCAACTCCCAGCAGGAGGAACTCCATCGGGACTTTTACAGCATGGGGAAGGAGTGAATACATGAGCCACCAGAGTGGTGGTCCTTTTACTAAGGAAAGCTGGGTCCCACAGGTGTTGGTTCTGACAGAGAAGGCAAAGCTGTCTTGGCACTGAATGCCAGAGACCCTATAGTATTCCTTCATCTTCAAGTTCTCAAAAAAAAAAAAAAAGTCAGATAACTTACAATTCACAAACCTCAGCATTTTCTAACGGAGGTGCTGACTCCTGCATAGTAGATTTAAACACCAAGACAAGAGTCTTGCTTCTCTTATTTACATTTACCAGATCCTTCAGAACCCATCTCAGACCTTTGGAAGTTCACAGACCACAAGTTATACGCCTTCCCAGACACTAGTATATGCTTCACAGCCTCAGAAACCTAGTACAACAGGGCAGGCAGCCAGAGCTAGTCTTTGGACCTTCCTTGTGGCTGGCAGTGATTTAACTGCATCCCTTTTATTTAAATATTTTTATTTAAATGAAGTGCCCTTGTGACAGAACAGGGAGGATTTACTGAGAGATGTCAAATATCTGCTCAGCTCTTCCCCATCACCTGTATCACGCTGGCACGGTGCCCTGCAGAAAGCACCAGAGCCTACGTTATTTTGCATCCTTTGCTAGAAATAGCTTGCTGGCCAGTGCAGAATATACCCCAGGTGTAGGAATGCAATCTTCATAGTAGAACACCCACTGAGCATTACCCAACATTCTGTAAGGGAATCCTTGTGACATCATGGATGCTATTCATTTATGTTTGAACTAGTACAGCAATATTTACACCTGCATGTCTGAGCATGAAATGCAGACTGATATTATATAATACTTACAGAAGCACATACCTATTTATACCTATCATAAAGCAGTGACTGAAACAATTTTTTGAAACAAGTTTACACACATCTCCTAGCACAGGCACATACTGAGCCTATTTCCAAACTCCCTATAGCAGCGAACTGTGTGACAAAAGACTGAGCGAGAATGAAGGGGCAGAAACCAGGTTGTTCTGCACAACGCAGATCAGCAACCATCTTTTCTTTTCCCAGACACACAGCATAATTTCTGGGATGGAATTAAAACAAAGACATACCCATGAATGTCAAACAATGTGAACCATCACTGTTTTTCTGAAGTTACAAGACACTTGTGCGATGTACCTGTCAGAAGTAACAACACTGAACACAGAAAAGAGTGATTCTCCTGTTCCAACAGCTTGTTTCTTGTCTTCAGCTCCTGTTTGTAACAGCCAGACTCTTTAAGATTGGATAATAATTGGATTTCTCTGGACACCATTCTCTGCGGTACACTTCTTTCCTTTGTCCTCTTACCAAAGCATCGTTAGCTCTCTAGGTATTCCCAAAGCACCCATGTGCTTTCTGTCTGAGCAGCTAGCAGCACTGTTCTCACAAACAGGACAGCCAGACAGAAAGAACATCCTTCTTGTTCCCTCTATTATGGCACATTACTCAGCAATATCTTTTGGCTGGAGACAGCAGCCTTTCATCCAGACACTGATTTATGTAAGATTTGGCCAACAGTTTGGAAATGTTTCTTCCCTAAAAAGTTCCTGAAAAAGCTCATGTCTGTAACATCTCAGCTCCTACCTGTTGAGCACAGGAATACCAAAATCCAAATTCTATTCGGGGACTGGGTATGTTGCTGCTCTAGACAGAGCCAGAATCTTCTTGTGGGAAGAGACAGCCACTCTTCCCAAAGGGAAGGCAGTTCCTGGACAACACACTGGAACAGAGACTTTGCACCCACGTGCCCCATACACACAGCTCAGCTGGGAGATCAGAAAAGTACCCCCAGAAATACCCCTGACAACCCATGCAGTAATGAATCATTTTCTAAAGCACACAGTGAAACACTGCCAGCCTTCTTTTTTCCTTGTCATCCTAAGTGTTTGTGGATGAAATCATTCTGAGTTGGGCAAGCAAAGTACACTTGCACATTTACTAATTACCCAGCTAATTTGTACCCTGTTCACAAACAAAAGCAGATCTCTTCCCACTACAGGAATCTCTCTCATGTACTTAGAAATTAATACCCACACAGAGACATAACCTGCTATTTCAGAGCCACAAATCAAACTATCACTTGAGCAAGAGAATGAACCCTCGGAGCCTGCCCCCAGCAAGGACACAGAGCTCAAGGCTACACCAGGGAACTTCAGCCTCCACAGTTTGTCCATTCAGAACCTGGTCCCTGAAGATTCACCAATATAGGCTGATGCAACCGCACAGTGCTCTCTGTTTAGAGAATGCTGATCAGGTAACAGAAATAACCTGTTAAACAGGTGGAGGACATAATAAAAGCCCTCTAAATCCCAAGTGTCTAGCCTGTATCACACCTTCTTCAGCTATGACCCCATGGCTGCATTTCTAGAGTAGTCTGGAGTGATGCTCAGCTGTTGGGCCCATGCTCATATGTTAGCCATGATAGGATAAGATCCAGACATATTCCAGCCCTCCCATATAGTCACACTTGATTTCCATGGGCAGAAAACTCTTGTGCACAGGTGGGAGAAACACCATGCTTGCCCCAGTTTCAGGCTATGCATCAGAAGATAAACTTTACAGTCTAGAAACAGATTTACAAAGGCCAGAGACTTGGTATTCAATAAGATTTATTGTCACTAAAGGCTTCCTTTTGTCTGGGATTCCTAAAATGCTGCAATAGTACTTGAAAATATTGTAGCCAGCGGTGTAGACTGTGCTGAATAAGGATTTCAGTGCAACTATAAAAGTAGAGAAGCTCCTAGGGCCAGGAGCAATGGGAGATGACGACACTTCCTACATGTGAAACATAACAGCGTGAGTCAGGAACACAGCAGTGAAGAAAGATGTGAGATTGGGGGAATTCCTTCTTGAAAAAAAGGAGAGAAAAGCAGCCCAGAACTGTGTGAACCCTGCAAGAAACAAGTACAGAAAGGGGGTGTCTGGTTCCCTACTCTCTTCCACAACCCCCCATAATGCCTAAAATAGCAGAGCCACAAAAGCAATTAAAAAATAAATCTATTTAGCATCTAGAATTGTACTGTAGTCATTTCTTTCTCTTTATCTTTGTTTTAAATTGTGTAATTAAGAACTTCATTCTGTGCTAGAATCAGTGCTTTCATTTTAAGCACAAACGGTGTCAAGAGTGACTCAAGCAAGCAGCGCCTCTAAATAGCACAGTGCCACAGACAGACTCCCTGGGTGTCTAAAAGCACTAGGTCGTCTCCCCATCTCACCGGCAGTGTCGAGTGTGCTGATACAGATAGGTTTTCCTCTGCAGGGTGTTAACCAACACCCTCTTCTTCCCCAGCCCTTGAGCAGGAATGAGACAGCTGCCAGGCTCCTGTCACCGCAGATACATTGCCTGCCATCTCATTTTCAAGAAGCAAACAAAATCCAACTCTGCCCTCCTCTGGGTAAAGCATGGGGTGTAATGCACACTTATTAAATACCTCATTGAAAATCAGATCCTTTGACACAAGAATGCTTGCTACCTAATGACATTGTGGTGCTGCCACAGATCGCTTCCTCCATAACCTGGAAGAGACCAGCTACGAGGGAAACATTTGCCCCCAGCTTGTAGACAAGCAGCCTGTCTCTGTGTTATCAGTCTGCTCCAAAGCTTCAAGATAGTGATGGAAAGAGGGGGAGGAAGAAAAAACCCTCTAAGGCTCTCCCACGCTAATTTTAATACACAGTATGCTAGCTGGTAGGCTAGGCTTTTGTAACAGGGGAGATTAACCAGGATCTGCAGTAGCACAGACAAGGACGTGCATGTGTTCTGTCACCTATAAATAGGATCTCTACTTAACAAAAACACAACCCAAACAGCCAGCTGCTAACACGGAGACCATAGTCTAGGCAGCAATTGAAAGGAACACTTGTTTGCTGAACAGATCTGTGCAACCTACTCATGCTTCAATTGGCAAAAAATGATGTACGGATTAATGTTTGATTAGAGGTGACAGTATTAACATATCTGAAAAGTCAGGAGGAAGACATACTAAGCAATAAAATGCACTTTGAACTGGATGCTCAGAGTGTGGCTGTGAGCAGGGCTTTCCAAAAGTGAGCATTTTTCCCTCCCTCACATTGGCCAACCGGCAGTTTCAGCAAGAACAGCAAGGACTGACAAGCAGCAAAGACACAAAAGCCACCTCCATGCAAGGGCCCAGCTTTGCCCTGGAGAAATGCAGGTTTGAGTCCCATCTCTGTCACAGACTTCCTATGTGATTAGCTGCCCAATTCTGTGCTAGAGATGCAGCAGTTCCCTACCTATAGGGCTATTTCAAGGATGAATGTATTGAAGACAGGACAAGCCAGACCATTTTCCTAACCCTAGATACTGTCCTTGCAGAGCAGACTTGAGTCATGGAAGAGGAGTGAAGACGGAAGCTGGCATTTTGCAAAACCAGTGGGTAAGCTTTGTTCTCTGGTGATGTTATGAAGAGATGCTGGGAAGGTGCAGAAATAGAGTTAAATTCTCACTAGGCAAAAGAAGAGGAGAAGCAGCAGACACTTGTCAGACCAACACTTAGAAGCTCCAGGTAAGCCAGGTCTGCCAGATTTAAAGGACCAGCCCCAAGAAAGGTGCACTGCAGATGCTCTGCAAGAAAGCAAGCTTGGCTGGGTTACGGAAGAGCCAGTGCTTCTGCTGGAAAACGCTGTTTCTGCTTTGTGCAGAGCAGTGCTCGGTCAAGGCCAGTCTGGTACCTTTGTGCCATTCTCAGTCCTGGGTGTTATCCAATTGTTTGCAAGCTGGGATATCGATTCACAAGGCCCATCTGGCTTCGTTTCCCAATCCAAAAAGCCTTCAATCAGTGAAACATCTGAACCCGGACGTAGGGCTGACTTCACTGAACACCCAGTCCAAAAGGCTAAGCAGGCTTACCCCCACGTGACTGTGCCGCCAGATGCGCTACACGATGGGGCCCCTCAGACCCAAAACACAGCCTTTTTGCCAAGACTGCACCATGTTCCCATGCCAGAGTCAGCCCGGTGGTAAACACTTGGTTGACACCTGCTGACTTGACTTCAGTTCTGTGGTTAAGCCAGAGCTGCTCTTTGATCCAGCTTGCATTGTCCATGCCATGATATGCACACCCATGGCAGACAAATCTGGTTTTAGGTGTTTGAAGCAGCTATCCAACAGAGGTCCTACCTCACACAAAGCAGCAGCTTTGACACCAGAATACCTATGCAAATAAAAATAGAGCTCAAGTCTTCCCCACTTTTTAAAATGTGGTCAGTGACGAGAAGAAAAGATCTCTACAGCTCAGTAATTAAAGCCCCGGGACATTTCCCATTATCTACATCAGTATGGATTTTACTAAACTGATTCTAGTCTCAGACCAATCTTAAACTGCAAGAACTCCCCAGGCTTCAGCAGCAAAACTCTTTGTGTAAGCAAAAGCAGAATTATGCTCAGAATCTGGAAACGGTAACAAAAAAATTCATCCGTGTCTGGAATGACCCAACAAGAAATTTAAAATGCTCAAACAGGTGCTGCTGAGTTTAGCCATTGTAAACCCAAATTCTGTCAGCCTTCCTTCTACACCTTGCTTTCAGCCAGAAGTTACTGTTCCTGTAAGAGTAGCAAAATACTGTTCTCAAATGCAGTCTTCACAAGCATTTTAAGACAAGACGCTGGCTGTATGCAAAAACATAATGCTCTAAGACATCACGGCAAAACCTGCCAGATCGTACCTGTCAGAGCTCTTAGAGAAAAAACTAAGAAGGCCACATTGTGAAATTTTAGCACTATAATTTTAAAGGCTGAAATAAGCTTTATGAAGGACAGAGCACTCACCCTCTCACCACCCATCATAGACACCCCACAACTTAGGGCAAATTACGTTGTAAGGGTTTGCATATGAGGACAAGCAGCATTGAAAGCTAGAAATTCCTTTGAGAAAGCTAAATTTAAGTCAATATATCAGAGAAGAAGAGCATGGGGGCAGGGGAGGTAATTGATGTTGAAGGCCAGGGGACACCTTACTCCTTCTGGCTGGGAGGCTCTCACCTGGAACTGTTTTTGACATCTAAAGATATTTTTCTTTCTCAGTGCTCCAGAGCGCATGTCAAATACCCATCAGTTCTGGAATAGGCACAGCATGAAATACTTTGAGAAGCTGACATTATATCAATAAGCCCATATGTTTTTCTTTAATGGCCTCAATGGGAGTCTCTTGTAAACAACAGGAGAAATTACCATGGATATTTACAGGCTGAACATTTGCTTAATTTACTCTATAGAGAAACATTACTAGCACCATTATATTGGTCATATGTTAAAGTATATACAGCATTAAAGATCTATGGTGCCAGGTACACAAACCAAGTCACAGTCCCAAATAGATTTCAGATCTATTTGCCATCTTGCTTTACAGCAACTCAGGTTCCAGAGCTCATAACATGACCAAATGATTTTTATCAATGTATTTTTCATATTTATATTGTGATTACAACTGAAGGTCCCTGCTCACACATGCACAATGAAACATTTCCCCTCCCAATATTACCACCATGCATTGTTATAAATGGAGCAGGACAAACTATTAAAACATTCCTGCAAGGCTTTCTATAACATCATGAAGGTGGAATCCTCACAGGTCTTTAAACTGCATTGAAATCCATCACTTTCAATCGTGCTTTTATGTGAATATTTCATTTTTCTTGAAGAAAGTCATCAAAACAGAGTAACCTGCCATTACGCTTTGCTTTTACACTAACTCTAGCACTTCCACTAATCAGAAAAATGCAGATCCTGTGTGCACTTGCCGATTCAGACAGTTCTACATTTTGCACACCTATTCTCTGATGACTGCTGAAATAATGTCCTTTATTAACTACCTCACTGAATTTTAAGCATTACCACCCCCAATGACAGCAGGCTCTTGGGCACATAATAACTTTTATGTTAAAATGAGTCTAGTCTGGGGTGGGGAAGAAACACACAAATGCACACCAGGAAAAAACACAGCATAAAATAACTCCACCAAACAGCAACCACACCAGTTTTAAAAGTGAGCAGTTAGAATACAAGAGGCGAGATTTTGACTGTGTTTGCATTTCGCTTTTTCCATTTACTGCAGTAACAGGCTGTTCTGTCACACTCACATGGCTCTTCACTGGTTATACTTGCAAAACCTAAAGTCATTTGCAGAGGGAAATCAGCAGAGCAGCTGCCAACAGAAGAGTAAATGTGATTGTCCTATCATCATCACCCAAGTGCAATGTTGGTTTACAAACTCTAGCTACCTTGCAAGGCTCACCAAAGACTCCGCACACCCACAGCAGTACTACAAACTTTTATTGTAAGATTTCACCTCAGACTGACCACCCATGTCAGAAAAACATGGGATTGATATTCTGCTTCCCTATGCAATAACAAGTCTCATGCATGCAGAGGAAGGTACCTACTCCGAGTTGGCTAAATCTTCATCAAATGGGGTTTGAACAGCACTCAAGTAAGAATCAAGGCTACTGCTGTCCCTTTACACAGGAGACAATTTCAGCCATGATGCAGAACCTACCAACTTCTTACACCTCAGCACCCACTGCTCTGGGCACACAACAGCAGCCCACATGCATTTCTAAAGCTGATATTCCAAGTGCTTAGTTCCAGTGCATAGCTTAAAGAGCTCTTCTCCAAAACAGGTTGTTGTTGTGTTTTTTATTATTATTATTTTATTTTTTATTTTTTATTTTTTTGACTGTTCTGCAGCACAGCCTTGCTGGGTTCTTTCAAAAAAAAGAAAAAAGCATGAAGTTGTGTCCATGCTCATCTGCTTGTACTGGTTTGTCATCTGACCCTTCCTTAGTAAATTAGAAAAGTCACCTATTAAGCGAGCTGGGAAAGGGCATCATCCTGTGCTCTCCTGTGTAATGTCGCAGCACACCACTAAAAATAGCTGCTGCTTCCATTCCAGAGATGGAGGCTTCCCAAGAACAAGACATTTCTACACTCAGCGTATACACATGATATACAGCACTCTGGTATATCATTGCTTGTCCATATGTAAAACAAACAGACTTGTAGTATTTCCCCAGTCTAGAGGTTATCCCAGCCACACAGGCTCTTCAGCCTATTTTTTTTTCCCCTCTTGAGCAGTTGTATTTTTATTTATTTAATTCAATCTTCATAACTGCTAAAGCAACTCCATGTTTCTGCTAGTCTTCTCTGAAACACACAAGAGTGGAAAATGTTTTGGGAGAAATTTTGGAACCTCTTTGGGTATGTTTTTTTTTTTTTTTT